>LNAC01000224.1:1554317-1755254 GCA_002007465.1 Ailurus styani
GGCGGGTTCTCCGGGGTCGACACCGCCCCCCGCCCACCGCCCACGGTCCTCCGGGCCCGGGCCTCATGAGGGGTGCGAGGGGCGCACCTGCGGCGCGCGTGGGCCCCTCTCGGCTGCCGGGCGAACACCTGCCGCCAGGGCGCACCTGCCGGGGGAGCTCCTGCTCCCTTCCCTTCGTTCCTTCTGTATGTGCGTGGGCAGAAAGGATGATGGAACCCAGATTTCCGTGCTTCCTGAGAACGGATGTACTGAGGCTCAGCGGGGCCCCGCGTCTCTGCAGAATGCCCGCCCCTCCGGTCTTTACTCACATTTAAATAAGAGTTTCCCTTCAGTGAAAGACCTTTTTGGAAATGATTGTCCTTCAGAATCTCAAGCCACTTCTTTTTCAGTGTTCCAGCTTCCAGGGCAGACTTGACCTCCGGAGCCAGTGTGATTCTTGATTCTTTCCATGTAGGCTTCTTTTTCTCTCTCTGGAAAATTTTGAGAATGTTTTTTTCCCCAGTGCTCTGACATTTATCTCTAATGTGCCTGGTGACCGTTTTGTGCATTGTGCTAGTCGTCAGTGGGCCCCTTTAATCTAAAAACTCGGAAGGTTTTAATTATTTCTTTGCCGAGTCCCTGCTTTCTGTCCTCTGTTTTCTCTTGGAATGCCTATCATCAGATGTTTCACCTCTACAGTGAGCTGCTTTTACGTTTTATCTTTTCCATCGGCATATATACATGAATATATATACATATATATTGTAATTTTTCTATTCTCTGTTAAAATTCCTCAACCTTACACATAAACTTTTTACTTGAACTCTCTATTTCTTTCAATGCCTTCAGCTCAGATCATGATCTCAGGGTCCTGGGATCGAAGCCCTCATCAGTCTCCCTGCTCAGCAGTCTTCTTCTCCCTCTGCCCCTCCCCCTGCTCATGCTCTCGCTCTCTCTCTCTCAAATAAACGAATAAAATCTTTAAAAAAATAAAATAATTTCAAGGTCAGGGTGACCTTGCCTGGTTTAGTGTCCTAAAGTGTTGTAACACAGTGATTGAAGTAAACTTTTTGAGGATAATGACTGTCTTCTATTTCTTTTATATAATTTCTCCTGTGCTTGATACTGAGTTTACAACAAAAAGGATATATTAAAAATCCTTCTGAGTGATAAATGAAGAAAATGCTCCTAAAATTAAGAATGTACTTCTCTTGCCCTGACCGGAAATAAATCTCCTCTCTCCCCAGTTTTTGCTAGGAGCACCTCCATCCAATAAAAGGACACATGCACCAATGACTTCTGCAAGTATTTTTTTTTTTTTACTGGCAACTGAAAACTGTCTCACTAAAATCCAATAAAAAATTATCCTTACATAAGCAGGACAAAATAACATCCTCAGAATGACTTGATACCTTAGCCTGAAGAGCCAGCAGCACAACAATCCAATAGGAGTTTCAACTACCTTTCATCTGAAAACAAAAAAAAAGTCCAATGTTTTATTGTGACCCTGACCAGAATTGCACAGGGCACATTTGGTACCACCGTGAAAAATAGTAAGGATTCCTAAAGATACATTCCATTTAACTTTTTTAAGTTTAACTTTTAATGATCAGATACTTCTGTTCTAGATTCAACTTTGCAGTTCCATGATCCATTTGGCTGTATCACACCCTTTGGCTACCTCCATGGTTCCGGTCTCATCCACCCCTTTGCTCTAGAAGTTTGTTCTCACCTTCATTCTGTACATATACATATGCATTTGCATATGTGTCATGGATGAAGACCCTTTGTTTCCCGTCGATCGCTCCATCATTTCACATCCACCAAACCATCCTCTTGCCTTATATTCACATTTAAACTCCTATTTTCTTCATTTGGAGAATCTGCCTGCATTAGTTGTCTCAACAGAGGTTAAGATTTTGATTAATCAAAGACAGAACACATTCTGTTCACAGTTTGAGACAATGAAAGTCCTACAGAGTATGTTTTGTTACTTATATGATTATATTTAAAGTAAGGAGAAAAAAACAAAGTAAGGTTAAAAAGTAAGGTGAAGGAACTAAGGCATTTTTTTTGGCATATGATCTATCTCATACCTGGCAAGTTATAAATGTATCAAGGAATCTTTATAATCCCACCTGTATATGTTGGTACTAAGTTACGATTTATTGTATGTACGTTCTGCCCTAGGCCATAGTTAATGTTCCTAATCCCTGTTTTTCTCCAGGATATACCTTAATATGCAGTATTTCAGGAAAATTCCAAATCCGGAAGAAAATATAATCATGTACGTGTGGCCGTTTGACCCACTGGCCAAGGTCACTTTATGAAAGAAGAGTTTTTTTAAATAACTTAGAAGACACTAAAAAATTATAAAGTAGGATGGATTCTTTGTGATCATATTTCTTTATGTCACTGACTAAATTATCCCCAGAATCTTTCATGCCAAATCTCACCAGCTGTAGAATTCCTGAAAGCAGCTGCTAGCAATACTTCAGCCACATGCTGGTCTCTAACAAACCGGTCCTCAAAGGAATGGTAGGTAGGAAATGGTTCTTTATTTTAGCTTTAGTTCTAGTCTCATCTTTAGGGATTTTTTAGGAGTTGAGTCATTATTTCCCTTTATCTGCACTCAGAGGCGCATCTGCTACTCATCAGCCAGAATTGGTCACATTGAAACCGAAGGTTCAGTAATGCCCACAAAAAAGCAAGTCATTCCTGGCAAACTCAAAGACAAAAAAAGAGCAGCAGAATTTCAAGCAGAAACAAACATCATTGACCAAGGTCTCCTTACAGGGGGCAGCTCTCAGGAATAGTTACCTATATCAAACATGTACAACAACTTTATTAAATTAAATGTAAATAATTCCTATACCTTTTACATTATCCAATATGATTCACTGTGTGAAGTTCTGTAAAAGTGCAAGTGGTTCCAGAAATGGTAAAATACGTTACTGGTAACAAATATTACAGTATGAGCATGCAGAGTTAAAAATTATCTGTATAAATGATAGTGTGAGCGTTTCAAGAAGGGAGTGAGTCGAATCTCCCGTGGGCTCAGTGTCGACCATAAAACATGGCTTTTTGTGTACAATGACATTTAATACTCAGAGGTGTCCCAAGACGTAAGAACCACTGTACCATTTTGTACACGTGGAAGCAGTTTAGAGAGGCTAAGTAGCCCTTGACAAGTCAGTATATTTGATTCTCACGATTCATAGTTGTTATGCTCTAGAAAGTTACTGTGGCCACTTAGCAAGTCGGAAACCCTTCTGTGCTCCCAGGGAAAATCTAGGTTAAGTTCCTGCAAGCCTCTGGCCATAACATTTTTATTGACCCACCAATACTTAAATTTGTTTTATGTGTGTTTCTGTTTAAAGAAAACTTATTTAATATATATGCTCATATATTAACAATGAATTCATTGCAAATAAAGACTCATGCTTGAATGAAGCTTATTTGACACCTGTATTTTCTCTGAAATGCACACAACAGTGTTCTTGCACTTAAGAATGCTAGGGCGCCTGGGTAGCTCAGTGGGTTAAAGCCTCTGCTTTCGGCTCAGGTCATGGTCTCAGGGTCCTGGGATCGAGGCCCGCATCGGGCTCCCTGCTCAGCGGGGAGCCTGCTTCCCCCCTCTCTCTCTGCCTGCCTCTCTGCCTCCTTGTGATCTCTCTCCCTCTGTGAAATAAATAAATAAAATCTTTAAAAAAAACACACACACACAAAATGATGAAGACACAGTACCAAAGAGACCAACAAAAGGACCGCTGTTTACAGTATGAGAGCTGAAACAAGGAGGCAAATTGTCAATATGTTCACATATTAGGCAACTCAAACTTTTCACCACCCTGCACATGTCTGTGAGTGACTGGGAAAGTGTCTTCAGAATTGATTTGGGGCTTACAAATAAATTTTAGCATATAGGCAAATTTGCAAATACATAATATAAACATTGACGATATAAATAATGATGATGACTGTATCTGATATTTGATCTGTTGAACGCCAATGCACGTCCACCATCTGTGTTCCTCACCTCTTTCTCTTGGTTGTAAGAAAAATGTATTCTCATGCAAAAAAAGAGCCATGCAAAACATATTGTCCAAACAACTTTTAATCAATGAAAATTATATCACCGTAAGTCAATGTTGTCTGTGTGTGTGTGTACATAGTTACATATATGTGCATATGTACATAATACCTGTGAAAACATCGTCTGGATCTAATAATCCTGGAGAAGGGTGACTGTAGAGCTCTTTCCCTTAAGTACTGAGTATATCTCTACATCATCATTTTAAGTGACTGCCTAACATGTTTTCACCTATCTCCTACTGATGGACATACAGGTCACTTCTAATATGTAACCATTTACCTATTAATGTTTATCCATTTATCCTGAACTGTGCTGAAAATTCTCAACATCTCTGTGTATCTGTGTGATTATTTTAAAGGTCTTGTTTATTTGACGGAGAAACAGAGCACAAGCAGGAGGAGGGGCAGAGGCGGCAGGAGAAGCAGGCTCCCCACTGAGCAGGGAGCCCATTGCCTAACTTGATCCCACAACCGTGGGATCCTGACCTGAACAGAAATCAAGAATTGGAGGCTCAACCGAGCCATGCAGGCGCCCCTCAATTTTCCTTTTAACTTGATGTCGGGACTTCTTAGCTAACTGAGGACCATACGCTGTCACTGTGGGAAAAGAGATGGTCACATCCCATGATTCACAACCAAACATGCATAGATGACATGGTACTAAAAGAAAATAAGCACCTGAAGAATTGTAAGAGTATTTCCGTTAAGGAACCAGTACTGGTGGATGGGGGGAAGCCGGCAGTGGTGGCCCCGTCATTTTTGAATCTCTCCAAATCCCCAAATACTAAGCTGACGTAGACCTAGATGGGAAATCAAAACTCTGGAGAACCGAGCAAAACACATTGTCAGTTTCAAGCCGAGTGCTAGCAGCATCTGCGCGGGAAAAACAGGAAACTAATCAAGGAGGCTGATGGACCTGAAACAGAAGAATCGTCATGACAACAGCAATGAGGATTTTCTAGAAAACCCATCGGGTCAATCTGGGCCCACCGTAACATAGGAAAGGGGACGTCCACTTCAACACAGCCTTTCCCCCTTCTTTTCCAGAACAGGATCTAATACCGAGGGAAGTCTGCGGGAAGTGGATTCCAAATTGAACAAGCAAGGATAGTGGAGGAGGAAGAAAGAAGATCCGGGAAAAAGAGGGATGGGAGTGAAGCAGAGCTCAGCCCTTTCACAAGAAAGTCCCCGCATTCCTGAGCAGTATGCAGAACAACAGAAGTCCTGTGAAGCTAGCAAAGCTTCCCAGAAACACATCGCCTTCCAAAGCTCAGCAGAAGTGCTATCACATCAGAAAGAACAACAGGAATGCATAAGGTTAAATCCGACATGTATTATCATCATAATAAAGGACCCTTGACAACAAGGTGCTCTTAGCAATACGCACGCCCTGCATCCAGACACACAGGCTCAAAAATGAAATCCAAGGTGTAACTATTATTTCAAAATGAGCTCAATTACAATTTACAAACTCATTATGAGATGGCAGGACACAGGAGATAATTAGATACAGAAAAAATGATCACTTCAGGTGGAAAGAATAAAACAGAAGGAACACAGAAAAAGAATACATCAGAAAATGTAGAAAAAATAAAATGAAATAAAATGTTTCATTTAAAATAAATAAAACATGTTTTAAAAACAAAGGAAGTGATAAAAATTATGTGAAAGAAAGGTACAAATACTAATGGTAGACAAAAACAACTCAACATATAGAAAACAGAAGTCTCTGAGGAAAGAAGCTAAAGAAAATAAATACTAGGACTATAATTTAATAAAAATCTCTTGAAATAAAAAAGAAACTATATATTGAAAGAATATCCCACATATCTGAGAATACTTGACCTGGCCAGGAAAAAAAAAATATATATATATATATACACACACACACACACATATATGTGTATATATAGATGTATATTCTACTAAATTTGTTTTAATTTAAAGAATAAGAAAAAAAAAGATTCTGGGGGTGAGGGCCTGTGACTTCTACAAGGAAGACAATGAATTGGTCATAATCAAACTTTTCACTGATACCACGTTATGCCACAAGAAAATGGGAGTAGCGTATTTTAGATTCTTGGGGGTAGGGAGGGGACAAAAACATGAATCCAGGGCGTCATATCCAGCAAATCACTTTAACATGGAGCACAGAATAACGATATCTTCCTGCCAGAACTCAGGAAACATTGTTGCAAAGAGCTCTTCCTGAGAAAGCTGAGTGGCTGAGCCCCAGACGACACAAACACCCCAAAGGTTACTGATAAATATTAAACCTATAGTTTAATATGTTTAAGAACAAAGAAAGTTCCAAGGGAAAGAGGCTGTAGGTAATGAAGACATTCACAGCCAAGGTAGCTCATAAGAGCCACTTAGGAACATTTCTCTGCAACTCTATTTTCAAGGATTCCATCTGGGTAACTTGAATTTGGCCACTCATGGCGAGGAGATTGACAAATGCTACACATCGTTTTTGCTTTGGTTTGGTTGCTTTCAGAAAAGTGGTTGTTCAACATTTACTGTCTTGGTCTGCCCTGGCTGGGCTCTGCCATAGCAAAACAACAAAACAAAACACCCCAGTATGAGGGGCCTAAACATAAGCTCTTTATGCTCACAGTTCTGGGGACCTGAAGTCCACCTAAGGCGTCCACGGGGTTAGAATCTAGCGAAGACTGTCTCATTGAGTTAACTGACTGCCGTCCTCTCTTCCCGTGCTGGTCCTGACCTTTCCTCAGTGAGAGAGAAAACAAAGGAGAGAGGGAGGGAGAGAGAGAGGGAGACCATATTGTTCTGGTGTATTTTCTTACAAGGACTGTACCATGAATATTAACCTGCAAAACCCAGAGACTACGGAAAAGTCTACAGATATAATATCCTGTAGGCAAAGAACTAAATGGTTACCTAAAGCACACATTAAATTGGAATTTTAAAATGGCGAGTTTGATCTATGGTGTCTAGGAATGCATGCATGGATCAAACCCATACACACACACAAACACACACATGAAAGCAATTACTGTAAAAATCAGGAGTCACAGGAAAGAGGCTTCTAGAGAGATTGGCAAATTTACTTTCTTGACTTGTTGGCTTCACAATACATTTAACTGGTGTGGTTTTCTGTATTTTTACAGTAAATTAATTTCACAATAAATTACTCTTAAAAAGGAGATAATCCTTTCAAGTGTATGACTAATCTCCCAAACGATATGGGCAAGAACAGGAAGAAATATGAGTATCAAACTAGAAACTAATATTTGTTGTAATTATATACTTTAAATATAACATGCAATAACGGAATTAAGATCTGTAAGTGACTTACAGTATGCCAAAGCAATTAACTAGAGTGTAAAAATTTCCACCAAAGATTTTTTTAATACAATCTTACCAAATAGTAATTTAACTGAGTTTCATAAATTAAACTTTTTGTTGACTTGACTGAATTGATTATTGTTGGCATACTTGAGACAAAGACTCAAGGACTTGACTAAATTGCCTTCAATAACATTGTCTACACTCAGGGTTTTTTCTAATGAATAACGCACAGATATGACAGGAATTAATATGGAAGCACATATAAAACTCTATAACAGGTAAAGAGCCTCGACTGTAAGAAAAGTTCTCACAAAGATCATCAAGTGAACGTGACCTCCAGTTCTTCAACCACGTTTATACACACTCTGAGAATAGGCTGCAGGGGTTGCCATTCCGAAGTCTGAGGAGGATGTATCCATCTGCACAGTAACGTATTAACTGCTGCTTTATTATGGGTCAGGTCGAAGAGGAATTAGTGTGCTTACCTCCCTCTCCTTCCCCGACCCCTCTCCATCCCTATCCCTGCCCTGAACCGTCCCTCAGCCACACAGTGAAGGAAGCTGAAGTCTCAAGCTGTGTTTTGTAGGATTGAGGAAGGAAAGCCAGGTCACTGTGCTAGAAAGCAAAAGCATCTTGGTCCGAGACTGTTTCCATCAGGTAGAGCCTGACAGCGCCCAGGTTAACAACTTTGGGCCCTCATTAGGGGTCTACCAATGCCCTGATGGAGGCAAGGAAGCATATTAACAAGGATTGTTCTGTCCCAGGATAAACTGGTTGTGGAATCTTGCAAGTTCTCCAAGGGTCTTACTCTTTGAAGTGATTTATACAATGCTGAGCTCTCCAAAGATTTAGGACTTTATATTATTGTGCAGATTTGATCAAGTTTAGCCTACATTTTTCTTCCAAATTTCTATTCATTACATCCTGTGATGATGCCCATTCTTGGATACCATAAATCCGTTCTTTCCATGCAGCTTTGACTTTTAAATAGCTGCCACGACTTAGTGATTGCTGACTCATGCCGTGTTTACTTAGCTCTGCTCCTTCTAAGTCATTCTGGTTATTGCCTTAATCATGGTAGTTGTGCTTCTGTGAATTACCTTCCTACCAATGACACCACTGGTAGTAAAGTGTCAGATCTCAGGGATAATTATTGTTTTTGCATTTATATAGCCTCCTTCTTCATCTAATACTTTATCACAACAAGCCCTTTCTGAAGATTCCTGCTAAACATTAAAGAAATCAGAGCATTGTATAGAGATGCAAGAAGAGATTTCATGGATCATTTCACTCCATTCCTTTATTTTCAGAGGTGGAAACTGAGTCCAAGAAAGGATGACTGAATTGTCCAAAGGGTCTGGTTTGTAGCAGAGTCAAAATTAAAGAACAATTTTATGACCTCGCCATCATCACAAGTTAATTTTTGATAGAAGGCAAGATATAAGAGCATTAATAAATGAATGAATCAGTTAATTAATAAACTACGATTCATAATCTACAGTAAGACCTCTACAATTGTAGTTGTTGCTTGCTGAATAACTCTTATGAACATGACATCCTCTGAGGTAACACCTGTTACCTGAATTTGCTCGCCCCAGGTGCCAGAGGCTTGACAGATGAGGTCCCCCAGGGAAAAACATGTATGCATGTTTGGATGGAGCAAGTTTCTTCTGTTGCCCCACATCACTCTGTCCTGTGCTGGACTTTGCAGGATGGCCTTCCTGTGAGAGCTCTTAAAACTCGGTTAGTCTTTACATCAGTTTCCAAATTTTAGATTTTCGATGACTTTTTTGATGGCTTCAATATGTTATTCAGAAATGCTTGTTGCTATCTGCTTTGTTTGCTAACTTTGTAAGGGATTTCCTTTCTTTGTGCAACTCACTGCAACATTTTCCTAGCACAGGCTTTTATTTAAAAATAAAAATTTACTGAAAGGTCAAATTCCTCACTGGGGCTCAAGTTAGAAACAATTTCTCATTTGGCAAAATTATAATGTTATGGTCCTTCTAGTGTAACACCTTTAAACTTGGACTTGGTTGCAAGAGCTAAGAGAGTATCTCTGGTTAATTACTTCATGTCCTTAAATAGTAAGCATAAGAATAATGCTGTAAATGTTGCTTTTTAAATTTAGAAATGAGAGGAAATACCCTGGATCTACTCAGGAGTAAAATAGTAACAGTTCATCAAATGCATTGCTTTGGGAAACAATACCTGATTCGTCTGTTGGAGCATTTTGGGTGCTGAAAGCCAAAAACTTACTCACTAAGCAATTAGAATTGGTATTTATTAGATATTTATTGTGCAGTTAGCTCTTTGGTAAATTCTGTGGCTCAGCAAAAGAGTTATAGGATATAATTTATAACCTAAAGGTGTTTACGGTCTAACTGGAAACAAAATTAACATACTTAAAACAATTAAAGAGGAACCAATACTAAGATGATGCCTTGTATTGAACTTCATGGTCTGGAATAGTTCAAAATGGGAGAGATTTATGGAATGGGTGAGATTTGAGCTATGTCTCTAACATATGGATGGCATTCACGTATTTTGGTAGGTTGGAATAGGTATGCCAGATAAAGAAGATTCTACAAGGAAAAGAAAATGAGGAGGGGAGATAAGCATGTTAAATGTTGGAAATAGTGAGATCCTCCACCTGACTGAACCTGCCTTTCCTAAAATAATAGATTACTATTTGTGCCCTTGAAAGCATGCTGATGACTTAGAGAATTCCAGGCACTCTTGTACCCTCAGCATCCGGATGCTCAAAAAATACTCACTGAGTTCAAGTGAGCCAAGAGATACGTTACAGAAAATGAAACAGCATCAGAAGGTCAGGGTATTTGAATAAGACCTCACTTCTGGTGAACTGCACACCTCGCTCTCAACTCCAGGCCCAGAAAATGCAGATGGTGGAAGTTATTTTTAAGTGTTCTTACCCCAAATCCACACGAACGTTGCAGTCAAGTTTCTGTTGAAGGCAATATATAGCAGAAAAAGTTAACCCCCTTTAGAGATTTCAAAAGGAAGGGAACTTGTCAAATGAGCAGCTGTGGCTCTGCCTTGATTTTCCGTATGGTCCATGGTACAAAGAGGCTGAGCATCTCCTCAGACTAAGGGTTCAAGCCCCATCAGCGGTTCTTCTCCCAAGGAAAAGAGGTAAAAAATACCACAGCTCAACTAGTGTGTGCCACGTGATGGGATGACAGGGGAGAAGACGTCCAGGCTAACGGACCACTGTCTTCCCAGAGGACTGTCCTGTTCGTGCCCAGCACAGCGTGGAGGGGCAAACCTCGCACTGGAAACCTTTATCTTCTCAAGGACATGCACGTGTGTTGATGAAAAGTGGGACGCGCTCTCCCCTCACCAGCTCCTCGCTCCCTGGCCTTCCAGACGTGCAGCTGTATCAAAACATGCCAGAATGGGACTAACACCATAGTCTCCAGATCCCTTCACGTTTTCACGATGAACATCAGGCTGATGAACTGAATTTCTCAATTTAGAGCCACATGAGTTTCCGGTTTGGGCTTTCTTTCATAATGTAGAAAACAGCTTTTAAAATATTCGTTTTTCTCAAGGTAAATCTCATGTTACCCTTTCTATTTCAATTTTATTGTTCCTTGAAGTTAAGTTTTATCTTTGTTGTACTACAGTTGTTTGGCTGCAGTTTTCCCTATTTTAGCCTAAAGTTAGTAAATTAATGAACTAATACGGAAACTAACGAAGCTATAACTCACACACTGAAACTCAACAACACCCAGGTGCTGTCCCGACTAGAGTCCTTTCTGTGTTTAGTTTTGCCCCTGTTATTTCAATTTGGCAGTGCGCACAGTGCCTCATACCAGAAGGCACTCAAAAATATGCATTGAATGAATTACTGAATTCTTGTTCTTAAAAGTAAAGCAGAAGGAATGCTTGGTAGAGGATTGAGGCTGTAATTGCCAAGAAGAAAAATAAAAACATTGAACTCTTTCATACATTAGATCACAAGAGAACAAGTGTGCTGTGAACATTAAATACTTTGTGTCCATTAATACTGTGTATTTTAAAGTACTTGTAAATACATTAAATACTACCATTTTTTCTAGATCTTCTAAGATCCCTATCATGCAGAGAAACCGGGTATTTCATAGGTCCAAAGAAGGTTACAGAGTAACGTCACAAATTCGGGAGACAGGAGTGTTCGTACTTCTGATTCTGACTTCATTGTTCTCCCGATTATAACATGCTACACTCTCAATTGTGTGGGGCTTTGCGGACAGTGATAACTTGTCCCATAGTCCCGAATTTTGTCTTTTGCAGAATTAATTGATATGAAAGCTAGTAGCTTCTGGACTATGCACATTTAACTGGTGACCCGCTTGAGAAGAGAGTTGTTGGCAGTTCTGAACATTCTTTTAATGAGAAATACAAACAAAATTTAGCGAGAAGTGTCAAAAAAAACTGGTGACATACATTCATAGATATTTTTGTTTACATGTTCCCTCCTACAAGAAATGCCAACCTCTGTTTATTTAAAGATACGCAACTTTTCAGCTTATTCATATCATTTTAAGTCAGACCACATGATGCAGGAGGCAGTGCTAGAAACAACATGTGCAGAGCAGACTTGCCTTCCATGACTAATGTTCCACGGAGATATGCCCTAGACAATATACCTGCTAGAAATTCAAACAGCAGCATAAATAAGATATATCCATGGAAGGTTCTGAAAACTAAAATAACCCTCCTGCATGTTCCTAAGCTCATAATCAGGCATCATATTAGACTTGCTATTACAGAAAGGTACATCCTCTACCAACGCCATTTGCATGGAGTTAGACGCTCGGCCGTGAGCAAATATCAAGGAAATAATGAATTGGAAGTGACAAGTGCCTTCAGCCAAAAGCCCAAAGGGAACTGTCATCTTGAAATCATACCCAGCAGAAGGAGCCAAAGAAAGAATGACATGGCAAAAGTGCCAGTGTTCATCCAAAAATTAAGCTCAGGGGTTGTGTTAGGCCAAGCCAATTGAACCCACGATGGTCTCTCTTTCATTTTGAATTAATGTGTGTTCAAAAAGAGAAGGCATGCTAGAATATCCTTAATCAGATTAGGGGAAACAAGACAGCTGAATCAGCAGCATAATCAAGAAATATTTGTTAGAGGGATGTGGGTTTATTGAGCGAGATTAATACATATGGCTCCATCCCTGTAGGAGCTTACAAATTAGGACCAACAGCGCTGATCTAGGGAAAAGAAACTGTCAAAAACAAAATACTGATTGAGTGACATTAGCTAGGAGCACTTTAAACAATTCTGTATGTACATGTGGTTCCTTTCTGCCTTTTGGAAACTTAGAGTCTACAAAAGATAATAATAGCAGTGTTAGAAATACTTATAACCACTCCTCTCACCATCGGTGGTGTTTCCTCAACTACCACTGAGGGCTTCACATGCATTGTCTTTGCAGGCTTTACAACACCCCTGAAAAGTTACCGGTGGCTCCGTTCCAACGTTGAAGAACCTGTGGCTTAGAGATAATAAGCAGCCCAGTCTCATGGCTGTAAATAGTTGGGAGGATTCAAAAAATCTCATGCCAATGCCTGTGGGCTTTTCTACCGTTACTACCTCCAAAATTAACCACAAGTACACTGGATTAAAAGAACATTACTCATCGTAGATAGAACCCTATAGTGAAGAACAGACAGCAATTATATCACAAAACAGACAAGTGCAATTACCACATTTATCAATAAAAGTACTATTTACCAAAAAAAAAAAAGTACTATTTACGATGGCATAGAAAAAGACTGGCTAGCATATGCATTTAACCCGCATCAAAATTGCTATTGTGCCAACGCATGAAGTGTGACTAAACTGCAGCTTTAAGAGATGTAAAATGAAAAACTTGACTCTTCTCTCTCTTAATGTCAGGCACCAAGGACTGCGAATGGACCAAATAAATCTTAATATAGCCCACCAGTGTTTAATAATTAAAAAGAGTTGTTAAGATAAACTTAATGAATTTCCTATTAATGTCTGTTTGTGTAGGAAACTCCAGGCTTTAGCTGATGATAGAAACACCAAATCTAAATTAAGGGCAGGCCTAATATGTTCAGAGTTTCTTCAGTAATAACGCACATGTGGTATAGCCTCAATTCAGAAGACTCAAGAGCCATCTGAATAAATACGAAGATAGGTAAGGAATTTTCACAAGATCATAAATGAAAAGAAAGGGGTAACAGCTCATCATCCCAACCACCTAAACAAACTCCACTGGTCTATGGAACAGCATAAGTGAGGGCCAGATCAATCTTTATTTAGGAGAAAATGAGGAAAGGCCATAACAACACACACATTTGTGGGTAAGTTTTTCTACTGCAATTTCCTTAGGAAGACTGTTAGAGCAGGTAAATTTAGTCAGTTTCAGGGATGGAAAGAGTGAGGCTTGGAGCATCTCACTGATTTTGCAAAAATCAGGTAGCCACTAACAGCAGGCATGCTTTTTCAGCTGATTTGTTTTTCTTAGAGCAATTTGCCTAAAAAATGAAAGAGAAGGAGAACATCAAAGAAAACAGCAACAGCAATTTTATTTTTTGTTTAATGGAGCTGTCTATCAGCTGAAATTGTGGAAGCCTGAATGGTGGCTCAAAATGGCCAGTTTTACTTGGTCACTCCTCTTTGGGTTCAGCTACATGTGGGAGAATCCTGTGAAGCTACCATTGCTCACTCTTTCACTGGTGCTATGATAACATTTTGTATGGTATCAAAACTCAGAAACTGGTGTTAGGATAATATATGCGTGTTTTTAATCTATGTTATTTATGGTTGTGTAACAACAAAACTATTCCATCTCCACAAAAGTCCCAACTGTAGTATGCCCCTTTGAAGTTACACTCAGCCCAAACCCCCTCCCCCAGCTACCATTCTTAATCCCTGGCAAGGGCGCCTGGGTGGCTCAGTGGGTTAAGCCTCTGCCTTCGACTCAGGTCATGATCTCAGGGTCCTGGGATCGAGTCCCACATTGGGCTCTCTGCTCAGTGGGGAGCCTGCTTCCCCCTCTCTCTCTGCCTGCCTCTGCCTACTTGTGATCTCTCTCTCTCAAATAAGTAAATAAAATCTTAAAAAAAAAAAGGCTCAGTGGGTTAAGCCTAATCCTGGCAACTACGAATCTATTTTTCATCTATATGGTCTCGTCATTGAGAATGTAATATAAATAGCATGTGACTTTTAGAAATCAGCATAATACCCTCAAGATCCACCAAGTAGTTGTGTCTATCAGTACTTCACTCCTTCTTATTGCTGAGTAGTATTCTATGGTTGGGATGTACTACAATTTATTTAAACATTCACACGTGGAAGGACATCTAGGTCATTTCCAGCTTGAGGCTCTAACAGATAAACCTGCTATGAGCAATGATGCACAGGTTTTAGTGTAGACATAAATTTTCATTTCCCCAGGACAATGGAGTGCAACTGATAGGTGGTATGTGTGACTGATAGGAAAGTGTATGGTTTGGTTTCTAAGAAATTGTCGAACTGTCATTCAAACCAACTGTACCATTTTATATTCGCACCTACAATGTATGAAAGATCCAGTTACTCCGCATCTTCACCAGAAATTGCTACAGTCATTTTTAAATTTTATTTTTAGCTGTTCCAATAGTTGTGTCATGCTATCTCCTAATAGTCTTAATTTGCAATTCCCCAGTGGTTAGCGATGTTGAACATCATTCCATGTGCTTCTTTGCCAGCTGTACATCCTCTTCAGTGAAATGTCTCTTCAGGTACTTGGACAATTTTCTAATTAGATTTGTGTTTGTTTTTTTCCATTGTTGGCTTTTGAGATTCTTTACTCTATAAAGGTCAACAACAGGAAATATTATTTAGGAAGGCATCCACGGGTAGTAAAACTCAAACAAAGCGGAAAATGTTTTCTGTGCAGGTCTGGAGAGTTGCTAAAGCTAGAGGGGAGGAAGGAAGTGGTAACCAGGAGGTACAAACACCGGCTCCCGGGGAGCAGTCACCGTTCCTTCCTGAACAAGGGATTCCTTTCTTGACACTGATGTTTATTTTATAACTTATTAAACTTTCATTTAAATTGTATGCCCTTTCCTTTATATTAATTATGCATTAAATATTTTAAAGATAGTAACAATAAACACTAAAGGTATGGAGCATTTCCTGTCAGTTACTATGCCAAATACCTTATGGAATGAATTAGGCTATTTAACCCACCAACCCCACCAATGATCCCAAGATATAGGAACTATTATTATCCCATTTTGTCATAAAAAGCCTGAGATTCAGAATGACTAAGTAATTTCTTTAAGACAACATGGCTAGTAGGTATTACCATTCAAATAAGCAACTACAGTTGTCTGGTTCCAGGGGTCAAGCTGTTAACCATTATATACCATTATAATACCAACCACCAACCATTATATAATACCAACCACCATATTGATTGGAACAATAGTAACCACTGTTTATTATTTCTTCCTTTTTTTTTTTTAAGATTTGTTTATTTATTTGAGAAAGACAGCAGAAGTGGGAGGGGCAGAAGGAGAGGGAGAGAGAGAATCTCAAGCAGACTCCCCACTGAGTGCAGAGCCTGATGTGGGGCTCCATCTCATGACCCTGAGAGCATGACCTTAGCTGAAATCAAGAGTCAGTTGCTCAACTGACTGAGGTTCTATTTATTATTTCAGTTATAACTGGTACTTGGGGATTTGAGCCATTGTACAAACATTGGGATTTATAATTAATACAATATTATGTTTCAAAGGCTATGGAAATGCAGTTTTATAGGCAGAATCTTTTCATTTAAATAATCTCTAATAATCTGGTCTGATGAACTCTAGCTCTTACAATTATAAAAGAAAATAACCATTCTACTTCCCTATGTTACCTCTACTAAATGAATTAAGACCTCAAATTCATGCTATTTCCTATTAGACTAAAAAATAAATATCATAAATACCCGTTGTGATCATGTCACATAAAATTGATAGTGAGGGTGCAGAAAGGAGGTTTGGGTGAAAACTGACAGCGGCGTTAGTTGAGAACTCGTCATGATGCATTCGGTTCTTAAATCTCATCAACAGAAAACCACCTAACTAGCCTGTAACCAACTATCTTCTTAGTAGGTTATGACTGCTTTACTCTACAGAAACTTGCTTCTCCCAGAAATTCAGGAAGAAATATATATCAGGTAAATGTTCCAGGCCCCTCAGTAGTTATAGAAATGGGGAGATGAGTAAAACTTTACTCCTACTTTTACAGCTGAGTGAAAAGAGACTTTTTAAAGCATAATTATAATGAAATGTGAGAAGTGTGATGAACAGCCTATGCACAGGGCTTCACAATACACCAGATGGCTCTTCACTCAGGCTTGAAGGGGAGAGATGTATTCCAAGGGCAAGAACAATTTAACATATTAAATAACAATACTAAATAATATTGCAGTGGTCTGAACATTTGTGTCCCAGTTTCAAAACCGTGTTCTCAGTTCCAACATTTATGCATTTGCTTGTCCTTATTCCTTCTTAGAATCTAGACCAAATGATCACTTCCCAAATGTATTTCTCCCTCCCCTTCCCCTTCTCCTCTCTTAATCCTCTTTACCTGTTTTGCTCATTAGAATTGTTTCTTTTAAGTAATCTAAAAAGAACAAGGAATCTAAATGCTATTTTTTTCCATATCTGGATATTCTAATAAGAAAAGGGATAGAACAAGAATCACATTAGGGAATAGATGGATTGCTCAGAGTTTATTCATTTTAATAACCAGAGTCAAAAAGAATCAAATCCTCCAGTGAAAATCTGCATTTAGTGGCTGCATTCCACAAATAGATGTGCAAAACATATTAATTATATACCTGAGAAAAATATTATTGAAAATTATTTGGCAACTTATAGAGATTTGAAATGAAAACAAAAGCACCATAATAATCAAAAACACAATAAACTTGGAGATATTTATCATCATTATGACAACACCTTCAAGTCACAGGTGCAAATTATGATTTAATCATGAATTAAATTTATAGAATTCTAAATAGGCTAGACATTTCCTTTTTAAAAACATGGTACAAATAATACACAGTTTTTATTAATTTATTCACCTTTTCTCCCCCAAATGCTCGTGAGACACTCGAATGAGGAATGGTTTTATTCAAATTCTATTTTTACTTATAACTGTAACTTAGATATGGATAAGTACATTTCTGTCTCTAGCTATCCTGAACACATTTTTGTTGTTATTTGTTTTGTTTTGTTAAATAGCATTTGAATAATTTAGTGCAGTATGTTTCAAATTTCAAAGTAATAATAGAGTTTGTAATTATCTTACTCTGATTTGTTAATAGCTATAGCATATTACCATTTTTAAATCAACTTATCCAGGTATTCTTTATATTAAAACTGCCTCCATTTTAAGTATATAGTTCAATGAGTTTTGGCAAATATATACACTAATACAATGCATTCCAAAACTCATTTTTATCACCATAAAATGTCTCCTCTTTTTTTTTTTTTTGCAGTTAATCTCCTAGCTTCAGTCATAGGTAGTCACTGATATGTTTCCTAACCCCATAGATCAGTTTTGCTACTTTAGAATTGCGTATGAATGGAATTACAATATACAATTGTGACAATTTTCTTGTCTCCAGATAATGATTTTGAGGTTTGTTCATGTTTTGGCATGCATTTATATATCACTGCGTAGTATTTCATTGAATGGATAACCCACATTTTGTTTATCCACTCATCTGTTACCGGACATTTAAATTACTTTCATGTTTGGCTATTAGAAATAAAGCTACTACTTAATTCATGGGCAAGTCTTTGTATAGACAGGTGTTTTCATCCCTCTGGGTCAATATCTAGGAAGGATGCTGCTAGATCAAAATGTGTTTATCTTTACAAGAAATTGTCAACTTTTTTCCTACGAGTTTGTAATACATGAGAATTCCAGTTACCCTATGTCTTCTCAAATGCCGTCAGTCTATTTAAGGTTATTCACCCTAATGTGTGTATAGCATTACTTCATTGTGGGTTTATGGTTCTTTTTTTAAATTTTTATATAAATTCTAGTTGGTTAACATTTGGTGTACTATGGGTTTTAGGAGTGGAAGTTAGTGATTCCTCACTTACACATGGCACCCAGTGCTCATCATAGTAAATGGCCTCCTTCACGCCCATCATCCATGTAGCCCATGCCCACCCACACCGCACTTCTCTCCATCAAACCTCATTTTTTCTCTTTAGTTAAGAGCCTCTTACTGTTTGCTTCCCTCTCTCTCTCCTTTTTACCCTTCCCATATATACATCTGTTTTGTTTCTTAAATTCCACATATGAGTGAGATCATATGGTATTTGTCTTTCTCTGAAAAACTTATTTCACTTAGCATAATACACACACTCTAGCTCCATCCACATCATTTCAAATGGTAAGATTTCATTCCTTTTGATGGCTGAGTAATATTCCATTATGTATATATACCAAATCTCCCCTATCCCTTCTTTAGTCTATAGACATTTAGGTTCTTTCCATAATTTGGGTATTGTTGGTGATGCTGCTATGAACATCGGGGTGCATGTGTCCCTCTGATTTAGTATTTTTATATCCCTTGGGTAAATACCTAATAGAGGGTAATTGCTGGGTTTTTGGGTAGTTCTATTTGTAGCTTTTTGAGGAAGCTCCATACTGTTTTCCAGAGTGACTGCACCAGTTTACATTCCCACCAAGAGTGTAAGAGGATTCCCCTTTCTCTGCCTCCTCACCAACATCTGTTGTTTCCTGACTTGTTAATTTTAACCATTCTGACTGGTGTGAGGTGGTATCTCATCATTGTGATTTTAGTTTGCAACTGTCTGATGACTAATGAAGTTGAACAACTTATAATGGGCTTATCAGCATACATATGACTTAATTTGTGAAGTGTCTGTCCATTGTTTTATCCATTTTGAGTTGGGTTCCTGGCCTTTTGATTATAGAGCTTAAAGATTTTTTTATTTACTCTGACCTATGCTTTGTGAAGAGATTCTCCTAGTTTGTGATTTTTCATTTCATTTTCTTAACAGGAAAACTCAAACAGGAGTTTTTATTTTTGCCAAAGCACAATTTAGCAATATTTCTTTTATGTTTCATGATTTGGGGACTTTCCTTAAAGAGTGTTGCCTAGTCCGAAACCACAATGATTTTCTTTTCTTTTTTTTTTTTTAAAGATTTTATTTATTTATTTGACAGAGAGAGATTACAAGTAGGCAGAGAGAGAGGAGGAAGCAGGCTCCCCGCTGAGCAGAGAGCCCGATGCGGGCCTCGATCCCAGGACCCTGAGATCATGACCTGAGCTGAAGGTAGAGGCTTTAACCCACTGAGCCACACAGGCACCCATCCACAATGATTTTCTTCTCAGTATTCTTCTAGGAGATTTATAGTTTTATATTTTGTTTAGGACTATAATCCATTTCACCTCATTATTTATAGATGATGTGAATTAATGGTTCAAGATATTTTTCTGTGTGTAAATATTCAATTGCTCTAGGACCAGTTATTAGAAGGACAATCTTCTACCCAGTGAATGAGCATATAACATTTGTCAAAAATCAATGACCAGGGGTGCTTGGGTGGCTTAGTCACTTAAGTGTCTGACTCTTGGTTTCAACTCAGGTCATATCTCAGGGTTGTGAGATCGAGCCCTGTGTTGGGCTCCACACTCAGTGTGGAGTCTGCTTGAGATTCTCTCCTGCTCCTTCTTCCTCCCTTCTGCCCCTCTCCCTACTCTCTCTCTTTCTGAAATAAATAGAATCTTAAAAAAAATAAAAACAAATTAACTAAAAAAAAAACAACTGATCAGCTGCTACTAGAGTCATTTGGCAGATCTTCTCCCAGCAAAACAACAATATAACTAATGAAAATTATAAAACAATCAATCATTAAATTCTCTGGGAATTGTCTTAAGGGCATATAGTGAAAGGAATAACACTTGTTCAAGTAAGTGTACTAAATCTCAGTAAGACCCGTGAGAATCTGTGGTACTAGAGCTACACTCAGCTCACTGACCACCACAACTCCTGTGTTATGGAAGCTCAACCACAGATGCTCTACTCTAGCAAGGTATGGCCGGGAACACTGGAGGTTCTTCTCTTCTCAGCTTGACAGTCTTGCTATGGTTTTACCCCCGGAGGGGCAGACTGCCAGTGCTTCTTTTCAGTTCCACCAGTCCATTTTTGCTGAAACTTTTTTCCCAGAAAATTGTGGTCAAGAGGACCAGCTCTCCCTTGCCACACCCAGGCTCCACTCATAGAGCAAAAGTTCTACACCAGGTGTAGTAAGTGGAGAACAATTGAGCACTGATCATCACTACCCCCAGGCCACTAATAGAATGAGGGCTCTATTCTGGGATAGGTAAAACAAGACCAGAAGGTGCCAACCAGTCACTTCACTACCTACTTGGAGGGCAGGGATGTCATTCCAGGAGTAGCAGGTCCCCTTCCTCAGGTTCAGTACATGGGGTGCCTGCCCAGGAATAAAGGCTATAAGAACCAACAGTCCCAAAGCTCTACCAGAGCAGACTGACTACATTTGATAGCAAGAGTGGAGATCGCCATGCTTAAGGGACTTGTCAAAAATGATGGAGATCTTGGGGCACCTGGGTGGCTCAGTTGTTAAGCATCTGCCTTTGGCTCAGGTCGTGATCCCAGGGTCCTGGGATCGAGTCCCACATCAGGCTCTCTGCTCAACAGGAAGCCTGATTCTCTCTTCCACTTCCCTACTTGTGTTCCCTTTCTCTCTGTGTCTCTCTCTGTCCAATAAATAAAATCTTTTTAAAAAATGATGGAGATCTTGTAGAAAGCAATTAAGAGAAGGCTGAAGCTCTGTGATATAAGAAAAATAGCAGAAGAATCCTGGGTTTATTAGAACCAAGAAAAGAAATGGCCAAGAAGAGCCCTCCGGGATCACTGTCATTCTGGGGTTTGGGAAGTCTATGCACACACTAGACTGCATCTGCTCAGAAGGAGTTAGAGTGACATGTAGAGCAGATTTGAAAGCTTTCCCCAAACTGCACACAGACTATCAGCAGAGGATGAATCCTCTACGGGATAAGCAGCTTAAACAAAACTCCTGATAAATCACTCATCCCTGAAGACTATATCCTGTCACACACAAAACAAAACAAAACAAAACCCCACAAAAAACAGAGATGAAAGATCCAAACTACTAACCACTGGCTTTTAATGTGAGGCAAAAATAGAATCTCCCTGAACTATGATGGGAGACTTCAAATCACACACATGTAGAGGGAAAGGGTAAAAATCTAACCTTTGACCAGTAAGTGGCATACCTAGGGGCAAAACATAGGTAGCCAGACCAAAACCTAAAAACAAGAAAAAATAAATCTGAACAGCAATATCAGAGACCACACACTGCTGTGGAAATAAACTGCATGATTCATTTAGCTGAGTCATTAAACAAATAAACAGATGTTCAAGCAAACAGCAACTACAACAACTCCTAAGGACAGGAGGATGAGGAGAGGGAATCAGTATCCAGAATTTCTACAGTGTATTACCTAATTTTTAACAAAAAGAATGTATGAGGCATGCAAGGAAATGGGGAAAATATAATCTATACACAGAAAATAAGCTGGTAATAGAAAGTGCCTTTGCAGAGGTCCACGGGTAGATCTAGAAAATAAACATTTCAAAGCAATCAATACAAATACATTCAAGAAACAAAGAGTTGGAAGCAGTATGTTCAAGAAAACAACGGAAACCATACTTAAAGAATTAAAGGAAGGTGTGATAAGAATGTCTTACCAGAGAACACAAATAAAGATATATAAATTATAAAGAAGAGCCAAGTGAAAATTCTGGATTTGGAAGTATAATAACCCAAGTGAAAAATTCACTGGGAGATGTGAGCATCAGATTGGTGTTGGCAAAAGAAAGAATTAGCAAACTTGAAGACAGAGCAATGGAGAGTATGCAATATGAAGCACAGAAAGAAAGGGTAGAGAGGTAAGAAGAGCCTTAGAGAAGTGTGAGGCATTAGCAAGTTCACCACCAGGTGTAATGGGAGTATCAGGAGAAGAGAGAAAGAAATTAACATATTAAAATTTTAAAGAAATAATGGCTGAAAACTTCCTAAGTTGAATGGAAAACCTCAGACTACACATCCAAGAAGCTCTGTGAACTCCAGGTAGGATAGACAAAAAGATATTTATAGACACTTCGTAGTCATAGTGTTCAAAACCAGAGATGAAGACAATGATCTTGAAAGTAATAGGAGAAAAAGGACTCACTATGTATAATGAACCAAGAGTATGGCTGACTTCTGAATAGAAAGATATGGAGGCCAAAGGGAGTGAGAGAACATATTCAAAATGCAGAAAGTGAAAAAATGCCAATCAAAACTGTTTTGTTTTGTTTTGTTTTTTAGCAAAACAAACTTAAAAAAAAAAAAGGCTAAAGAGCTCTCCAGGGCCCCTGGGTGGCTCAGTGGGTTAAAGCCTCTGCCTTCGGCCCAGGTCATGATCTCAGGGTCCTGGGATCGAGGCCCGCATCAGGCTCTCTGCTCAGTGGGGAGCCTGCTTCCTCCTCTCTCTCTGCCTGCCTCTCTGCCTGCTTGTGGTCTCTATCTGTCAAATAAATAAATAAAATCTTAAAAAAAAAAAAAAGAGAGCTCTCCAGATGTACAACAGGTGAGAGAATTCATTGCTGGTATACATGACGTCCAGAAACTACTATAGGAAGTTTGTCAGGCTGAAAGCAAAGGACACTGAACAGTAACTTAAATTCATATGAAAAGGAAAAAAGGTACAAGCAAAGGTGGGTATACATGTAATTAATGGAAGACAACGTATATTTCTTCTCTTCCCTTAACTCATTTAAAAAGGAATTTATATAAACAGTATGTATGTAATTATATTATTTGGTCTATCATATATAGAAAATATTGATATATTTGATATATGTCATAGGATATGTATCATATATTTGATAGTAGTTGCAAAGGGGGCAGGTGAGAGCAAAGCTTTTGGAGTAAGGAAATGACACAAGAAGGAATGTAGAAGCCACAGGAAGAAATTAATAGAGCTAGAAATGGGAAATAAGATGTTAATAAAACAAATTCTATAAGTATATACCTGCTCTGTTTTCTCAGCTCCTTTAAAAGACATAAGACTATATAAAGTAATAATTACATCAATGTATTGTAAGTAACACTAATTCAAGTCAATGTTTAATTATTTTTTAAATTCTAAGTGCTGTTATTTTTAAATTTTATTTATTTTAAGCAATCTCTACACCCAACATAGGGTTTGAACTCACCTCCCCAAGATCAAGAGTAACAAGCCCTTCATACAAAGCCAGACAGGCATTCCTAAATTCTAAGTGATATTCTTAATAGAATTTTCATATAAATAGTATTAATATAAAAAAGATTTGCAGGAATGGAAAAATAATGGACTAAAATTTCTATATTTAACTGGAATAAAGGGAATATAAGTGTGAAGTCAGTTCTGAAAGGTGAAGATGTTTATTGTAAGTCATAGGCCAACCACTAAGAAATAAGTCAAAAATTATAACAAAGTTTTCCAAACCTGAATTAATCTGAGATAAATAAGACAATTAATTAGGAGTTTCCCTGTCAGTGAGACCTCCGTAGCCATGATATATTGAATTTATATTTAATATTAAAGGGTAGAAAAGTCCATGTCTACCTAACATGACAAAATTATTGTGATAGCCCCACTTAGAGTGCCTGTATTAATTTATAGCTAATAATACTAGCAAAACAATGTTCTATTTTTTTCTATCTGTCCACCTAAAACTGAATAATTTTAGACTGAATGTAATAAAATATATTGGCCATTTGATGTAACTGATTTTTCTGATTTTGTGTTCTATTCATAGTCTTTACTATCCCACAGTCCAGTGAAAATTTTAATTTGTTCTTCAGAATAGTCAACTCTTAGGCAGGAAATAGATTCCTTAAAAATCAATTATAAATATTTAGCATAATTAGAAGCATGAAACAGATGGACGAGTCAAATATTTCCAAAAGAATTTTAAATATTTTCTTTATCTTTGGGATTTTCACATTATTTTGGTTGTGTAAATTCAAGATTCATCTGAAATTTCTATTGCATAAGTTTGAGTTTCTCTTAATATCTGTTTCCCTGAATAAAATAAAAACTCTAATATCTGTAAAGTTTGGGGTATTTTTGATAGTATTACAAATATCTTATTCTAATATGTATGACTTCGTACCAAATTTCATTTAAATTTCATTATCATTGTATTATCTGTGATAAGAAGCAATGGTATAGAAATAAAAACTATCTGCTTCCTTCTATATTATGCCTTTAGTCATAAAAATGTTTTTTGTTTTGATTATTTCAAAATTAACTCACTGTATTCCTAGACTGCATCTTTCTGTGAACGAATGAATCAATAAATGAGAAAACAAATTATTCTATTTGTTTTACTAACATCTAAATGGAGACTGAGTACATCAAACACAGAAATAGTTCTGAGACACACACAACTCCCAGATCTTTCATTTTGAATTTTGTTTTTGAAATGAGCGAATCCTTGTCCCATGAAAATTATATTGACACAAGTCTTTAACATCTGTCCTAAACACTTAATGTTGCTCCCAGATGGATTTTACTCGTTTAGTAGGTATATATGGTCCCTTGGAATAAAATGAAATGAGACATAATTCTCAGAAATCACCCTAAAGCTATTGCAAAGTTATAGATTTCTTGTTAATAAAAGTATGTATTGTTCTGTAATTTAATAAATATATATTGGGTACCTAATATTAAGCAGTATAATAGATTCTAACAATAAAATAATATAAAATATAGACATTGTCTCAGCTCTTCAAAACCTTACAGATCAACACATGCTACTAGGTTGGGTTCTATAGCCCTTTCTGAGATATGGACATGTAATAAGATGACTGAAGTTTAACAAATACATCAAAGTTTATAAAACTACATGGTGTTTGTTTCCCTCTCTGTAAAGCATATGCTTCAAAGTTGCCAAGATAAGTAAAGTCATTTGCTGTTCTTCTTTTGAAAATCATTTTACAGTCTATATTGTACATTCTTTTAATCTGCTATGGTCCCAAATTTCAACCACTAAAGGTACATTTGAATTCTTAAGTGACTAAACTGTAGAATTATGAAAATATTTGTAGCTACAGTAGTAAGGCAAGGCATATTTAAGTTTGAACTGGTTCAAAGAACATCCTTCTCTCTCTGTGTACACCCTCTACCTCTTTCCAGAAGAACGAGGTCATAGGACTCTTGAGGAACCCACAGAATTGTCTCTAATCCAGTTTAGGAATTTTCGTTTTCCCTTAGTTCAACTTGCTCTCTAGAGAATCAGTTACACTGATTTTATAAGCAACCTGTGCTTTCTCAGAATGCCATATTCTATCAGGATGAGTACACTTATATGTGGATTCGTTGTTCTATTAGTAGTATAATAACATGTTGAATAAAATAACTGAATAGAGGCAAATTGAGATTTTTATAAAAATGCTAATAGTATTTGTCATTGTCATAGCCACTTACAGATTTGTCAACATAGCTTTGACTTTTATAGGTATTCTCCTTGTGACCTTTATCCACATGTTAGTTGCCGTATTGAAGAGTCACGATCTGGATTCAAACCAACCCAGATTTGGATCCTCACTCTACTATTTTCTCGTTATGTGACATTGGGTGGGGTGCTTTTTTACTTAATCTTTTCATGACTCAGTTTCCTCATCTGTGAAATGAAGATCATAATTATACCAATATTACTCGATTTTTCTCAGAATTAAATAAAAACTATGTAAAGTATTCAAATAAGAGTGTGCCTCCTTCAATCAAAGCCTAATCCATACACTTGAGCTTTGGAGGTTAGCTTCTCTCATCCACTCAGAAACCTGTCTCTTGTCACTTCATTCTCCTTCTCTTACATAAGGCATTTATCTTTTTCTTCAGGGTAACTTGTATCATCTATAAACATAGTCCCAGTTGAAAAAGAGCAGTTACCCCTCACGTTTCCTCTGACATAAGGCCCCCTTCTCTCTGTTTTTCAGCTGAGGGCCGTGGTCACTGTTTCCTTTCCCTCACCTCTCAATCTTTCCCGTTCCCCTCCAGTTGGGCTTCCATTTCCATTCCTAAGAAAAGTATGTAAGTCCAAACCATCAATAACTCATATTGCCAAATCCATGGTACTCTGCACATCTTCGTATGAACCCCCAAAACTTGGACTTGTCAAGACCCAGAGTTCCTGTCCTTGGCTGGTCTAGTCGGTCAACAGTACAAGCCCCTGCATATCCAGTCCCCTCTCTGACATCTCAATCTCCTTAATTCAGCAACTAAACTTAGTGTGTTACTAATGATCCTGCTTCCTTGAGGACTCTCAAAAATGGACTGTTTGCTCGCCCACACCTTTCTCATCTCTGACTGGGGTATGTGTCCCTTGTTCTACGTTGGCATGACCTGAGAATGCCTCCACCCTTCTCTTCTTACCCTTAAGCCTGTGGTATGGCAAGCGTCCCTTTCCGTCCTTGCTGAAAACTCCAACTTTGAATCACTTGTCATGAGATTAGGCTCCTTATCCGAGTCATCTACTAAAGCTAGGGATAACTGTCCTTCATTTCTTAAAGCTTTTAGCTCGAGATTCAGTGTCATTTTCTGCAACCTTTCTACTGCCCTAATTTTTTGGTGATTTCACTGTGTACACAGCTAATCCTTACAACAGAATGATTTTTTTAAAGATTTTATTTATTTATTTGACAGAGAGAGAGATCACAAGCAGGCATAGCAGCAGGCAGAGGGAGAAGAGGAAGCAGGCTCCCCGCTGAGCAGGGAGCCCAATGCGGGGTTCGATCCCAGGACCCTGAGGTCATGATCTGAGGCGAAGGCAGAGGCTTTAACCCACTGAGCCACCTAGGTGCCCCTGAATGATTATTTTTTTCTATGGTGTGCCTATTGTCATGGGTTGGAATGGTTTTTGAAGAAACACACTCGGGGAAGCAATGGTCTAGAGCTTATGCGAGGCTTTATATAGAAAATTATATATAACTTGGCTTTGAAGATAAAGGTGAGATTTAAAAAGACAAAAGGGGCTGAGAGGTGGAGGAATGAAAGGAGGGAATATGGCCAGAGAAAAATACTTAAGGACTGTTTCCTCAAACAGATCTCTGAAGTGTGATTTCCCTCTGTAGAGTCTACCCGCACCCTCCACCCCTACCCCCAGCATATTAAATCCCTTCCTGGCTTCCAAGCCTCTGAACAGATCTGAAAACCTTCACACACACATTCCCTGACCCCCTCGGCACAAAGCCAGGCAGCTTGTATTTAAATTCTGTGTGCTCTACAATCAGGGCAATCTATTAACTACTTCTCATACTCATCTTGTCTGGGTTTGTGTGTGTGTCTGCACATACCTTCCTGACTGCAGTGTATACATTATATTCACAAAGGGAAGGAAATTGTCTAACATATTTACTATCTCTCCTTTTAATTAATGCATAAGAATGGAGTAATATATGAAACAAAGAAAGAAAGAAGGGAATGTGGCCTTTGTAAAAAGAAAAAAGCTTTTACAACTAAAGGTTGTTAGGTATACTTCTGCAAGAATGGGGGTGGATTTCACCATAGATCTCGTAGAATCACAGAGTCACAACTGAAAGAAACCTAGCCCTGCTGGCTCCTTATGCAAATGCCGCCCTGAGGCTTATGGGCGGTCTGGGCTACGTACCGTCACAGAGCCTCAAGTCTGCAACAGAACTTTGGGTCTCTTAATTTCTCAGCTATTATTCTTCCACCCGTACACTATTATGCCTCAATTATTATAATAATTACTGGCATCATTGTCATAGTTGATTAAGTATATCTAAAACCAACTGAGGGTTTATTAGAACTCTCAAATCTGTTCCCAGGTGTCTAGACATTACTGTTCGCTACTCCTTTCACATTCTTTCCTGCTCGTAAGTTAATGGGTGCTTCGAGATGCATTGCTTGACCTAGAACACTATTCGCATTCCTCTGTGCCCACATCTACTTGCTGGAAAATCCCAAACTCTGGTAGGAAAACAACTGATTGCTTTAGAGTTGGGTACTAGAGATGCGGTGTAAATTCTGTGCAGAAATTTCAACTTTTCTTCCATCATTCATTTTACTTACATGATTTTAAAAAGCACAATTTCTAAATTCACTTTTTATACTAAAAGAGTATCCTTACGACCCCTTTCCTTACTACTTACTCTGACTACAAAGGCCAGTGCAATACTCCTTACTACTATTACATTGATGAGGAAGCTGTTCGGAAAGTCAAGGTGCTCTCCTGTGTGGGGTAAACCCAGGCCTGGGTCACTGCAGAGCCTGCCTGGGTCTCAGCCCAGCGAAGACACGAAAAGCGGAAGCAAAGGTGAGGGTGTGTTTGCATGCTCACCCCGTGTCAGCTGCGTTTTCCCTTTCCCTATACGCATGACATTTGACACCAACTGGTGTATTTGTGTATTCCTATAGTGAGTATAAAAAGAAAGGTAGCTATTATGGACGTGTAAAACATTACAGAAGCAAGACTGAGAAAATATTTGGCCGTCCAGATATGACGTAGAGAACACGAGCAAGAAACATGAGTATCTCCTTCCCAGAGGTTCCTGTCAGGTCGCTTGCTTTCAATGAAGCTCGAGTGTCTCCTCTACAATCTTTCCTACTTCACAGAGTTTTGCTGAAGGTTAAATGAGATTCTGTTAAGTGTCTAGAAATTCAATAACTCTATTTCCTTATTTGTACCTTTATTTAATATGCAGTGGAAATCACTGAAGCTTCTTGAGCAAAGGACTTTGTTGATCAGAGGTGTTCCTCAGAAAATCACTTCAGCTTGGAGAACAACTAGTCTAGCTAAGAAGTAATGAAGGGTGTCTTGTATTAAGTAGATGGCGACGATTTATAGTAAAAACTCACCTTTCCCAACTGAGAAGGTTCTCGACCAACCTTTTTAGTTCATCCTGAAGCACCAATCCCTGCTTCGCTCTTCCATCACCTGAGTGGCGTTGTTCTTGACTTGGTATGTTCTTGACATACATTACTCCTGCTAACGAAAAGCAAATAAAATCTCTCGATATGCAAGTCACATCGTCTGTGTGATAGTTTGAGAACAATGTTTTGTAAAAATTAAACTAGTCACATGGACAAAGTACAATAACTGTAATCACACCTAAACATAATTCGCTCCTCCCCGGAAAAATCCATAACCCGCCCAGGACTTCATTAATGCCACACCCCACCGCACTGTCCACTGTAGGGCCCCCCATCCTGTCTAGAGCCTTTCTAGAGTTTCCACTGGCCCCCAGATCTCCACAAGGCTTCTTTCAGTTTAATGGACTTTGTCCAAGATTTGTAATTATCATCTTCTTCTTGTATAGCTACTCATTAGAAAAGGAAGATACATATTCAACTAAGTCAAGCTGTCTAATGATTTGAGAACTATTTCAGGAATAGAATATATGTTATAGATCTGAAAATTATAAGGAATTCATAAAATAACAAAATTAACCTTGTATTCCTTAAGGTCTTTTGTTTTGTTTTTGTTTTGTTTTGTTTTTAATTCTAGAAAGACTGAGTTCAATGTATAAACATCCAGGATGCAAAACACCCCGCCAAGTTACCAAGTTACAATTCAGTGCTTATCATTCTGCAAGCCCTGAAGCCCACAGTGTCCCCTCATGCACTCTGCATCAGCAGTCACTGACCCTTCTTTAATGGGTCACAGTTTCTCTCAGTATCGGCTCAGTCCATTTCCCCGAGCAAGGTCAGAGCAAATACACGGTTCATATTTACCTCCAGTTCTGAAGTACTCAAAGGAAACAGAAAATGCATCAACTCAAAAGCAGCATTCTCTTAGGAGTCTATTAGTTATAATTAACCGATTAAATCATAAATATTGGCTCAGGTGTGGTGTGAAGGAGGAAGAGATGTTGTAGGGGTGGCCCTATAGGACAGGCCTGTTTGTGATTCCGGGCTTAATGAAAATGCACCGTGAACCAGAGAAAAATCACTGACGCCTTTCCAAGTTCAGCAAAATGGCAACATTGGTGGCTACTCCTAAGAGGTCTTTGAGGATTAAACCTATAATTCTAGGTACACTGTAGGTTCCAAATACATAATACTTATTGTTGTGATTTTACTTACTCGTTTTAACCGTTAACAATTTAATACGCTCACTTCTTATCTTTTACTTTGATCCTAGTCTCTTTGAAGAGGAAACAAATTTTGATTTCTGTCTCTCTACTGTGCGGTCAGGAGACCAGTATTTTTCCACTGTGTGTCTCTGCTTATTTCATTTATTCATGTTTCTTCCTTTTATTTATTTATAAAATATTTGAGCACCTGTTAAATAGTTAGCACTGTGCTTCTTGCCATCTGCCACCCCATAAATGAGAGAATTTTTTTTTCTCCAGTATGTTGCCTTAACACTAGCAAAAAGAAGTGAGTTCCTGAAAAGACAAAGCCATTACCCATTTCACTTACAAACACATATACCGCTACAGACAAAGTTCACCTTAGAGTGAATTAGTCCAACTGAATCTACATGTGGTCTCAATGTACTTGCTCTAGGAAACACTTGTATTCCCTTAACCCAGAAAAGCCAAGAGCAATTGCTACATGGAGAGGATTTGGCACCGTGTGGTGACAGATGACAGTACAAATATTACTGACTATTAAAATTTTCAGTAGGTCCCAAGGCAGGTTTAACCACTGAAAAGAATGCCAAAACACATAATGGAAGGTCTTTTCTATTTGTATTTTAAGCAGTCAGATGGCTAGAATAATAAACATATCACACATTAAATATACATCACAGATTATAAAATGAACACTTAAATGATAGTTATTGCATCCTGTGGTTAATAGGCATCAAAAGGAACTACTGATTTAAATTATAATTTCACTACAATGAAAAAATTAATAATTTAAATTCAACAACATAAAATTAACACAGCTATAGCATGCATTTTTATGCTAAGTAAAACCAAATTCATTAAGATAATTCATAATCAATGCCACCTTCTAGGGTTTCTTTAAGAAATAATGCAAAACCACTGTTTGCTGCACTAGTTTATCCTTTGTTATGGTATTAATATGGTCCTATTAAAATCAGTAAATATTTTAAAATTCAGCTCCACACTTGAGTCTGTACATGTCATCTATTCATTCTCCACTTGATAGCAAATCATTCAAGTGAAAACACACCACCAAAATTCTGAGCAATTTGAATGCAAATTAAATCAATACAATAACATAGAAGAATTTGCCCTTGGAAAGAGTGCAAGTTCAGGCAGCTGCTCAGGGTCCTTATTTTGTTTAGTCGATCTCTGGTAGTATAACTAGACTTCAGACATCCACTGCACTCTCCAAGTTCAAGTGTAAAGAAACCCAGAGCAAGAAGAATTATGTACCACAAGAGGAATGTACTGGGAAAAGTAAGCAATGGAGATCAGGTTTTATTCTAAACCTTGTCAACATAACACACCCTGTCAGATAAAAATCAGGAAATTCAGCTATGGAACTAGATAGGAAATGCTCTTATCTGTACCAATCTTTGTGTATATATATATATACATATATATGATACCACAGACTGAATGAGTATGATCATAGCTGAAAAAGTATAATGTAGCCATAAAGCTTTTTTTTCCAGAATATTCCATTAAATAATTCTTCCAAAGATAAAGATATGATTCTGGGAACTTCTTTTTCCCAGCTTTTTCTACAATGAAAAGGAATGACAATAAAGAAACAACGGTGCAAAACCAAATCACAAACAGGAAACAGGAAATAAAATGTTTTTTGAGACCAATTTCAGTGACTTCCACATTTTTATATATACATCACCTCTAAAGAATAGCAATATTATTAAATAAGTTACGTGTTTACCATAGAAGCTTTGGAAAAACATGTTATACAAATCCAAAAGGTTGTTAGATTCAATTCACTTGATAAATAGTGTTGAGGACCTATTATTTACCAGGCCACTGGGCCAGGAAGACTTTGGAAATGAATACAGCACTCATTTCTGATGGCATGGTGGGAGTGTGGGAGCACGTGTGAGCAAGGGATAGCAACAGTGTAGCCATAGACACATATGAACCTGGACCAAGAAGAGGAAGTCCCGATCCATACCCAACAACAGGTCAAGATGCTCACAAAAGAGAAGATACTTGGGCTGAGAGGAGGAAGAAGCAAGGAAGGCTCTTTCTTGCTTCTAAACTATGCAGACCGTGGAGATGGTCCACAGGCTTCCAAAGCCCAGAGACCACCAGTGGGCGTGACTCCCTTACAAGAAGACTGGGCAGAGCTTGAGATCTCCTGGTAGGTCTCACCCACCTGGAAACGTCTGGCAAACCTTGTAGAAATCCTGCAAGCCTGGACCTGGCACATGGGGAAGTCTGGACTCCACAGGGTAGTACCACTTTGGGGTGGGTCTCTACCTGGCAATAACCAAGTTGACAAATGTTTTCTGGATTCCTACCTTCTTGCAAGGATTATGATCTTTCTCTGTCAACATACCACTAGTGTTCTCCAAGCCATTCATTTCCCCCTGACTTCTTCTGAATTAAAATCACTCTCTCCATTTCTCATGACATCAGCAACCCTGTAAAACTCCAGGTGTCAAAAGAGGAAGATGTCTGATGTTGTGAGGATGCGGAGAAAGGGGAGCCTTCCTACACTGTTCGTGCGAATGTAAGCTGGTGCAGCCACTCTGGAAAACAGTATGGAAGTTCCTCAAAAAGTTGAAAATAGAGCTACCCTATGACTCAGCATTTGCACTACTGGATATTTACCCTAAAGATACAAAGGTAGTGATCCTTAGGGGCATGTGCACCCAAATGTTTATAGCAGCAATGTCCACAATAGCCAAACTATGGAAAGAACCTAGATGTCCATCAACAGATGAATGGATAAAGAAGATGTGGTATGTATATATATATATNTGCTGAGCGAAATAAGTCAATCAGAGCAAGACAACTATCATATGATCTCTCTGATATGAGGAACTTGAGGGGCAGGGCAGGGAGTCGTGGTGGGTAGGGAGGGAAAAATAATGAAACAAGATGGGATGGGGAAGGAGAAAAACCATAAGAGATTCCTAATCTCACAAAACAAACTGAGGGTTACTGGGGGGGGGAGGGTAGGGATAGGGTGGATGGGTTGTGGACATTGGGGAGGGTTTGTGCTATGGTGAGTGCTGTGAAAGGTGTAAGCCTGATGATTCACAGACCTGTACCCCTGGGGCAAATAATAATAATAATAAAAAAAAGGAAGCTGTCCTTGCTACAGCATTTTTTAAAATCTCTGGTAATATAGAAAAGAGAGCCAAATCATCAAAATCAAGGCCAGAAAACAAGTTAAAATGTTCTTGGAGAATTGACTCAGGACAGAGGAAATTACAGATATTTAGACAAAAATGGGCCAAGGCAAGATCCAAAGTCAGATGGAGTTGAGTAATCAAAGCCAAAGTCAGGAGGTACTGATAGAAAAGGATTTAATCAGATGAAAAAGCACAAGTGGATACAAGGTTAGGTCTGCAGACTAAATCATGACCTTTTAAAAGCAAAGTGCCTGTTCCAATCTCCTTCTTTATACCGAGTTAAGACACTACGTATAAAAGTATAGAATCATTCTCATTTCTGTTGGCTAATTGGATAAACTGTTGGGTCAATGATGGATATTTTGCTTAGAAATAAATATACTTTCAAAGTCTTACCATCTCTCCAATGTTTGTTGCAGTAATTTCAGGCACAAGGGCAAGCAGATGGTGAAGCAATTTTTGCATAAACTAGACTTCCCCATCTTTAAAAACCCCATCTACGCATCAGAGTTGAAAAGTAGTAATTCTCCCAGGTGTCAAATTCCCCAATAACCATCCAGTCTGTGAGGGCTGGGATGGGAGCAGGGGGAGCGTGGCATACATAGTAAACATTATCCATTGTTTTTTGTTTTTTAAAGATTTTATTTATTTATTTGACAGAGAGAGAGACACAGTGAGAGAGGGAACCCAAGTCGGGGGAGTGGGAGAGGGAGAAGCAGGCATCCTGCCAAGTAGGGAGCCCGATGCAGGGCTCGATCCCAGAACCCCATGACCTGAGCCGAAGGCAGACGCTTAACAACTGAGCCACCCAGGTGCCCCAACATTATCCATTGTTGATTTAAAGTCATCCTAAATAAACGGACTCACTAAAAGATCAGTAAGGAGTCTGTGTGAAGCACAAGAGAACTGTCTTCTCTCCTGGTTCTATTTTCACCTGCCCACGGGTTGCTTTATTCTTTGAATGACATTCAGTTAGCAATGGGCAGCAAGAGAAATGATTCTACCTACATAAACAACAAACAAACAGATCTATGCAGCTGTATGCCCCCTACATAAATCCTTAGCTCCAAATCAATGAAATATAAATATGGTCTCTTTACCTACAAATGACTGTCCAAACAAACCAAGGTGTTCCTTTCAAACAACACAGGGTAAAAGTATTCAGCAATAGCCTCAAACGCGTCTGTGGTAGAACAAACGATTGTAAGTATCCCCTTCTGTACCTGTGTGTTCATGGGAAACCCAGGCACAACCTCCCCATCACACAAGATGCCTCTCCTTTGGGCTTTGTAACTGGCTCATCAGAATGTATTGAAGGGGCGCCTGGGTGGTGCAATCGGTTAAGCGTCTGACCCTTGCTTTCGGCTCAGGTCACGATCCCAGGGTTGTGAGTTTGAGCCCCACATTGGGCTCCACGCTCAGTGTGGAGTTCGTTTCAGATTCTATCCTCCGTCCCTCAGCCCCTCCCGCTTAAGTTCTCTGTCTCTCTAAAAAAATAAATACATGGAATGAGCAATGGGTGTTATATGCAACTGACAAATCCCTAAATTCTACCTCTGAGACGAATTTTAAAAATACCCCCCAAAATCTTAAAACAAACAAAAAAAAGAAAGTGTTTAAGATTAGAAATGGCACTCAGTCAAGTATTAGCTCGGCTCAGAGACAAGAAACATTTCATGCCTTAGGGGGCCTAGGCCTGTCCTAACTTTGAAGGGCACGGCAATCCCCAGACAAGTCCTGTCATAGTCCGCCTTCCTCTGTGACATCATAACCACAAGCATCTCCACATAGCATTTCTACCCACAGAAAGACTGTATCAGAGGGCTCACCTTAGAGTATCTGTTAGAGGTTTCTGGAAGGTGGAAAAGGGTCACCAAAAAATTTAAGCTTTTTTTTTTTTTTTTAAGGAGATGAAACTTCAAAACTCAGCATAAAATTTATTTTCTCCTACCCAGTCATCTTTCCAAAGCACTGCTTCTCTTCTGGACCCCACGGAAGAGAGAAAACCTTCCATCCTCTGAACTGTGGAATGAGCCAAATACTCCCTGTTTCTGTTTGACCTTCACGAATTTATAAGGACAGTAAATTCTGCTTCCATTCATTACCTGATGGTAGGTCATTTTACTCACCTGATAAGTTACTGACTTAACCAGGAAATAGGCACAGTGAAGACTGGTATAAGATTAGGAATAGGCAAGAGAATCCTTTATGAGCATTTAGGGCTACCTCGCTGGTGGCTCAAGGAAGGGCATCTGAGAACCTGTGATTCCTGAACAATGTCCCTGGGCGAAACAGAAGCAAATTTCCTCCCACTATGTCTGGTGTAATGGGAAAAAGTAGTCTTCCACAGTAAGACATTGGGACCAATGGCTTCATCGATTTTTCATGGAGCTATGTTTCTACCTGGAACCTGCCAAAAAAGTTCCATTTATCTACACTCAGGTGAAAGATGGAACTAGAATTTCAGCTGGTCAATGTCCCAGCTTCTCCCAGGGTTGTTCTCTAAAGTTACAGGATGAATGCATATTTTGTGGAAATGTGAGGGAGGCAGGATTTCACCTGAGTGACTGGAGATAAACGGAGACTATTGGCATAAGGACAAATCTACTGAGGTGGAGACATTGTAGGTAAGAGAGGAAAGGATCGCTGGAGAAAACCTCCCTTTCCAAAGGACCCAGAGCTCCAGATGATACCTGCGTTATCCGAGGAACATGGTTGTGGCTGGCAGGAAAGTAAAAACAGACTTTGAGTCACAGAGTTCTGCTTTCACTCCCGGTATGCAAATGTTAAATTTCATTGTGTACGATCCATTCATCCAACAATCACCAGTTAATTATCAATTATCAGTTAATTATCATTAACTATAATTATAATATCAGTTAATTATTCAATTATCACCAATAATTATCAGTTTGATAAGACCCAGGATTTTCTGTTAATTCATCACCCTTTCTCTAACATATAATTCTTCCTTTTGGATAGATTATATTATACTTTCCCCAGTATAATTACCTGAGGAAGGGAGACAATGCAACCTCCATCAAAAGTGTCTAACGTAAGAGCTGCATTTTAAAATATGCAGAGGAAGATAACCCACCAAAGTTTAATGTCTACTGGGGCTGTGCTGTTGAGATACAGGTTTTGTGGGGCTGAAAGATTATCCAGTTAAAGTCAAGTCTTAAGAAATATAAACAAAGTAACAAATGCAAAATGGGACACAGAAATAAATGTACATTTAGAAAACAAGATAAAAGCAAATTATCCACTTTTAAAGACTGACAAATATATCATCATAAATCCCAGGAAATAACATAATATTTTATTACTAAATTTAATATTTTACTACTAAATTTCTAATACCCTCTAGAGTACTTTTTCCTTCCTACCGTTTCTGGCTAAATATGCTGGATCTTCCCTTCCTGTGATGAAACTATCATAACACAGTTTTCTATAGAGAAAAAAAAAAAGATAATTCAGCTATTCCTCATCACGGCTGTCATTTGCCTTTAATTATTGATCATTTAGAAAATTTATCTGGAATTAAAGCCGGCACAAGAGTAATCCAAAAGCCCCTTAACTTGCCACCCTGTTATACTGAACTACCTAACATTTAATCTAATTACTCTTCGGCTGCCTACAATCATTTGTTGGTGAGTGTGTGTAGGAGTTTCATTGCTAGAACTCTTGCCTCCTCAGATGGTGTAACTGTACTGATGGTGATTTTGCAAGCTGCTTTTTACTAAAAGTACAAGACTCCATCAGGAAAAAAAAATTGTCAGATATACAATTGATATACAATTGATGCAATGATAAAATGATGGGATACATATAAAATTAGCAGATTCACACAAGGTTAGAGTAGATATTCCCAGAAAAACTCCTCATGAAGTTTATGGTCCCTTTTTCATTAATTAGTACATGTAAAATATTATGATAGTGCTGGACTTTTAGTAAGTGCTTAAGCAGCTGCGGACCTCATGATGATGGCAGCCACTGTCCTGAACGCCATATTGGTCGTTGAGCTGGGGCAGATTCCACTGACTTCTGTCCTGCTCCTATGCTCCTTTGGACCAAGCTGACGGATTGTTCTCTCCCATCAGTCAGGGTTCAAAGAAGTGTTTGCAGACACTCTCAGTCACCACCTAGAGTTCATCAAAGTTCCTTTTAACTTTGATTAATTAATGTGCCTGAAGAGTTGTTCCTCCCGAAACATCCTGCAAGATATCTGCCGCTAATTACTCCTGACCCTGGAAACAGTTTTCTTTTACATATTCAAATCTCAATGACAGAGGGAGTGACACAATGTTTTATCATATCAGCTTTTCCTCATATTCACACTCGGTGGTGAGCAATTATTTTCTGTTCCTTTTGGTAAAAAGAGTAACTTTCTGAGTCTGATATGAGATAAAAGAAATTCCTGAATTTCCCTCCTTAGGGAAACATAATAGGTGAAATATAATTAAACATATTCCAGTTAATTGGAACAGCTCAAGGGGACTATGGTATTTGGCAGCCAGAGAAATTTTACCATCTTGGAGCACAGACACTGAAAATCAGGGGGTTGAATTTCCTCATCAATGGGTCACAAGTGTTCCCAATCACTGAAAATTGCTCTTGCTTCTTCCAGCCTTTCCCTCCCTCCCTCCTTCTCTCCCTCCCTTCCTTCCTTCTTTCCTTCCTTCTCTGACACTATCTTGAGAGAGACTTTTATTTGTAACTCTTCACAACTATTCTGAGGAATAGGACAAACGATTCAGTTTTATTCCAGTCCTTTGGAACTCTCATGCTGAGGCTAGCCGATGTACCATTGCCTTGGAGAGCTAGGTCACATCTAGTAAAGAGCTTTTGATATTATGCCCACTGTTTCAAAATGAAGCCAAATAATAATAAAAAGATATAACCCTCTTTCACTGTTGGTGGGAATGCAAGTTGGTGCAGCCACTTTGGAAATCAGTGTGGAGATTCCTCAAAAAATTAAAAATAGAGCTGCCCTATGATCCTGCAATTGCACTACTGGGTATTTACCCCAAAGATACAGATGTAGTGAAAAGAAGGGCCATATGTACCCCAATGTTCATAGCAGCAATGTCCACAATAGCCAAACTGTGGAAAGAGCTGAGATGCCTTTCAACAGACGAATGGATAAAGAAGATGTGGTCCATATATACAATGGAATATTACGCAGCCATCAGAAAGGATGAATACCTAACTTTTGTATCAACATGGACGGGTCTGGAGGAGATTATGCTGAGTGAAATAAGTCAAGCAGAGAAAGTCAATTATCATATGGTTTCACTTACTTGTGGAACATAAGGAATAAAATGGAGGACTCTAGGAGAAGGAAAGGAAAAGTGAATTGGGGTAAATCAGAAGGGGGACGAACCATGAGAGACTGTGGATTCTGAGAAACAAACTGAGGGTTATGGAGGGGAGGGGAGTAGGGGGTGGGTGAGCCTGGTGGTGGGTATTAAGGAGGGCAGCACATATTGCATGGAGCACTGGGTGTGGTGCATAAACAATGGATCTTGATTCACTGAAAAAATAAAATTAAAAAAATATATATATTTGAAAGTCTTTCCCAAGATCCCACTAGAAGTTAGAAAATTTTTGCTGATGAGCTTTCAATGACCTAACTTTGATTAATATTCACAGAGCAAAAAAACAATCTTAGGTCATTTCAAAGGAAATATAAATAGCTCTCATTTAATATACTATTATCTCTTATAGGAGTATAGGAGAAAAAAGGATCAATGGAATTTCCTATAATAAGTTTATCTCTTATGTAATATAAACATCTTTTCTTTAAATCTACATGGTTTGGAATCCGGGTAGAGCAAGTCTGGATCTTGAGGAAGATATTCCTTCCCCCACACATTTCCTTCCTTAGTTTCAGAGAGCCAGTAACAAAAATGGGGGAGTCCTTTTCCTCCAAAAAACCTTATCTCAAAAACAGCATTGGAAGCTACTGGGTTCTTGTGATCAGATAAAAGGGATGCCTTTATCTCAATGAGGTGAGAGATGAGGAGAGAAGTTATATAAGTTTTCTTCTCATTTTATGATTTTCTAACATTATTCTCAAATGCTGACATTGAAAGTAAAGTTATAAATTATACTACGGCACAATCATTTGTGAAATACTTTTTTTCTACTCAACAAAAGGGTGACTTCCACGTTTCCCTTCAGCGATATTTTCCTATGGGCATTACCTATATGGCTTGCTTTACACAGCTAGCGCTCCAAGCCTGCACCAGACAGTGGGGTAACACTGCCCATTGCCAGAGCCAGTAAAGGAAGGCACGGTCCCGACCGTGTGCAAATCTCCTGCTTCCACCAAACATACAGCCTACAGGTACAAGATGTCATCATACACCCAGACAATACTATTTCCTTTGTCTCATCACCAGCTGGCAAATGATATTTGAACAACTGACAAGAGAGACCAGCTGCAGGTGCATGATGGAAAGAAATCTATCTTTGCCTTTTTCAGAGTCGCTATTAAGGGAGACTCATTCTCAGATGATGATGTTAAGTGTAAAACAATGCAAATTGAATGAGCATTTTGTCAAAAAAGATCACCTTTGCTATTGTAATGGTCTATACACGTCTCTCTGCCTCTTGTCATGTGTGTGCCTGTCAGATGGGTCTTACAGGCACAGGGGCTCGACCCAGGCTTCCTCCATGAAGAAGGGGCTTCCTGGTCTGCAGCCTGAGCCCCACTTACTAACCGCCATCTTCCATCTCTCTCGCTTGCTCCTTCTAGCACCACTGACCCAACAAGTTTGGACCCCTCTGCTCTTCCTAAGTCCAGTGATGCTACTATTTTACAGTCCCTCATCCCCCTGTCCTTGTTTCTGCCCTGAGGCAGCTCACACTCCAGCTCTTGCTCCTCTCCATGTTATTGTATTCACTTGGCAAAAGCCCAAGCTCTCATTAAACCCCGCTTTCCACCTAAGCTATCTTTGCTCCAGGAGAGCAGAAACATGACAGAAAAAAAGCGAAATCGTGCTGACCGGTCTCTCTTCACGTGTGGACCCTGAATGAGACTGAACGTACACCGAGTGGGCCCCTACTGCTATGGAGAAACTGTGCCTGTGGCCCAGCCCCTTTTCCACTCTCCAAGATGGCAATTAACTATCTCCTTCTGTCTGCACTCACTTCCCGGTTCTCCTTCCTCCCCCAGCCTCACTCTTCACTATTAGCCTCACTATTTCACTGAGAAAATAGTCACAACCAAAAGAGAAATCCCACAGAATCCCCACAACCAGGTATCCACCTGCTAGGATTGACCTACTGTGCACTCAGCCCTTCCCCTGTGGATGAACACTCCGCTTTCTCATCCAACGCCCACACCGTGTCTGTGTGATGGGTTCAGCACCTCACCTGTCCCAAACCAAGGCCATCACCCAACAGTTTGACTCTCCTCCTGTTGACCTGATTTTCTCCTCTGTCTACTGGATTGTTCCTACCAGTCACACAGACATACTGTTACTCCTTCTATCTTACAGGTTGAAACTGTGCACCACAAACACACCTTGGACCTCATTCCCTCTGCAGCTACCTCTCAATTTCTTCATCGCTCTTCATGGCAGAAGTCCACACAAGAGCTGTGTGCACTGACCTCTGCTTCCTGTCTTCTTGCGTTTCATGGAATCAACTCCACTAGGTCACCACCACTCCACTCTACAGACTAGCTTTTACCACATCACCAGAGGTCTCCATGTTGTCCAATCAATCAGTTGAATAATTGTCTTAATCGTATTTCATCTTGCACCAGCATTGCACACAGTTGCTTATTCTATGCTCCTTAACAGAACTTCTTTTCCTGACTCTCTAGACACATCCTACCTGCAGAGTTAGTTGGGCTCCGCTTTTGAGCCTCCCCTTGCTGGTACCTTCTGCTCCCTAAGATCCAATGTGAGGGTTCCCAGGGTCCAGTCTACAGACCTCTCCCCTTCTCCTCTACCATTAATGCCTGAGTTGTGTCATCCAGTCTCATACAGGGCGGCTGTTTTTCATCATCCCAGTGTCCTAGTCCTCACAGTATTCAATATGAACAATGTTCTGTGGAATACAAGTGGTACTTCTTAAAATTGTGCAGGGTATGAGGAGCTGGCCTTATGATATCATCTGTACCTTGACCGTTCCCAAACCTAGAACTTCAGCCTGGATTCCCTGACCTTCAGACTCAGATACCACCAAAACTTATTTGCCATCTTTGTGTGGATGTCTATGGAGTAACTCAATCTTTATAGATTAAAAACAAAACAAACAAACAACCCTCCTGATTACATAGCATTCTCCCCACCCCTCAAAAATCCTACTCTTTAAAGAGTCTTCTCCAACAGCGTAAATGGAAATTTCATTTAAAGATGTTCAGGGGCGCCTGGGTGGCTCAGTGGGTTAAAGCCTCTGCCTTCGGCTCAGGTCATGATCCCAGGGTCCTGGGATCGAGGCCCGCATCGGGCTCTCTGCTCAGTGGGGAGCCTGCTTCCTCCTCTCTCTGCCTGCCTCTCTGCCTACTTGTGATCTCTCTCTCTCTCTCTGTCAAATAAATAAATAAAATCTTAAAAAAAATAAAGATGTTCAGATTAGGGCATTGGAGTCATTCTTGACTCTTGTCTTCCTTTCTCACCTACATCTAATCCATCCATAAATCATGTCTTCCCTACCTTCCAAATACACTTTCTTCCCACCCTACCACCTGCTACCTCCTGGATCTGAACCACCCATGATTTCTCCTCAAGGTTATCATAATGGCCTCCTGATTAATACCTTTGATTCCTCCCTTGTCTTCCTATGGAACATTTTATAAAGCAGTCACTTACACATATATTTTAATATAACTCAGGTATGTCATTCCTTTGCTTAAATCCCTTCAAAAGCTTTCCGTTTTACACAGTATAAATCCAACGGCCTTCCCATATCCTCTAAAGTCCTATATATTAATTCCCCCCACGACTTCTCTGACTTCATAGATCACCAACCCCTTCCTCACCCATGACTGCCTGGTAGCCACGGTGGCCTCTTGTGCTTCCTCGAATAAACCCCACACACCACTGCCCAAGGCAGTCGTAGCTGAGGCCTTCTTGACCTAGTGCATTGTCCCCAAGCAACCCACACTGCCCACTCCCTGTCCCTCCTTCAGGCTTTGGCTCGCGTATCTCCTGATCCTAGTGGTCATCCCTGATCACGCCATACAAAACTGCAGCACCACCTCCTCCAGCGGCTCCCTGGGACGCCCAGCCCTCAGGTGGCCCCCTTTTGCCTGTCTAAGTCATTACATGTATGCATAGGGAAAAGAGAGAGAAAGAGAGAGATTATTTTTCCCCATATCAGTTATTTACGTCTGCATAACAAATTATACCAAAGTTTTACAGCTTAAAATAACAAACATTTATTACCTCATAGGTTCTGTGGGGGTAGGGAATCACATCTTGTTTGGTTGTCTCCAGTTTAGGGATCCTCTTGAGGCTGTAATCCAATTTTGGCTTAGGGCTTCAGTCCTGTCAAGTTAACGTGCGGAGGAGCCATTTTTAGGCCTCAGTTTCTCACCCGCCAGTTCCCTGCCACGTGGGCCTTTCCGTGGGGCAGCTTACTCCATGGCAGCCGGGAGGAGGCAAAGAGTTGAGAATCACCACCTCCTGAAAACATGATCTCTGAAGGGATATCCTGTCACTTTTGCCAGCACCAAGGTCCTGTCTACACCTACCAGTGATGGGATCACATAAGTAGAGACCTCCTGGAGGCAGGGCTCACCTGGGACCATTTCACCAGTGGCCCATCACATCCCCACTGGCAGATAAGCCTCCTGTTAGGTTTGCTGCTGTGCCCCAGAGCCGAGAATAATGCCTCGCTATGGAGAAGGCACCCAGGAGTGACTGTTCATCGTCTGAACGAACTTGCTCTTCTCCCACTGCTTTCCTGCCCAGGTCTGCTCTCCCCACTAACATGAGACTGTTTTCTGCAGTCTCCTACATTTAGAATTTTCTATATGCCTGTTCTCCTCCTGAGACTTCTCTCATCCCGACCATGACACGCTACAGCCCTGCCTGTCCTTTGGAGCTCAGGTCAGACGTTGCCTCTACCCCCCTCAGTCTGTACCCCGTGCCCCTACTACTCGCTAGCTGCCGTGAGCTTACACAGTGCCCGTATCACCCAGCCTCACCGTCACTTATGCGTAAGTCTCACCTCCTTCAGACTGTGAGCTTCTTGATATTAACCATACTAACCTGTGTCCCCCCAGGGTAAGCCCAACCAAGGCCAGACAGTGCCCGTCCACAAAGCTGTCACAGAGCACCAGGTAGAGTCTTTGCACTCCGTAAGCTCTGGACACCTCCTAGTGCCAAATAAGTGAGTGCTTTCACTCATTCGTTGTTCCTACTTCTCATTAAATGTTCTCTAAGTATTTGCTGAATAACTGAAGTTAAGTACTATAATCCTTTAAAATAAATGGATGACATGGCATGAGCCTCTGAGTTCTTTTTGACTCTGAGATTCACACTGGCTCCATGTCATGAAAATTATCAATATATGTGCTTGGCCCAGCCGCACTAGTCCAATAATATTTCCGCCTTCTACCTCCAGGGGTCAGGAAGTCTTCTTTGCCTGGGTCTTGGAGAGCCAGCACATTATGCCCAGACTGTAGTTGTCTCGCAGTTGGATATGAACCTGAAGGTATGATCCCTCGAGTCTGTGTGCTTCAGAAGGCTGGCAGAAAGAGCACACGTGAGCCACAGTTTACTGCATCTCCGGATGTAAGCAGAGCGTCTTCTAGGGAGAACGTTTCTAGGCTGTGGAGGACATTCAGGTTGTAGTGAACACGTGGAACTGGGCTCTGGATCAAACCAGAAGTTACAACAGACTTTGGAGTGCGGTAATAGTTCCCATTAGAAGTCAAGCAGATGAGTCTTACACCTAAAATAAGCATATGCATTTCAGTAGCTTGATGTTTCAAAGGTCAACAGGCAGCACCATATGGTGCCTTGGTGTCTGCGTGCATGTGCGCACCACTCGTCTTAGAACAGAAAGCTGCCTTTGCACCTTCAGGCCTATCTGCTCTGACGGCAGTAAACAATCTACAGGGTTTGAAGCGTATGGATTGCAGGGGTGATTTCACTGAAGGGTAGTGCATGTGCCCAGAGTTTTGCATGCTTGGATCGAAACATTTCAGAGTTTCCCTCATTGTTCTCAGCCGCATTTATGGCAGGTGTTCGGGGTCCGCCTAGATCATTCCTGTTGGCGAGTCACAGAGGGCAACTCTTATTTACATATTTATAGAATCCAATTGCCTTTCTGCTCACAGGCAGCCCAGTCTACCTGGATTTTCTGCTCATTTGTTTGTTTTCTCAGCTGCCCAGAATAGTGGACGTATATGCCAAGGTGCTGGGTTTGGTTTTGGTTTTTCTGAAGAATCAACTACATCTTAGTGAGAGCAGTGCTCAAGACAGAGAACAGAGGAATGCTGCAAACGTGGTCTGAGCATGCGGGAATTCTTGGTCAGTAACAAAGACACTGGGCCCGAGGCCATGGACTGAACAGGTTGGGCACGTGCAAGATGGCCACCACTTGGGGAAACGCGAACCACTGCTGTGATAAAGAGGGGCAGGTGTTTCCCTTCTTTCACTTGAGTTTATGATTTTCTTTTTCTTTGAGTGTTAATGACATAGCGCCAGGCTCTAGGCAAGTCTCTGTAACACCTGACTTGTCAGAATAAAGTCAAGTGTGAGGTCAGTAAGACTTTACTCTGACAGCACTAACTACTTGTTCAAGAAAACCCCAAAAGGTACATAAATACTTTAATTAATCTCTGATTGTGTATTTCAGAGCCTGTAAGATCTGTGTGAAGAAGGAAGTGCAGGGAGACGGGGCAGTCTGAGCATTCTCTAGTTGTTCCCGCAACTCCCAGGAGAGGAAAGTGTATTTGAGACACATTCTCTCTTTATATATAGGAATATATTTAAACGATCTTTTGGGAAGTGATTAGACTCTTAAAAAATTACACAGAGCAGAAAAATAAGCCCCAGAAATAATTAGTGGTACAAAAATGTAGGCTACTGTGCAATTATCTTATTAACTGATTATATATTATTAAGAGGGAAAAAGTGAATCAATATCTCACTCTTTTTTTAAAATTTAAATTTAATTTTTTGGTGGAGGTATGAATGGAAAGGAAACCACCAGAGTTAAATGAACAGTTTGAGAACTGAGGTATCAGTTGATAGGATCTAAATAGATCAGGCAGACATCCCACGACTCTGAAAACTGGTTTTTGATGTTGGAGCAATTTTAGAAATAGTAAGTAGAATGAGACTAAGTTCTATGTTTGATCCTTTAAAGAAAAGACAAAATCACCTGACTCTCTGTTAAACACACCTAAAGAAATCTATGCCAGTTTGACCTTGTTTAGTTAGAAATATTTCCAACTAAACCAAGCTAGGCAAATTGTACTGGGAGTACACAAGAAGGACAGAAGCCAGAGAGTAGAAAGCTTGTCAATTCCTGTTTTCCAGCAACAATGAAATATTTTATACACAGAGCCAAACCCCCCCTCCCCCGCTTTTTTTGGAGAGAGTGTGCGCGTGCGCGCGCGCGCGCGCGCACACACACACACACACACACACACACACACACACACACACACACACACACACACACAAGCAGGGGCAGGGAGGGACAAAGAAAGGAGGAGAGAGAATCTAAAGCAGGTTCTGCACCAAGCTCCATCTCACCACCCTGAGACCATGACCTGAGCCAAAATCAAGAGTCAGACATCCAACCAAAAGAGCCAGCCAGGCACCCGTAGCCTACTCTTGATCTAGATACAAATGCATGCATTTTATTACATTACCACAGTGACTAGTGTGACAAAACCCTGAATCGATACCTCAGCAATCATTCTACAAATTGAAGGGATGATGGGAGATCTTTCCAAATGGGAAGAGTGACATTCATACGCAATAAGCACCTTTAAGAGATATTTAAGTTATAGCCTTGGGTGTCCCACAAATACCACTTATTTGTTTCGGGAAGGGCCCCAGGAAAAGGGATGGGAACACCCAAGTGAATGTTTTCTTGCCCAAAGTTAAGATTTATAATATAAAGAATGTTCCACAAGGCCAGAGATTCTGTCTGTCGCTGTTTTTCCTTTTCCCTGCTAACTACATCATTACATATTGGTAGAGGGGCTCCTTGGTGACGTCCTTACACATGCTGGTTTTGAAGGGGGTGTAATGCGCCCTAGCTTTGACATAGCACCCTGGATGGGCTCTTTGCTCTTACTCCTACTCCACAAGCCTCTCTCCAGTCTCTGAGCAACACAAGAGTAATGTTTTCCAAGCAAATCCCATCTACTGCTTTGGGCCCTTCCTGACCCAGCTTGGCTTTCCACACACGGGACTCCTTCTCAGACCCCCCCAGCCCCCACTCCAGCCACACCAGCCTGCAGGCCCCACCCTAACCGGGCCAACTGCACCTCTGTCTTTGGGCCTTGGCACCCGCTTTCTCCTCTGCTTGAAATGTCCTTCATGATTCACAGGGTCAGCCCTTCTCATTCGAATCTCAGCCAAATTAAATAAAAATAAGAACCATAGTAACAACCAACCCTTTCACAGCACACGACGAGGCTAGTACTGTGCTAAAAGCTTCATGTACCTAAACTCCCTCACTATCAGTAACAGGCCTATATAAGTTGATCCTATGGCTACCAACCCCACTGCTAGGGGAAGAAACGAAGGCACAGAGAGGCTAAGAAAACTGCCTCATGTCAGACACCAGTAAATGACAAAAATAAATTTGATCCTACATCTCAAGGTCATGGTTTTCACCAGCTCTCTGCTCTGTCTCTCAGGAGACTGCCCCCTGTTGCCCTCTAATATTACCCTGTTATAATTTTCTTGATAGCACTTCTCACTGATACTTTTCCTATCTATTTATTTATCTGTGTATCTACCTCCTTACTTTTACAAGTCACTGTGCTTCCTTTTACTCAGAGGCTGATGTGCACTTATGTTGTTGACAACACAGTGCCCAACATCTAGAGCAGTTCCTGGCATGCAGGAAGCGCCCACCAAATATTCAGTGAATTAATTAGTGACCAGATGTGTGTGCGCCTGTCTGGTGGTCGGCTCAGGCCTCCAAGGTGGTGAATCGGATCTGGCCATTCATCTCCTCAAGGGGGTCAGGGTTCTTAACCATTTGTTCACAGAAAGGTGACCAAAGCTTATAATTCTTCCTGACCTTCCCGAGCAGAAACTGATTTACTGATCAGAATGATGATTTAGTGATTCACTGGGAGCAATATTCCTGTCACCCACATTTACCGTCTGTGAGGTCTCTGTGGGAAAGCAAATGAAGATCAGAGGGTTGCTCAGCAGATATAAAAATATCCCGAAGGGAATTTTGAGGACTCTGCAGCATATTTTAATCAAGCTGTAGAAGCTGCATGAATCACCCTCCCTAGTGACCAGGCGCTTCTCTCCAACAGGCCAGAATTCCCAATCGTCTGGGACTCCTAGTCTGTCACAAAGACTGTAGGTTCTCACTCTCCAGCCCTGAACAAGAAATCCTTGTTCTCTTTTCTATTCGTCTTTGGCGGTCTCTTCAGTTTTGGAGAAGAAACCTACTTCAAATGCCATCTCCGGGAGGCGCCCACCTCTCTGCTCTGTGCAGATCCTCACCCTAGATCCTTTCTCTGATGACACGTTAATGGAGCTCAGTTCTCCAGGATCCAGTGCAGAGTCTCAAGATATGATCTCATGGGCTCAGACCCATTCATAAATTGGCTGTTTTAGAGTCCAGATTCTCTACTTGGTTCAATTATTTATGTGGGGTCTGAGTAGAGGGAGACAAGAGTTGTGTAGAGAAGTCAGCTGAGGATTTGGGGAGTGAGGCGGTTTCTTGGGAAAGGCCTCGTGCAGAGAGTCAATGACTGTCACCACTAGGGCATGTCAAGACATGCGCACCTGACCCTCAGATTGCCCCGTCGCCCCCACTGTCCACTTCTACATAAAGACCACCTTTAAATCCATGGTACCATCATGCTCCCTATTTGTAACAATAGGTATAGCAGTGGTCCTACAGAGAAAGGGAGGGCATGCCAGGAAATCACATGGTCCAGGTTTGATTTCCAAACCTAATAGTTATTATATTAACTTTCCTAAAGTCTCACTTTCTTCATAATCATTGTACCTACCTCACAAGTGTAGTCGTGAAGATGACATGAAACAATACTCACGAAGTCCATAGCACAGTGCCTAGCACATACTCAACAACGTCAATGACAATTATTAGTATTTTACCAATGACAATAAGACATTGGCTATGTCCGCTAGCACAAACATTTCCAAATACACTAAGTCAGGTATAATATCTCCTATCTTTTGAAAGAAAAACAAGCTCTAAAGAGGATGTTATACATAAGACAACATTTAAATATGGCCAGAGTAGAGTCTCCTTATAGATCTTCCTTGGAAGCAAGGACAGACTTCATCTACACTGCTTGCGGTGTACATTGCTACAGTGCCAATGCCTGGACCACCACTTTCCAAAGTTCATTCAGAGGCCCTCAAGAAACAAATAAAAATAAAATCTCCATAGTCGAATAAGATTAAGAAACACTGTCCATCCTCTTTTGAAAGTCACAATGAGTATTGACGTATGAAGAGTAGTAAGTAATCTTCCATTAAAAAATCAGATAAAGGCACCTGTGTGGCTCAGTTGGTTAAGCGTCTGCCTTTAGCTCAGGTCATGATCCTGGAGTCCCAGAATCGAGTCCCCCTTTGGGGTTCCTGCTCAGCAGGGGTGTGCTTCTCCCTTCCCCTCTGCCCCTCCCCTCTGATCCTGTTCTCCCTCACTAGCTCTGCCCTCTCTGTCTCAAATAAACAAATAAATAAATGTTAAAAAAAATCAGAATGAAAAAAATCAGATTGAATGTGTTTTATGTATCAGTCTTATTTGACAAAATGCCATGAGCCTTCCCATATGCACTTTTTTTTTTAATTTCATGTCTGTTATCTCACCAAAAAAAAACTGTTCTATCAGAGCATTTTATAAACATTCCCATAGACAGAGATTCCAGGGTAGGTGGTCACTTCCTTCTTCTCACGTTGAAAAACATACAAGAAACTGGAAAATCCCCTGGTGATCACCTGACTAATATAGTGATTTCTGACTCTGCAATCTTGCCTTCAACTTTAAGGCCATCACCATCACAGTAAGACAAGTAACAGCCCCTCCTGGCTGGAAGGATTTCCATACAGCAGTCCCCAGAACCTGTGACTGTCACCTTAAACGACAAAGGGAACTTTGCAGATGCAATTAAGGGTTAGGTCTCTGCGTTGGGAAGATAATCCTGGATCATTTGGGTGGGCTCGCTGTCATCAATCCCATGAAGATCCTTTCCTGGCTGGGATACACAACCATACTAGGAAGGTGAGATGGGACAGGACAAGAACTTCATCTGCCTGCACCAACTCTGAGGATGGAGGAAGACGAGCCAAGCAATGAGGCAGAAACTGCAAGTGGTCTTTCCTCCTAGCCAACAAATACAGAGACCAATCCCACAACCACAAGGAAGGGGATTCTGACAATGAAACAAATGAGCAGAGAAACAGATTCTCTTCCAGAGCCTATAGAAAGAAACAGAGTCTTACAATATCTTAATTTTAGCCTGGCGAGACCTGTCTCAAACTTGTAGCCTACAGATAGATAAAAAGGTAATATCGTAAGATATTAGAGTTATATAGTCAGATAGTAAAATTGTCTTGTTTTAAGCTTCTAAAGTGGATGATTTGTTATAGTAGCAACAGAAAATGAGCATAAACTTCATGCTCACAAATAACATCTTTGATCAATTAATGCATGTCAGGCCATCTCTACACATTTAGCATGTGCATGTATTAATGCATTAATCAATCCATTGATCCTCACAAGTATACTAAGAGGTATCTTCTGTTATTATCCCCATTTGTGGAGTGGAAAGTGAAGCACAGGGAACTTAGAAAACTTTCTTAGGGTCATAAAGATAGTATGTGGCAGATCTGAAATTCAAACGCAAGCCATGTGTCTCTAGACACTAGGCTCTGATTCATGAGGAACACCAGGCTCAGTGAGAATCCTGTTCTAGGAAATAAGTAATAGTCTAGGTTTCTTCGGACGCTATTGACTCCCCTATTAAAATTAAATTATAAATCCCTTCTTTATCTTCACATTTAATTTAGACTCCATATTTTCTATTGTTTATCAGATAATGCAAATTTTGGGTCCAAACTGAACACGAATTGTACTAATTTTATTAGCCCAATCTCAATTTTAAACACAACAAATTTATGCATCCAATTAGTCGTAAACCCAGATTTTCTAAGAAATATTCTCCATGCTCTTTAAAAACCTTCATCCATCATTGACAACATATTGAATATCACAGTATTCTATTTATATAATACTTCTCTATATTAGCTCATTATTAATTAAATAATTAAATTTGGGCTTATTGCATGCTTAGTATTGTGGATAAGAAAGGAAATATAAAACAAGTATATAAGGTGTAGGCTTAGCCCTTATAATCTGTAAGAGTTTAGGAAAATAAGACATGGACATCAGAATCAATTTTTACAGAATTATCAACTTGCTGTAATTCCCCCACTTTCCCATGAGGAGCAAGACCATATGAATATCTGTAATTTAGAACTGAACTAATTAGAGGTCAGCGCACTTATTACAATCTATCCTACATCCATTTTCTCAAATGTCAAAGTACAATTTATGTCATCTGGGACTGAAATACAGAGAAACAGGGTTGAAAACACACACACGCACGCACACATTCACAGATACATAACAGAGGCGCACATGTGCACCTTCCCCTCCGACCTCACTCTGCATCCTGAGAAGCTCTTGTTGGCTTCTGTGGTCTCCAGATATGTTCAGAGGAAAATGATTCAAACACCTAACACACACATACATAAAAATAGTCAAAGCATGGATCCTTCCAAATACATAGGATGCCAAGTCCCAAATTCTCTTTTAGGACTGGGCCTTTGTAACCAGAGAAATAACCCTAAAATAAACCTCTGTCTGAACATTGTGAAATGTGTCAACAAAACATGAAGAACAAGTGGAACAGAGAGACCACCGAGTCCTCTGTCTTCCTCTTCGAGAGGACCACAGCCAACAACTTCCTGTGTCAGCAGAAGACCTCTTTCTGTATCTCTCGCACCTTTCTGTTTTGAGCATCATGAGTCTGTTTATCCCCTCTAGTTTTACCATGGACAGTGCTCCTCACCAAAGGTTTATAATCTAGTTAATTAGTCAGAGTCCCTCTCCACAGAGAGCTCCAGATAATATGAAAAGGATTAAGGAGGTTTGCAATAAAGAAAAAAAGAAAACTAAGGTACTACTGTGAACTTTTTTTGAATATCAAGGAAAAAGACACTTGAAGACAATGGACTCTCATAATAGGGTTCCTCTGAGAATGCCTGTTGATTCCTAATCAGCTCCTCCTGCTTCAAGTTCATGTGCCTTCCACATTCACTTCCTGTTCTGAATATTTACCTCCATCTCTGAGAAAAATGTCACTGCTCCTAGAGAAAAACCTCATTTCCTTAGATTCTTTCCCCTTTCCTTTCATAGATTACGGAAGTCTACATCTTGCAAATTTGAGTAGCACTCTAAGGCTTCAGCAAGGTAGATTCTGGTCTCTGGCCACCCAAGCCCTTCAGCAAAAGGGAAAGGGAGGGGTGGGGTGGAACAAGATGAGATGGGTTCTTTTGGTGATGGTGGAAGTGGGTCCTCCAATCCAAGTTCTCTCTGATAGTCCCACAAGTGTTAACAGTAAACTTACTGATTCCTTTAAATAGCAAATCTTTCTGCCCCTCCTCCCACTAACAAAACAGCCTAAAACCCAGGTAGTCAGATTAAGAAAGAGATAGGCACTTTCTCAGATTCTCTAGTACCAACTTGGTGTCCCACAATTCAATGAAATTCTGACACCAATTCCTAGAGTTAGTGCAGACCCCATAGGTGAAGGACTCAGTTCCATAAGACTACTCCCACTTCAGGCATTAGTCACAAGTCCCAGGAGAGAGGGTCAGCATGCTTCAGATCATTTGGAGTTCCTACAAGCCCCTCATCAGGATCCATTATTTCTAGAAGGATTCACTGAACTCAGGAAAACACTTCACTTATGTTTACTAGTTTATTTCAAAAGATACAAATCAAGAACAACCGAACAGAAGAGAAACATAGGTCAAGGTATTAGGTGGGAGAGGGGTGAGCCTAGTTTCCACCCCTTCTAGGATGTGCCACCTGCCCCACACAATGTTATGTCCACCAACTATGATGTTCCTCTAAACCCACTGCAAATGGATTTTCACACAGGTTTCATCATTAGGCATAGTTCATTAAATCATTGTCATTGGTGATTCAACTCAATCTCCAGCCTTTCTCTCCAAACGCTGGGAGTTGTAGACCAAGGAGCTGAAAGCTATAACCCTCTCATCATGACTGAGTCTTTCTGGTCACCAGTCCTCATCTAGAACCTATCTGAAAACCCCAGTCAGCAGCCACCCCAATAGCATACAAAAGATCCCTTACTACTCAGGAGATTCTAAGGATTTTAGATTTGTGTCATAAACAAATATGTATACATATATATATATATATATTTATCAGCGAGACACCATTAATGTATTATTATCTTCTTATAAAGATTTTATTTATTTATTTGACAGAGAGAGAGAGAACACATAAGCAAGGGGAGTGGGAGAGGGAAAGGCAGGCCCTCAATGGAACCAGGAACCCAAAATGGGGCTTGATGCAAGGCTCAATCCCAGGAGCCTGGGATCATGACCTGAGCTGAAGGTGGATGCTTAACCAACTGAGCCACCCAGGCACACCCATCAATGCATTATTGATTAGAGTAACCTTGGTTTCATTCCTGCTCCATACAGATATTTTGGATTTATAAATAGCTGCATTTATTCCTAAAGAAAGCTCAGTTTTTCACCTAGCAAAATAGTTTATAATTAATGATACTTGTTCAAATCAGATCTTCTTTTAAAGATTTTATTTATTTACTTACTTTAGAGAGAGAGAGTGAGCAGGGGTGGGGCCAGAGGGAGAGAAAGACAGAGAATCCCAAGTAGACTCCCTGCTGAGTGTGGACTCTGACTCAGGGCTCGATGGCAAGACCCTGACCCTGAGATCATGACCTGAACTGAAATCAAGAGTCCGATGCTTAACCAACTGAGACACCCAGGTTCCCCCAATAAGATCTTCTTCTACTAATAGCAGATACTGAAGATTCTATCTACCACAAAAAGATGCCTTGTCCCTCCTTTGGCCATCTTTTCAACCAGTCCATTCTACTGCTTGTGAATGGTTGCCAGCTGTGTTTCAAAGAGGCTGTTAGTCCCGCTCTCTCTGGAACTGGAAGTATTCTCAATTGCCATCTTCCCCTTGTTTGCTCATGGTTGCAGGCACAATGGTAGCCTATACTTGCAATAAATAATAAAGAAAGTTTATTGTCATTTTGAGCAGAAGCCTGGTTGCACAGAAGCTGTACCACTGGACCCCTTAAATGCATTTTGGAAATCAGGATCCCAATTTCATGATCCCAGGATCCTCTTCTGGCTGTACTTTCTCAGCCAAGAATAGAAAAAATGGCCTGAAACAGACAGGATCAGGAGACGTTAGAACCAATATGCAAGGTGGAACTCATGTTTGTTGTTCTGGATGGCATTCCTGTTTGACATGCTTCTTTATAGTTTAATCTAAGAAACTAGTGACATATTAGGACTCGTATCTTTGCACTTAGCAAATCTATAAAAGGAAAGCAAGTATGTCGCATGTGAAGAACAGTAAGGTCAAATGCTAAGATCTGGGGCCTACTGGGTAATTCCAGAACCCAGACCAGATATGCTCTTTCTCAAAGGGGATGGTTGCTATTCTGCTTGGATCTGTGATGCTCTTCCCATAGAGGCTTTCTTTTTGAGAACTTCCATTTCCTCTTTCTTTGCAGGACCTTTTGTTGGTTTATTTACAAAACCAACTCTAACCTAACTATGTATTGCCCTGTTAAAGGCAGCTGGCTGATTTACAAAATAAAGTTTTATGAAATCCCGGCCAAAATCTTGGTGAAGGTGACACCCTTCCTTCCTTTCGGCAGGATGGTTCCAACAGTCTCTTTTCTCTTGGTTCCAACAGTCTCTTTGTGAGCTGCCTTGTTAAGTGGTTGACTGCACACCTGTCAGTATTTCCTAATAACTCACCTTCTGGGTCATAATCTTTTAGCCTATTTATTTTGAAGAGATCCCTAGAGAAGGAAATACCAATTTTAAGATTCTGAACACTTTCCACCTCCTTTTATTATTTTATTTTATTTTTTTAATCTTTTTTTTTAAAGATTTATTTATTCATTTCACAGCGGGAGAGAGATCACAAGGAGGCAGAGAGGCAGGCAGAGAGAGTTGGGGAAGCAGGCTCCCTGCTGAGCAGAGAGCCTCGATCCCAGGACCCTGAGATCATGACCTGAGCCGAAAGCAGAGGCTTTAACCCACTGAGCCACCCAGGCGCCCTCCACCTCCTTTTAAATTAAGAAAAAAATCAGACATCCAGAAGAGTCACAGAAGGAGTAGAGAGTGTTCTAATGGTGATACAGCCTCTCCTAAAGACAACACCTTACGGAACCACAGCACCGCTGCCAAAGCAAAGGAGTTAAAACTAGATCCTTATTATGTGCTAAACCACAGACCCTATTTGGAGCTCACCGGCTCTTCCATGAAAGTTCTTTTCCTGCACCCAGATCTCGTCCAGGGTCCTCAATTCGACTAGTCATGGAGTTTCCTTAGTCCCTTCTGATCTGTGACAGTTCCTCAGTCTTTCCAGCTCTTTCACAGTCTTGAGACTTCCAAAGAGTACTGCTCAATTATTTTATTTTATAAAAGGTCTCTTAATGGGGCTTTGTCCTATGTCCTCCTGTAATCCAATTGAGGCTATGCATCCCTGGAAAGAACCCAGAGAGGTGAAGTGCTTAAGTGCATCTTTCTGGAGGTCCATGATGTTGATGGGTCATAGTCTGCTGAAGTTAAATGTCATCCATTGCTTAAACAATGTGCCATAGTCTTCTAATGTAAAGTTATTATATTTTCCCTTGAAATTAACATTTATTTAGTAGAAAATACTCTGAAATTATGGAGATACACTCTTTCTTCTTAAGGTTTTGTCCATTAACTTTAGCATCTATTTGTGGATCTTGCCTGCTGCCATCATTACCATGATGTTCTCACGGAGATTTTTTATTTACTTCATTCCTCCTACAATTTATTAACTGGATTTCTTCTGTAAGGAAGAATTGTCCATTGTCTCCTGTTCATTTATTCTTACAGTCATTTTTATATCAGTATGGACTAAAACACATTCATATTATTCTTTGGATTATAATCCAATATTATGATGCATTTTGTTGTACAAATTGTTTCACCTTTGGCCTTTAGGTGCTGTTTTTGTGCCCTTTCAAGGTATTTACATCTTGTTTTATGTTGTTGTTTGAGTACTTCCTCACTTTCTGGCACTGCACGATTCTTCACAACTTTTTTTCCTGGAAATGGCTATATTTTAGTTCATTTATAGAAGTACCACAGATTGTTTATCCATTAACCCACTGAATGATACCTGACTTGTTCCCACTTATTTAGTGTTATAAATAAAACTTCTATAAACATTCACACACAGGTTCTCTGCAAACATGTTTTTCTTTTAGATAAATATGTAGGAGTGAGCTCTCCAGAACACATGGTACGTGCATGTGTAAATTTATTTACTTATTTATTTTTAAGATTTATTTATTTATTTTAGAGAGAGAGAAAGAGTGAGTGGGAAGAGGGAGAGAATCTCAAGAAGACTCCCTGCTGAGCACAGATTCCTAATGTGGGGCTTGATCCCATGACCCTGGGATCATGACCTGAACCAAAACCAAGACTTGGATTCTTAGCCAACTGAGCCACCCAGGCACCCCTGGGGATACCTAACTTTATAAGAAATCTTCGAGCTGATTTCCATAGTGCCTATCCAATCTTGCATCTCTACCAGCAAAATATGAGAACTTAAGCAACTTCATATATTTGCTAGCCCTTGGAATTGTCAAGTTTTTCTCCCTTTGTTTTTGTTTATAATTACCCATTCTAAAGGGTATATAGTGGAAACTCAATGTTTAATGTTCATGTCCCTATTGACTAATGTTGATAATCTTTTTCTATAATTACTTGCAATCCATAAATTTTCTTTGGTGGAATGTTTATCTCTGTAAATTTGCAAACTGAATCATCGGTTTATTATGGAGAGTATTACTTATATATTCTGCATAAAAATTGTTGAAACATAATTCGTAAATATCTGTGACGTGCATTTTCATTCTCTTAAAGACTTTTTCTTTTTTTACTTGACAGAAAGAGAGAGCACAAGCAGGGAGAGAATGAGACAGAGGGAGAAGTAGGCTCTCTGCTAAGCAGGGAGCCCAATGCAGGGCTTGACCCCAGGACCCCAGGACCATGACCCAAGCCAAAGGCAGACACCCAACAAAATGAGACACCCAGGTGCCCCCCCATTCTCATTCTCTTGAATAGTAATTTTTACAAAGTAAAAGTTTTAAATTTCTATAAAGTCCAGCATCAATTTTTTTCTTTTGTGGATTACGCTTTTAGTATCATCTCTAAAAACTTTTCTTCTAACCTAAGGGCATACACATTTTCTACTGTCTGTTTTCCCTATTATTTTTATGCTTTAATGTGTTATGTTTATGTTTATGACCTGTTATAACTTTATGTCTGCATAAGATGTGATGTAGACTAAGGTTCATGTTTTTGCAAGTGAACATCCAATTATTCCAGCACCATTTTTTAAAAGACTATCCCTTTCTTATTTTACAGACTTGAAATTTTATCAAAAATCAGTTGATCAGAGCTCCTGGGTGGCTCAGTCTGTGAAGCATCTGCCTTTTCAGCTCAGATCATGATCTCAGGGTCCTGGGATCAAGTCCCACATGGGGCTCCCTGTTCAGTGGGAGTCTACTTCTCTCTCTCTCTCTTTCTCTCAATCTCTCTCTCTCTCTCCTGCTCATTCTCTCTCTGTCAAATAAATAAATAAAATCTTAAAAAGAATCAGTTGATCATACTGGCAGCAGCCCGTTTCTGGAATTCCTTGCTGTTGCATTCACACCAACACCACAGTGCCGTAATTAACGAGTGTCACAGCAAGTCTTCATGTCAGGTCAGTTTTTTTTTAAGGTTTCAAGTTTACTTTGTTTCTTCAGTCCCGTCATATTTTAGTGGGAGCACAGTGCTTTTACTTGGCATTGGTTACAATTGGTTTTTAAATAACGCAGTATTACCCCATTTGGGATGATTAGTGACTTCTCCATTTCCTTGGGTGACTCTGCTAGTGGAGGTCATGTATGCCCACAGAGCTACATGGAAGAGGCACCCCTGCTATTACAGTGATACCGCACTTCCTGTGCGGTATATGGATCACGTACATATTCTTTGAAACATATATGGGTAAAAATATTTTCCATAGTGTATATGTATATATGACAATGATATTTGTCATATATATGTATGAATATATATAATTTGTGTGTTTTGTTTCATGTCTTTAGAAGTGAAAAACATTTTTTAATGGTGAAAATAGAAGTCACCCAGAATACTAAATAATATTAGATAGGTCAGAATAATTTAAGCCTGATTTATGTAGATAAGTACAATATTTTTTAAAAAAGAACTCTTTCGTGCTGTTTTATTTACATGTATATAATTAAACCAGATTGTTTGGTTTTACTGTGTAAATATAGCATACTTTTGTTGCAAGTAGGTTGTTTATGTTTTCATGAAGCAGGTTTAAAAACAAATACCAATGGGAAATGAAATACTCTGTGGCTTTTTTTAATAGGTTTCTACACTGAATTGGACAAGGATGCCTCCCTTAGGGAGTAAACAGGGCTCCAAAGACTGCGTTTCATCTTAATTTTTCAGAATATGTTGATTTATCACCAGTCACATAAAAAAACCATTTAGGAAGACCTCATAATTTGATTAAATCTGATTGGCTCCTCATCTATCATTATATTTGTTCCAAGGCCATTCTAAATTTGTCAGACACAAGGTTAATCACAGTGACTCATGGCAATTTGGGGGAAGGATATCATACCACCACTTCGCTTTCGATGTATTCTGTAGGTTAACCCCATCACCAAAGAAGTATAAAGCTTCAGGAATCTGTAAGAGGATGCTGAGACCTTTTTTTGATTCAGTATCAATTTGATGCAGAGAGAAATAGCCTTATTTGATGGTGAGAAGGAAAGCAAGGAGGAGGGAGGGAGGGAGGGAGAAAGAGAAAGAAATTGATGCGGAAGGGGAAAGCCAACTCAAGAGCGTGCCGGTGATAAATGGATATGGGTAACACAAAGGATGAGAGTTGGAGGCAAAAGAAAGCAGAAGAGAACTCCTGCTTTGGGTCAGGGTTGGAAGTCTGCCGGCATGTAAGTGAAGGATGGGGAACAAGGCGGTCTGTGGGAAACTGAGAAAGGGGTAGATAATGAAAGATGGCTAGAGCTCTCACTAAAGGCTGTGCACTAGACCCCCTCTGACATTTTACGAGAGATTGTTAATAAAGCTTTGAGGTGCTTTTCAATTATTCTTACCCGGCAGACTGGTGCACCTGCGGAAGGAAGCAGAGACTGAACCATCAAGATGCTTGCTCTTCAACCAGTTAGTGTACTGCTCGTATTATGTTTTTTAACTTCTTACATTGTTTTCATATGATGTTATGGGAATAAATCATTCTCCAGCTACTGTTATGTCATAAACTCCTTGAGAAAAGGGACTATAATCTCCACAGTGTCTGGTGTCAAAACAAGTAAAAATGATTTTTCCCTAAGGTATATTATGATACATTGGACCAGCCATTGACTCACAACTTTAGGATGTCAGGTGGTCTTGGGCCACGTTTTAGGATCCAATCTTACTGCCGATGCTGCTTAACTTTATTTCCTGAAGATATGGCTGTGATTCTTTAAACCAGATACCTACTTTACCTCTATTTTTTCAAATAAGAATAACCCAATGCAAATTTGCTTTTGCCAAACTTAACTGCATTTGGTGCATACCGAGGTACTGTGAGACACTCTGAGGCACAATAGGTATTATTTCCTTTTTTTTGTTAAGGTTTTATTTTTTTATTTGACAGAGAGAGAGAGAGAGAGCACAAGCAGGGGGAGCAGCAGGCAGAGGGAGAAGCAGGGTCCCCACTGAAGAGGGAGCCCGATGTGGGACTTGATCCCGGGACCCTGAGATCATCACCTGAGCTTAAGGCAGATGCTTAACGGACTGAGCCACCCAGGTCACCTGATAGGTATTATTTCCATTTTACATGAAGAAAAACGAGGCCCAGAAAAAAAAGTCACTTGTTATTCATCACATTGTGGAATTGGATTAAGACCCCTGTGTTTGTACTCAAACTAATGTTATTTCTAGTGCACCATTATGCTTATTTTTAAATAATAAATTATAATCCTTAGGATCTTTGAAATTGAACATATGACACGATAATTTTACTAGTGCATATGTTGCTAATCAGCTTTCGATGCCTTGAAACAGTAGAGGAACAAACTATTACATGTAGAATGTTACCATCTCACATAAAAAATTACTCTGTAGATTATTTAGTTACCCTATTTAAAATCTGCCCCCTCTACACAAGAAATAATTACATGAACACATCCCAGTGATGGTAGGGTTAAAAAGAACTCATCAAATAGAATGAAAAATTTCCAGGCAGTAACATATTCTACCAATGATATTCAAGTGTTTACTGATGTAAAGCTTAAATATCAGTCTGAACTACAATTACTGTTTTTCCTTGGTTCAAGATAAATGTTTCTGTATGAAAGCATACAGCACCAAGAATCTAGGACAAGTAAGAAGATGACGGGAAAGAAGCTCTTCCCTAGAAGGCAGCTCCAAGTTCACCATCAATAAAGGATGAGCTCATTCTTCAGCAGGCACACGCTCAGAGGATATTGCTGGGGTCTCATCTACCCTAAGCTGTAAGAAACACTTTATTTCTTTATCCCTAGGGATCCATTGTTATTTCCTTTCCCTGTGCCTCTTTCACTAACTCTAACCCCCCAGAAAGAGCTACCACAAAAAGGTCTTTGTACCTTAGACGGTCACTGCCATCATTTTGGAATTTCAAGTTTAGTTTGAGTTAAAAACCAAACTGAACCAAAAAACACTGATTTTCTTTTCCCCCTCCCGGGGAGTCCATCAAAGTCAGCCCGACTCAGACATCACGGACGTCTCTCTGTGTCATTGATGCAGGCAGGAATCCTTGCACAAAGCCAATGAAGGGATAATTGCTGGAAATAACTTCTAGTATTCCATATTCACATTTGATTCGTTGAATGAGTTTCCCTTGGGGTTTATGTACTTAAAGGAGGAGGGAAAAAAAGAAGGAAAAGAGGAAGGGGAGGTGAGACCTCTGTTGGGAAATGCTTGATGAATTGAAGAGGGAGAGAGGCTTTCCCATCACGACCCATCTTAACAGGTCCCCAGGACGGGGTATTCTTAACTAGGAGATGCAGGAACCACACAAACACCTTGGGAAGTCCGCCTTCCCACTGCTCACTTAGGGCTCCTCAGGGGAAGCTGAGCTAAGTCAGGACGCCCCACTGGCTTCGTTCCCTGCCGCGTTCTCAGCCTGGACCCAGGGCATAACCGTGCCGGTCTCCACCCCAGGTAAACCGTAGACAGCTACTGTCCGGTCCTGAGAGAGCCTGCACATATTTCATGGTTCCCGACAGATAGGTGTCCTCATGAGACTTCAAACCAGCGAAAAGGAGAAGGAAGGAGTCCCATGGTGGCAGAAGATCCCTGGTGGGAGACTGGCACGTGCGATGATTTCACTGGTCAGGATGCACTTGCTGCTACTGGGACCCCAGACTTTGATCACTTCCACGTTCTGAGCAATTAGAGGGAGCTTCGTGCACCTGCCGAGCGGCTTACTGGGAAGGAATGTGGCTGGCAGGTCTGGTGGCCACGGTGAGCCTCCCACACAGGGTTACTGAGAAGAAAAGGTGGCCGGGAACTTTGGAAACGGAAGGATCCCCTTTGCCTTTCGTCCCTGCTCTTTGCTCAGCCCCCTCCGGGTGTCCTTCCAACTCACAAACAGTCCACTTATTCATGCGCCCTAATTCCAAATGATTACTTACTTACCTGGTTCTGTAAGCTTCTGTGGAGAGACTCAGGGTCAGACACTTTTCTAGAAGCAGGGGTGCAAAGAGGAGAGATGCCAAGTGTTTAAATTCAGTCTGCTTCCAGGGAACATCCAGACGCCGTGGGCTCCGATCCCGGCTGTGAGGGTTGAGCCGGGAGGTGTGGTGCCCGCAGAGAGAAGGGCGGCTTCCAGCTAACGGTTCACGCCTGAGCCACGTCTTATGGGATAAGCAGTCATTCAGTGAACGAGGCAAACGCGAGACGGGGAGAGAGCGACATCGGGCCTCGGGGTCACAAGGGGAACTACAGGATCCTGTGCGTGTGTTAAAGAACCTAACTGTGGAAACCAGCCCACAACATAGGCGCTGACCGAACCACCACACGGTCCACCTTACATCTACACCGCATTTTTTTCTCAAATATATCTCAGTAAAACTGGAACAAATTTAGAAAAACAGAACACTAAAACCAGAAATCTGCAAGAAACGTGTAATTCCTTAACAGACCAACATTCCTCTCTTCTCTCTCTCTCTTTTTTTTTTTTTTGCTTTATTTTAAAGAAAATGAAAGCACTCTTCCGTGGGCTGTCCCCCAAAAGTCGGACTCAACCTGACAACAGGCGTTCAGAGAAGAGACAATGGCTCGCCACAGGGGACAACAGGTGAGAGGGAGCAAAGCCAACTGGGATCAGTAACAGGAAAGCCACAAATAAAAGCTCGCAGGCAGTGCGGGAGTCCTTACTCCACTGTTTAAACGCCTTGGGACTACTTAAATAAGCAGCTTGAGTACACCGCTGTCCTGCGGGAGCACAGAGACAGAGAGGGGGTGAGGCCTCCCATCCTACGGGGATGGATCCCGCGGACAGCACCCCATGGAAGAAGAACACACATATAAAGAGACTTTTATTTCCAAATCACTCGGTCTTATGACGGCATCTGGGGCAGGAGGCTGACAACAGCGCAGCAAACACCATGTAATGCGTGCTTAGTACTGCTAGGTAAGAAGAGTCGTAACTCCAGCAACCAACTCTCTGCGTGTGGAGCCCGTGCGGGCGCTCTTGTCCCTTCATCTTCGACATCCTGTGGTGCCAGCATCATGACCCGCCTGCACAGAGGAGGACAGGCAGGCGCAGGCGGGCTCGGGAAATTGTCACGGTCAGGCCAAGCGCCCACGGGTGGAGCCTGCATTCGAATCCAGATGCTCTGATCTCTGAGCAGCTGTTCTTCATCTCCAGTCTTGTTACTTCCTCGTCTGTTTATTAAGCTTGTTGAGATACGACATGTGTAAATAGTAAGGGATGAGGACATCATGGGAACTGGACGATCACACAGAAAAGAGACACAATACCGCCCAATACCACTGGGCACAGGAGGGAGACAGCACTGTCTGTTCCCAAGCAAAGAGACGGCAAGAAGCCGCTGCGTGTCCATTCACTGTGCGAAGTCTGCATCTGATGGTTGCCACATCCCGAGCGAATTATGTGCGGACGGAAGGCCATCGCTTGGAAGAACATGGTGACATGGTGACGCTGGTTGTTCGTGTTGGTAGCATGTGAGCGGTGCTGAGGAAGGCGGCACAAACTGTCTGCAGGCACGGGACGGCTGCGGGAAGTCCACGCGACGAGACTGAAGCAGGAGGAGCACAGACACTGGCCCGACGCTTGTGAGCAGTAACGGACTCACACACACATCGCAGACGCAGTCCCAGGAGGACGTGCCAGGGGCTGGGGCAACGCGTGTACCCCAGGAAGCGGGTCAGCAAGTTCCAGGAACGGGGATGGCTCTTCTCTCTGCATCAGCTGGGCTCCGAACCGAGAGCCCACCCCGCATGCTGTTCGGCTGCCGGGAAAGGCAAGGGAGGAACACGCGCCCCCACCCCAGACCTCACGTTAGCTTTGTCTCCGCCACCAGCGAAGGCACACGGTGCAGGCCCATACTCTGTAAGTTCAGGCCTAAAAACCAGCCAGTCTGTAAAATACAAATTCCAGTAGGAAACTGTTCTCAGGACACCTTGAAGATCAGGTTATGCTCCTGCATTTTTATTTGAAAAAACCCACCGTCCCTGAGGATGTGCTCAGGGAAGGACAAGGAAAAGCTAAATAATAAAGAGCACTTTCATCTTAAACCCTATTTTCTGTTTCTATTGTTAACAACACAAATGGATAAAAAATTCTGAACCTGTCGTGGATTTTTGACTATGGTGAGAGAGCTCTGAAGACGAGTGTATTTTATCATGGTTTTTAAAAACACCTTTGCTGTTTGTTCACTGTCATGATTAATTGTGTCATCTAAGATTGCTGGGTTATATGGTGAAGAATGGAACATATGCCTTTACAGGATATTTAGAAATAATAAACTTAATAACCCCCAACTCATGGATAGCACAGACCTTGTCATGCCTAAATTACTGTACCAAACCTGAGTGTCTATACCATACATCACTAAAATAACAAGAAAATATTGTTCTAAGAACTGTGACCCATGGGACAGTGGCTTGCCTTTTGTTTTAGAGACCTATGACCTTGACTTCTCTTTTAGCTAGTAGAAAGAAAGAATATGATTCACCATTTTTACACTTGACAGTGTTATCTGGTAGAAAACACAAATTCTCTCTATACATCAAAAGATCTTGAAAGTGATTTCAAAATAAAAAATATCAACTATTATGATGGACTGAATAATGCCCTCCATCCCCTCCCCCAAATGTCCACACACAACCTCATCACCAGAATCTCTGCATAGGTCACCGTACAGGGCAAAAGGAACTTTGCAGCTGTGACGGACGATCTTGAGTTGGGAGTTTAGCCTGGATTTTTTCACATGTGCCTAATGCTGTCATCACACATCTCCATTAGAATATGGAGACAAGAGGGTCAAATGCAGAGAAGGTAAAATGACAAGTAAACTTCAGGAAGGGAAGAAAGAGAACTGAAGATGCTGTGTTGCTGGCGTTGAAGATGAAGGAGGGGGTAACTCAAAGTATTAGGTGGTTTCTAGAATGTGGAAAAAACAAGGCAACAGATTCTTCTGCAGAGTCTCCAGGAGGAACCAGCCCTGGTAACATCATGTCTTCAAACCAAAGGAAATGCACTTCGGGCTTTTCTTTTTTTTTTTTTTTCCCCGCGGTATAGTTGACACACAGTGTTACATTAGTTTCAGGTGTACAACTTAGTGGTTTGACAAGTTCATACCTTATGCTGTACTCACCACAATGTAGCTACAGTATATCCTGTTCCATCACTAGTATAATATCTCTGACTATATTCCTTATCTGTGACTTAAACATTCCATGACTAGAGGCCTGTGTCTCCTTCTCCCCTTCACCTGTTTTGCTCAGTCCCCCCACCACTCTCTCCTCTGAACCATCAGTTTGTTCTCTGTATTTATAGTTCTGATTCTGCTGTTTGTTTCTTTATTCATTTTTGAAAGCTTCCAGTTATGAGTAGCATCATAGGGTATTTGTCTTTCTCTGATCAACTTATTTCACTTAGTATAATAACTTCTAGATCTATCCATGTGGTCATAAGCGGCATGCTATCATCCTTTTATGGCTGTGTAATATTTCATTGCATATATAAATTACATTTTCCTTATCCATTCATCTATTGATGGACACAGGTTGCTTCAGTGTTTTGCTATTGTTAATGATGCTGCAATTAACTTAGGGGTGCATAGATCCTAGCAAGCTAGTGTTTTTGTTTTCCCTGGGTAAATACCCAATAGTAGAAATATGGATGGTATGGTATTTCTCTTTTTTAATTTTTTTGAGAAATCTCCATACTGGGTTCCACTGTGGCTACACCAACTTATATTCCTGCCACCAGCCAAGAAGTTTCCTTTTTCTCCACATCCTCTCTAACACTTGTTTCTTGTCTTTTTTATTTTAGCCATTCTGACAGGTATGAGGTCATAGGCCATTGTATTCCCTGATGATGAGTGATGTTGAGCATCTTTTTATGTGTCTGCTGGCCCTCTGCATGTCTTCTTGGGAAAAAAAAATGTTTATTCAGGTCCTCTGCCCATTTTTTAAATTGGATTGTTCATTAATTTTGAGTGTTGGGTTGTATATTTTCTTTATATATGTTGGATATTAACCCCTTATTGGATAATTTTGGACTTCTACGTTCCAGAAATATAAGAGAATAAAGTTGTATTGTTTTAAGTCAATACATTTGTGGTAATTTGTTATAGCAACCATAGAAAACTAATACAACCACCTTTTCACACTTTCCTCACTACTCCATACCCAGATCTAGGGAAATAACACCTATGATCTATGTTAAGAGAAATATCATTCCCACTCAAGAGGGGGTAGATACTAACTAGTGTACAGTAGTGAAAGTAATTCACCTGTGAAAATGTAATGGCGGTGTGGCATGGACAGAGAAATCGAACATGGAAGCCAGCTTTACAGATGCACATAATCTTATGTATGAGAAAGAGCTTCTTAAATGTCCCTGGTCATGTGACCTTAAAATGTCATCTGAGTACAAACATACTATTTTTATTTTTCATTTTTCCGTATTTTAGGATTTTCCTAAATTAAGTTTCCTTAAGGCAAAAGGCATATGCCTCACCTACTTTAAGTCTCAGAGACACAACCTCTGCTTCCTGCCACCTGCCAGGCTTCCTGCCCCTTAACTTGATCATAAATGGCTTGGCAAATATACATCCAAGGAGTAGTAGAACTCATTTTTGGATTAAAAAACCTGGTTTTAAGTTCTAGTTCTGCTGCTACACTTGGGCAATCTCTTAACCTCTCTGAGCTTCAGTTTCCATTGTCTCTGGGACAAAACTGGTCATGGGTCCCTCAGGAGGATAGGGAAATTAAATGAGATGATTGGTGACTGAATAAGAGGTAGTCATTGTACTTAATAACATAATAAACACTGCTATTTACATAATGGTACACATTTACCTAGCTTTCCATTTCATGCAAGTCAATCATCCGTGGCCTCCAAGATGTCAGAGAGTGGATGTGACTGCTTTCCCCACTTAGCAGTTAAAGGAACTGAAGTTTCAGAGAATATCTTGTCCAAGAGCTAAGGAACGGCAAAGCAGGGCCTTGAGTCAAGTCTTCTGACTCCACATTTCATGATCTCTCCCCCTTGGGACTAAAATAGAAACTTTCCTCTCCAAACTGAAAGAAGAGCAGACAATCTTCCCTAAGTGTTCTATGATGATCCATCAACGCTCAGAAATTGGAACTAAGATACAGGATCTGTCGGCACCACTGTCCTGAATGGCGGAAGGCGTGTTGGGGGGTGCATGGGGGGCAGATGTTTAACAGGAGATCTATGATCAGAAATGCCTCCCATTAAGCCTTGGAGGGTAGAGCCCCCATGGAAAGGTCTGCCACACTGAACCCCAACCCTGGAAAGCCGTTCAGTATTCTATTTCCACAATAGTATTTTTGCTTCTGCAGTATTTTTAGCTCCTCTAGGTTTAATTTGAAATGGATTTTAATTTAGTTTAACTAGGTACTGAACACCTAATTAATACTTAAAGCACTTCAGTTTGGATCAGAACTAAGATGCCTACTACTAATAATATTTAATGATTATTTAGGGCAATAATTCAAAAATGAGCTTTCTAATGGGTTTACATAAATATTTGACACAGCTTCATTATCTTTACAAATATGAATGGAGACTGAAGAAATAATACTATTTCTCAGCAGGCATTCCTATCTAATAATGTGGTTGGTAAGTAGAATCCATTTGGAAAAACAAGGTTTCCTGTTCTTTCTAATGCAATTTCCATTTTTTGCTTATTCATCAGTGATTAGCCACTAAAATAGAAAACAAGCTCACCATCAATTCCTCCTCTTTGCTGTTCTCTCCTATTTATTTTTATAGATGTACAGAAGACATCAGGGTCAGAGGTGAATTTTCAAAACATTTATTAATATGAAAACTGTCTGATTCTGAACTTAACCAACTCCATCATTATCATTACTATAAGCAATCACAAATATTTGTGATTGTCTATTATTCAGAAGTCATTATGTTAAGTTCTGGAAAAAGGGAAAAAGGAAGGTAGTAACTGTTATTTATGGCCTTCCAACTAGTAAAAAGATTCCCTGGGAATAAGAAACATTTTTTTCTCATTTATCTTTATATTTTCAGACCCTTCTGTCAGGCACAGACAAAGCAGTGGAGATTTTTTTTTCTCCAAACAACAGATCTACAAAATTAAAATGATAATAATAATGCCTTCCTGGCTGATATTATACAAATGCCCATCAGTATGACTGCAACAATCATTTATGGCCAACATTAATTCAGCTTGGCCAGTACTTATGATTTACATGTTTTTAAATATTTTTAATATCCCGTAATGTCTCCATAAAAAACTGCTCTAAATAGTCAATGGTGTAATGCCTGTAAAATACTTAGAAAAGTTTGAATATATGTTAATAATAATGATGTTTCTAAAGATTGGGATGATGATTAAGTTTAGAAAAATGAACATAAGAGGAAAAATTACAATCAAGCAGCATGTTAATAAAGCAGTATATTCCTAAAAGTTCAGAAAAGAGAAGAATTTGGGGCCTAGTATCAAACCGAGGACTATGTATGCGATATACGATATCTAAAGAGGGCTCTGAAGAATTGGTATGACATGCTCACATAAATAAGAAGAGAATTCACTTTTAGAGTTCCAGTTACACAGCTATATTAAGTGATGGAATATTCACATAAAATGTTTTAAATTTCTGAGAAACAGTAAGATTGGAAGTTTTCAAAAATATAATAATGTATGAGTTATTTCAAATGTAAATAAAAAACACTATGTCTTGATTAGTTTATTCTTCCCCAAAGTTTCTATATTTTTGTAATATTGAAGTCCTGTGGAAATAGAAAATATAAACTAAAGATTAAAAATGTGTGTAAAGGTTGACATTTACCAAATGTGCTTAGCAAATACAAAGAAATTACTCAACAATAATAGTTTAAGCATTCAAAATTAAAATCTAATTGGAAGAAAACACATAATTATCGCTGGTATAAAAGAGATTATGAATCAAAAAAGGACAAATACTGACAATGTTTTGAATACTGTATTGTTAGAATTACAACAACATAGATGTGATATATTTAACAATAATAGCATTAAGGGAGAAGATAAGATGGAACTAATTTGAAATGGAATTTACATATTTTACCAAATTAAGTTAGTATTAACCTAAAGTAGACAGTGCTAAATTGAAATGCATACCTCCAGAACAACCATTAAGAAAACAACTCAAAAAATATACTAAAAAATTAATGAAATGGAACACTAAGAAGGAACAAAGAAAAAAATACACGAGACACATGGAAAACAAATATAAAATGGTAAATATAAATCCAACCACAGCAAAAATTGCAATATATATAAATGCACTAAGCAATCAATCAAAAGGCAAGATTATCACACTAGATTTTGTGTAAGTAATGTAATGCAATATGCATAAGACACGATTTGGATTCAATGATGCAAAAAAGTGGAGAGTAAAAAAAGATGAAAATATAGACCATACACATGATAACTATAAGTGAATGGGTATATTTTTAACACAAAAAAAGCTACACTTTAAGAAAAGAAATGTTAATGGAGTCAAATAATATGGCTTAATAGTAAAAATGTCAATTCATCACTAAGATATAATAATTATAAACATGTACACACCTAACAACAGAGCCCCACATACATGAAGCAAAAATGGAAAGAATTGAAAGGAGAAATATACAAAAACGAACAATAATAATTGGAGATGTTAATGCCCAATTCTCAGTCAGTGATAGAAACCCTAAGCAGAAAATCACCAAGGATTTAGAAGATTGAGCAACATTCTAAACTAAGTTTTAAAAACATTAAAATAATTGAAAGTATGTTTCCTGACCACAGTGGAATTAATTAGATGCCTACAATAGAAAAGAATTAGAAAAATCCTCAACAACTTACCAATAAATAACACTTCTACATAATCCATTAAGTCAATCTAAGACAAAACCAAAAGAATTTTGAAAATAAGTTGAACTGAATTAAAACATAAACAAAAGGTATTATACTTTATGTGCTATAGCTAAGGCAGCCCTTACAGAGAAGTTTATGGATATAAATGCTTATATTAGAAAATAAGGGCCATCTAGAGGAGACAGGAAGATGGCAGCAGACAGAATAGGAGGACCCTAGGCTCACCTCATCCCACTAATACAACTAAATAACCATTAAGTCATCCTAAATACTCCATAAATTGACCTGAAGACCAACAGAACAAACCCCACAACTAGAGGAAGAGAAGAGGCCACATCGAAGATGGTAGGAAGTGCAAAGACAGAGAGGTGGTTTAGGGGAGAAATGGATCCTGGCTGCTGATGGGGGGAGGAAGCTAAGGTCATGAAGAAAGATGAGAGAATAAGAGAGAGAGAGAGAGAGAGAGAGAGAGAGAGAGAGAGAGAGAGAGGCACAGGGGCTGAATTTCATGACTTCTTGCAACCAGTGGGGCTTAATCCTGGATTTTAAAAGGTCAGAGGGCTGGACTGGATTAGAGCTTGGAGGATACTACACTGATTTTGAAGAGAAGGCAGACAAATAACTCAGGGGCAGACAATGGGGAAACAGCAGATCTGCGGAGTGCCTGGCACACGCAGAGGGGAGAGTATTCACTCTTCTCTGAGTGGATCCCTGAGATGCAGTGTTTCTGGAGACATTTATCACACAAATGGACATCAAAAGAAAGCCTGAGTAGCAATACTTATATTGGACAAACTGGACTTTTAAACAAAGTCTGTAATAAGAAATAAGGAAGAACACTATACAATCATAAAGAGGACAATCCAACAAGAAAATATGACAATTATGAATATTTAGGCACCCAAGATGGGTGTCTATATTGAAGAGTTAATAACAAACATAAAGGAACTAATTGATAATAATACAATAATAGTAGGGGACTTTAACAGCCTATTAACAGCAATGGACACACCATCTAAACAGAAAATTAAATAAATAAATAAATAAATAAAAATAAACAAGGAAACAATGACTTCAAATGACACATTGGACTGGATGAACTTAACAGATATATTCAGAACATTTCATCCTAAAGCTGCAGAACACACATTCTTTTCAAGTGCACATGGAACATTCTCCAGAATAGATCACATATTAGCCCAAAAAACAGGACTTAAGAAAAACAAAAATACTGAAGTCATGCCATGCACTTTTTCTGACCACAACACTGTGAAACTAGAAGTCAGTCACTAGGAAAATTCTGGAAAGACCACAAATACATAGAGATAAAATAATATGCTACTAAACAATGAAGGGTGCAGCAAGGAAATAAAAGAAGAAATTAAAAATATATGGAAACAAATGAAAATGAAAATACAGTAGTTCAAAATCTTTGGGATGCAGCAAAAGTGGTCATAAGAGGCAATATGTAGCAATATAAGCCTACTTCATGAAGCAAGAAAAATGTCAAATAAACAACCTAACCTTACATGTAAAGGAGCTAGAAAAACAAAAAGAAATGAAAACTAAAGCCAGTAGAAGGAAGGAAATAAAAAAAATTAGAGCAGAAATAAATGATATACAAACTAAAAATATAATAAAACAGATCAATGAAACCAGGAGCTGGTTCTTTGAAAAAAATAAAATCAATAAACCTCTAACCAGACTTATCAACAAAGAAAAGATAAAGGACCCAAGTAAATAAAATCCCAAATGAGGGAGGAGAGATCACAACCAACATCACAGAAATACAAACAATTATAAAAGAATACAAAGAAAAATTATATGCCAACAAACTGGGCAATCTGGAAGAAACTGACAAATTCCTAAAATTCTACAAACTATTAAAATTGAAACAGAAGAAAGAGAAAACTTGCATAGACTGATAACCCGCAAAGAAACTGAATCAGTAATCAAAAAACTCCCAAAAAACAGAAGTCCAGGGCCAGATGGCTTCGCAGGTAAGTTCTACCAAACACCTAAGGAAGAGTTAATACCTTTCTTCTCAGACTATTTCAAAAAACAAAGAAAGAAGGAAAACTTCCAAATTCATTCTGAGGTAAGCATTTCCCTGATACCAAAACCAGACAAAGATTTCACTAAGAAAGAGAACTATAGCTCAATATCTCTGATGAACATAGATGCAAAATTCATCAACAAAATATTGACAAACCAGGTCCAACAATATATTAAAAAAAAGCTCACCATGATCAAGTGGGATTTATTCCCGGGTTGTAACAGTGATTCAATATTCCCAAATCAATCAATGTGATACATCACATCAACAAGAGAAAGGAGAAGAACCATAGGATCATTTCAGTAGATGCAGAAGAAGCATTTAACAAAGTACAACATCCATTCACATTAAAACCTCTAAACAAAGTAGGTTTAAAGGGAACATACCTCTGTATAATAAGGCCATCTATAAAAAATCCACAGGTAATATCATTCTAAATAGGGAGAAACTGAGAACTTTTCCTTTATAGTCAGGAGCAGGAACAGGGATGTCCACTCTGACCACTTTCATTCTGCATGATACTGGAAGTCCTAGCCACAGCAATCAGACAACAATGACAAAAATATAGAGCATCCAAATTGGTAAGAAGAGGTCAAACTGTCACTATCTGCAGATGACATACTACATACAGAAAACCCAAATGAGCCCACCAAAATCCTGCTAGAACTGATACAGGAATTCAGTAAAGTCACAGGATACAAAATCAACAAACAGAAACCTGTTGCATTTCTATACCAATAATGAAGCAGTAGAAAGAGAAATTAAGAAATCAATCTCATTTACAATTGCTCCAAAAACAATAAGAAACCTAGGAATAAACCTAACCAAAGGAGTGAAAGACCTATACTCTGAAAACTATAAAACAGTGCTAAAAGAAATTGAAGAGGACACAAAGAAATGGAAAGACAGTGCATGCTCATGGATTGAAAGAACAAATATTGTTAAATGTCTATACTACCCAAAGCAATGTATACATTTAATCCAATCCCTATCAAAATACCACCAGCATTTTTCACAGAGCTAGAACAAACAATCCTAAAATTTGTGTGGAACCATATAAGACCCTGAATAGACAAAGCAAGCTTAAAAAAGAAAAGCAAACCTGGAGGCATCACAATTCTGGACTTCAAGCTATATTACAAAAGAGTAGTAATCAAACAGTATGGTACCAGCACAAAAACAGACACACAGATCAATAAAACAGAATGGAAAACCCAGAAAGCAACCCACAACTCTTTGGTCAACTAATCTTTGACAAAGCAGAAAAGAATATCCAATGGGAAAAAGACAGTCTCTTCAATAAATGGTGTTGGGGAAACTGGGCAGAAACGTGCAGAAGAATGAAACTTAACCACTTTCTTACATCATACACACACACACAAAAAAAAATCACAGTGGATTAAAGATCTAAATGAGAGACCTGAAACCATAAAATCCTAGAAAGGAACACAGGCAGTAACTTCTCTGACATCAGCCATAGTAACTTCTTCCTAGATATGTCTCCTGAGGCAAGGAAAACAAAAGCAAAAATAAACTCTTGTGACTACATCAAAATAAAAAGCTTCTATACAGCAAAGGAAACAATCAGGCAACCTATGAAATTAGATATTTGCAAAAGACATTTCTGATAAAGGGTTAGTATCCAAAATATAGAAATAACATAAAATGCAACATCTAAAGGAATAATCAAATTTAAAAATGGGCAGAAGACATGAATAGACATTTTTTCCAAGGAAGACATACAGATGGCCAACAGACACATGAAAAGATGCTCAACATCACTCATCATCAGGGAAACGCAAATCAACACTACAAGGAAACATTATCTCACAACTGTTAGAATGGATAAAATCAACAACACAGGAAACAACAGGTGTTGGCAAGGATGTAGAGAAAGGGGATGTTGGAGGGAAGGCACACTGGTGCAGCCACTGTGGAAAACAGTATGGAGGTTCCTCAAAAAGTTAAAAATAGAGCTACCCTATGACCCAGCAATTATACTACTAGGAATTTCTCCAAAGGATACAAAAATACTAATTCAAGAGGATACATGCACCCCAATGTTTAAAGCAGCATTATCTACAATGGCCAAATTATGGAAACAGCCCAAGTGTCCATGGATTTATGGATGGATAAAGAAGTTGTAGACACATACAATGGAATATTACTCAGCCATAAAAGGAATGAAATCTTGCCATTTGCAACAAGACGGATGGAGCTAGAGTGTAAAAGGCTAAGTGAAATAAGTCAGAGAAAGACAAATTCCATATCATTTTGGTCATATGTGGAATTTAAAAAAACAAATAAGCAAAGGGATAAAAGAGAGACAGACAAACCAAGAAACAGAGTGAACTCCAGAGAACACACTGCTGGTCACCAGAGCGGAGATGGGTGGGAGGTGGGGGAAACAGGTGATGGGGATGGAGGAGGGCACCTGCCGAGATTAGCGAGTGATGTATGGACGTGGTGAATCACTACATTGTATACCCGAAACTAATATGACACTGTATGTTAACTAACTGGAACTTAAATTTAAAAAATTTTTTATAAAAAGAAGATCCATCTCGAATAAAAAGTCTATACTTCTTAAGAAACTAAACAAAGAAAGAAAACCAACTAAAAGTCAGCAAAAGTAAAGGAATGGGTAAGATCTGAACTGAAATCAATAAAACCGGAAATAGAAAAATAATGGAAACAAATAATGAAGGTAAGAAATAGTTCTTTAGTTAATCAATAAAAACTGACAAGCTTTAGCCAAGCTGACCAAGGAAAAAAGAAGACATATTGAAATCAGGGATGAAAGAGATACATCACTTCCAATCTTACCAAAATTAAAATAATTATGAAGAAACAGTATGAACAAATTTATTCCAATAAAATTAGGAAAGTTAGATAAAATAGGCAAATTTATAAAAAACTTGTAAATCACCAATGTGACTTTAAAAGAAACAGAAATATGAGTAGTTCTAAACCAAGTAAAGAAATTGATTTTTTTAAAGAAATTGTATCTTTTAATGTTCCCATAAAGAAACCTGAAGGACATATGGCCTCAATGATGATTTCGATCAAATATTAAAACAATACCAATCCTCCATAAACTCGACGAAATGGAGAGAGGAACACTTTGCAATCCAACCTTTAAGCTCAGTATTTTCCTTTTGCTAAAGCCACACAAAGATATTACAGGAAAACAAAACAAAACAAAACCCTACAATGGACCAATATCCTTCATGAGCACATACTACAAAGTCCTTAACAAAATATTAATAATTAAATTTAATATATAAAAAAGATAACATACCATGACCAAGCTCCATTTGTCCCAGGAATGAAAAACTGTATGTCAGGTGACGCGATGAGCACTGGGTGTTACAGACGACTGATGAATCACTGAACTCTGAAACTATAATAATGCACTAGATGTTAATTAATTGAATTTAAATTTAAAAATCAGTTAATATTATACACAATATTAACAGAAAAAGGCAAAATCCAAATGATAATAATCACAGACAAAACGTTTGTCAAAACTCGTTATTCATTCGTGCAAAGAAATATCCCGAGACTAGGAATAGAAGGATACTTCCTCAATCTGGTAAAGAATTCCATGAAAAACCTACAGCTTAGTCCCTACCCGATGGTGACCGAATGCTTTCTTCCTGAAACGAGTGCCATCAGATGGCACAGCTGGGTGGGAACAGTAGAAACCACATAGTTCACAGAGCCTGCAATAATTAGTATTGGGCCCATTAGAGAAAAAGGTTGGGGATCTCTGTGTTACACACAAGGAGCTACCTACAATGTCCCTCATGTTGTATGATTGCACTTGTGTGAAACTTCAAAAGGACAGAGAGAGCAAATCCATTGCTGTCTGAGCCTGGCAGGTGGGGAGCATGGATTGATTGCAAAAGTCACTAACATTGTGCCTTAACAATGGACTGAGATATATAAATTACACCTCAGTGAAACTGTTAAAAACAAACAGGCTCCTCTCATTATATCTGTTATCTACATCTCTTAGGGATGCTTCCTTCAAGACAAGCCCTCTCTCTCAGATGTCTTTTTCTTTTTCTTTTCCAAGAATGTTTAAAATAGCCCACAATCTGGATTCATGCATTTTCTTTTTTGAGGTAGTGCTTCAGTTGTTCCTCTATTCCCTTTTACTGTAAATGGCAAATAGCTAAAGGCTTAATTAAATGTTAGTTTACCTGCTTTGGCTAGAATTCTTCACACGTATGATATTTTAAGTAAAATTTTAAGTAAAATTATTTTTATAACCAAAATTATAAAGGAACTATAATCCAACACCCTGAAGCAATCAAGAGAATTTAGAAAACACCTGAATAAAATCTAAGAAACTGCATTTGCAAATACACACACACACACACACACACACACACACACACCCCTTTACCAGAAAACTAGCATATACTCTTCATATACCATATACTATATATGTATTTGAAGCTGAAAGTATAACAAAGCATCTCGATAGTTACCAATAGTAGCTTCTCTAACATAGAAAATACTAGAAGAGGGAAGACGAAAACTTATTCTAACTGAATCCCATCTATAACCCAGAAGTAAAGTTTAAAATAATTTATTTTCATACTGGTTACTACACTTTTATTTTTAAAATAAATATTTATGATACAGAAAAAATCAGTTTTCTTATGTTTGAGATTACATTTGTAACTTGAAGAATTATAAGGAATATAGGTTACTGAAACTAAGTAAAAATGTATCATTGAAATTTATTGCTTAAACAGAGTAAGATATTTGAAGACCTAAAAAAAGCTTTTAAAAATATCTATAATGATTTCTGTCCTATATTGCAACATGCTCACTGCAATAATTTATTATTCATGTTTTTGAATTTTTATAGCTTATGGAATATATTTAATTTTGCTAATATTATTTGCCAGAGGAAATTAATATTTCAACATTAGCAGTCATTTAAAAACTTCTTAAGGTCAAAGTATGAGAAAGAAGATTTAATCTAGTAATGATTTAAAAAAAAACCACAATTATCAGATCACTGAAAATGTCATAAACATTTCCATTTCCATGAAAGCAAAATATATAATTATTTTACAAAACCTACTTTAATGCAAATTACTTAAAGTGATCATTTATTGTGATTAAAATTTGAATTTTCTATTAATCTCAAAAATTTGATGTAAATAACTTTGTGTCTCATTATTGCTGTTATAAAAATCACCTATTTTTTAAATTTTTGTCATGAGAAAGGGTACCTATTTTCAAATATGGCACAGGTATCATGTTTCTAGTAACCTGCTTTAGATTTTTTTTAAATTAATGCTTTGTTTGGAACATTCGGAACCACATACACCAAAGAAAGGAGCAGGCAGAGGTAAAGGAAATGTGTTGAGTCCAGAAAGACGTGGACAGGATGGAACTGAGTCTGAAATTTAAACTGGGATTCACTGGAAGCCTGGGTAGCGCAGTGGGTTAAAGTTTCTGCCTTCAGCTCAGGTCATGATCCCAGGGTCCTCGGATCGAGGCCTGCATCGGGCTCCCTGCTCAGCAAGGAGCCTGCTTCCTCCTTTCTCTCTGCCTACCTCTCTGCCTACTTGTGATTTCTCTCTCTGTGTCAAATAAATAAATAAAATCTTAAAAAAAAAATTAAAAAACTGGGATTCACTTGAGGTCGTACAGTTCAAGCTGGAGTAGCAGCCACAGCTGCTGAAGGACGGCTTCAGCTGACAGTGAGCTAATAGGGGTTAGTCGGAGGGGCTCCCTAACCTGGGATGTCCTGCATTTTAGAAGCAATGTGGTCCCCTTTACAGCCACCAAGAAGAGAACAAGGACCAAGGAAAGCAAATTTCAGCTCAACCTGGTTTTCACGGCTAGAATTCCCTGAAGCACAGGAAGTTGGAAATAAGACCTAAGATATTTCTGAAACCTTGTTTGGCTTCTGTCACTCAATAATCTTCTGCCAGCCAGCGGTATCATAACAGACCTTCCTGATTATCCTGATCACAGCCCACAAATAAAGTTCACTCTCCATTCTCCATCGTGGCAGACTCCTTCCTTCCTTCTGGGGCTCCGTTTGTGGAAGCAATGAGTGAATGAATGCACTTAAAAATCTCTCCCTGCCCTCAAGGTCTGTGTCCACCTGGGGGATTGCCCACCAGACACATCACTTAGGTGCCTGCTCTCTTCCATCCACACTGAGGACGCCGCGGCCTCAACGGCCAGGGAAGGGAGGGTCCCTCTGCATGGCTCAGATGGCTAGGGAAGTATTCACAATTAATTTTAACCCAGAAGTTCATGACTCTGGAACACAGGTTAAAAGTATATTGACAGCATGTGATTAGGAAGAACCCACAGTGGGAGACTTGTGTGGCTTCATGTGGCAAACACAGTCGTTAAACCAGTGCAAGTAGGATCGACAAGTGATTGAGCTCAAGAATGAAGAAGTAAATGTCTAGGGAGCTGTGGTTACGTGTTCATTTGATGACTGTTTCATGACAGAACTGCGGGAATCTGTTTATGAGGTGAGACCCCCAGCCCCCCAGCAGCTAGCTCAGCGATGGGGCCAATGAGGCATCGTGGTAGGAATGGCAAAAGAAAGTCACTACCAAGGCTCCAGGCTCTGTCCTCAGCTTTTGGGACTAGTTCTTGTTCTAGCAGGGGGACTTCAGGATGGGTGAACGGTACGGATTTTACTAGGAAGGTACTACGCTTTGTCATATGGTTTCTTACACCTTGCCAAAGAAAAACATTTTTGCAGGGAGAACCACTATCTCTATGAAACGCCTCTTCCCCTACATCACACCTCCCTTCTATCAAATGTCTTTAGAGTGGCTGTGGGTAATTTGGGAACCCTGCTAAAAGGAAGCTGAGTTAGGGACATTTCATTAGGATTTAGTGAGATGGTTATTTATACAGTTTTCAGTCACTTCTCTGAAGGAGTTCTTGGTAGCCAGATACAAGCTTGGCTTCTTAGGATGCTCTTACCACTACCACTTAGGATGCTCTACCACCCCCGTTTGGGGTTCTGACAAAAAGGGCCAGAGGCCATACCTAAATATGGGCTTTCAAAACTTTACAATAGCCCTAAAAATGTACATCGTGTTATTAGGAATGGGCTGTGAATAATAAAGAAATGTTTCCAAACTATCGGTACTAAAAAACACTTCAGTGAACCCTGCTAGAGGAAATACTGAATTATTTATTTTCTATAGAAAATTATATTACAATACCATTATCAATAGTTATTCAACAAATTAATTAATTAATTAATTATTTTTTTTTAAGTGGGCTCCATGATTGCTCCAACACTGGGCTTGAACTCATAACCCTGAGATCAAGACCTAAGCTGAAATCAAGAGTCTGACACTTAACCTACTGAGCCACACAGGCATCCCAATTATTCAATAAATTAAAACCAAATAATGTACAAGAGATATTATAAATTTGCTGTCAGGTAGTTAATTGCTATGAAAATTATTTCACTGGACTGCATTGTGATGTTTGTGGTCTATATCACCTTTATAGATTAGTACTTTTTAATTTTATTTCCAAGGTAAATAGTCAGTTCCGTACCTCCTAAGACAATGGTCAGATGGGTGCAGGCTGCCTTTAAACTGTATAAATAACCATCTCACTAAATCCTAATGAAATGTCCCTAACTCAGCTTCCTTTTAGCAGGGTTCCCAAATTACCCACAGCCACCTCAACCACAACAATGGTTGTCAAATATTCAGATGGGTGTGGCTAGAAACAAGCGCGGCTGGCCACCAATGAAACTGGCAATGGATCCCGTTTCCAGGAGCCATGGAACAGGAGTGGAGAAGAGGGGGAAAGGCAGCGGCTGGTCCAGCAAGCCAGAGGCAGCGTGCCTCGCGGGAATTCCACTGGAAGCATTATTCAGACACAACAAGAAGACAATACTTCACATCTCAACTTCCTTTCTGACTCTAGTGGAAGCAAATGTTACTGCTTATAACCTCGTTTTACTGGTAAATGGGTGTCTTAGAACCATGGAAAGCATAACTTTTTAAAGACTTATTTATTTATTTGAGAGAGAGAGAGCGTGTGCAAGTGCAGGTGTGGGGGAGGGAAGGGCAGAGGAAGACAGAATCTCAAGCAGACTCTCCACTGAGCGCAGAGCCCAATGCGGGGCCAGAACTCACAACCCTGAGATCAGGACCTGAGCTGAAACCAAGTTGGATGTTTAACCGATGGTGCCACCTGGGTGCTCCAGAAAGTATTTTTTAAAGACTCAACACTTCAAGAACTTGTTAAGAATGAGTAAAACGAGTTCTAAAGCGTTCAACCTATCATTCTGAGGTTGCTGGGGGCAGAACACCTAACTTCTTCTGTGAATAACGTGTACCCTCTAAAAACAGATGTTTTGTGAAAACTGTCTGGGAAATTAATGGATACGGGTGAAAGCACTTCTTCTGAATCCAGGGACTTAAGACAAGACAAGAAGACCCAGTAGCAGTTGGTTTTCAAATGGAAGCAAAGAGCTCCTCAAGGTCCCCTCCACATCACTTCACAAGAGAAGGTTGTCGAATATTCTGGGCACCTAACATGTATCGTGAGGAAGTATATATCTTAAAGAAGATGGGCTAAGACCCAAGCAAGCCCATAAAAAACAACAAACAAAAAAGAAAAACACCCACAATGATTTTAAGGATTCAAAATAGTTAAATAATCAGAGATTATATCAGGGTTATGGCCCAATCTGCATTAGCTCCAGGGAAGCAAATGCTCATCTATATATTTTTTTAAGGTAGTATTTCTGTATTTGAGAGGGGAAGAGAGCATGAGCAGAGGGAGAGGGAGAAGGATATGCAGACTCCATGCTGAGCATGGAGCCCGACATGGGGCTTGATCTCACGACATGGGCTGAAATCAAGAGTCAACCGCCTGAGCCACCCAGGCATCTGCTCATCTTTATTATTTAAAGTGGGAGTGGAAATCCCCTCTCCTTGAACACTGCGATGTTTGGAACTCACTTGGAATGCAGCACAAGTGACACCCGGTGACATCTTAGAGCTTGGCTAGAAAAGGTGACACAGTTTCTATTTCACTCAGCAAAGACCTCGTGTTAGAGTCCTGAGTCCCCATGTGAGCAGGAAACTTCCCTGAAGCTGTCATTCCATAATGAGCCCCAAAAACCTGTGTAAACAGACTATATATTGAGTCCCTAAGGCTACAGGGGTGCTGTGTGGAGAGAGAGAGAAAGGGAGACAAATAAATGGAGAGAAAAGCTCACTGTGGACCACAATCAAAAACGGCCACATTCTGAATGCAGTCCGATGAGAGACCCCAAACCAGAATTACCTAACCAAGCCCTTCTCAAATTCCTGGCTCACATAAACTGTGTCTATGAGCCAATAAGAATGGGGGTAATTTATGATGCAACAGTAGTAACTAGAATGCCTGTTTCCTGATTATTAATGACACCTGCTAGTTAGCCTGGTACTTCTGTGAAGGGATTTTTCAGGTATTATCCAAGTTTCTAATCTTTGACTTTAACTTGGGGAACTTATCTTGACAGAATCAGGTGAGCCCTGAGAAGAGACAAGAAAGATGGGAATGGAGCATGTTCTCCTAACCCACGAGCCTGAAATAACAGACAACCCTCTTGTGGACAGCCTCCATAAGAGCCCTGTGAGGGTCCCCTCGCTTGGTGCGAAGTCTGCTTGAGGATTCTCTCCCTCTGCCCCTCCCCCTAAAATAAACAAACAAACAAACAAATAAATAAAATAAAATAAGCCTTAAAAAAATGTGTGTGTGGGTGGGGGTGCCTGGCTGGCTCAGTGAGTAGAGCTTGATCAGTGAGTAGAACTCTTGATCTCAGGGTCATGAGTTCAAGCCCCACCTTAGGTGCAGAGCTTACTTAAAAAAATATTAAGTCTTCTGATCCATGAACATGTTTTGTGTCATGGTTGTTGTTTTTAAATAGGTGCTGTTTTAAGCCACCAAGATTGTGGTCGTTTTTCACATGGTGATAGGACATGAATATAGAAAGCAAGAATAAGACTCGTGAACAAATTTCATGCCATGAAGTTCTACAGAAATGGACCAGAAACTTGGATCTATGCTTCCAAGAATGGAGCAGGGTTAGAAAAACCAGATATGATATCTAGAAGATCCATAAACTTTTTAAAAAATCATGGAAAACGCTACTGTTACGACTTGAGTTGGAAAGAGCAGGTGCAGGCTCTCCCTGTACTAGGATCTTACTTCAGGGGGTCCATCAAAGCTGGGTCTCCAGACTTATTCTCAGCCTCTTGCCTGTCCTCCCTGTCAACCCTCCGCTTCGGATTGGGCCTCAGCTTCATTTCCTTCCCAGACAGGAAGTCCGAGATAGCTAAGATCTCTGATTGGGTCCATTATCCCCTCCTTGATAGAACCACCATTTTCCAAGAGCACGCATTTTGTGAACACAAGAGGGGAGAATGACAGCACTAAGGCCATTCAGCACCAAGGTCCACAGGGGTTCAGAAACTTCCCGGTGGGGCCAGAGTCAGAGTCAGCATGGAAGGAATCTGTCCCTCCAATCCCTCCCCGGGCCTTCTTATAATTTGTTTTGCTTCATGTGAAATTGGGCAGTCATTCATTTTATGTTGGGATCAAATGCTTCTTTTTTTTTTTTTTTTTTAAAGATTTTATTTCTTTATTTGACAGAGAGAGAGAGAGAGATCACAAGTAGGCAGAGAGGCAGGCAGAGAGAGAGGAGGAAGCAGGCTCCCCGCCGAGCAGAGAGCCCGATATGGGCCTCGATCCCAGGACCCTGAGATCATGACCCGAGCCGAAAGCAGAGGCTTTAACCCACTGAGCCACCCAGGCGCCCGGATCAAATGCTTCTTAAGAAACTGAACAGGTGCTGTATTATAAGCCAGCGAAATCCATCCCATGAATTGTGGTAATAGACAAGCTGCAGTGTCATTCCAAAACCAGTAATATGATAAGGCTTTCAGAGAAATCAGGCCATGCTTATCTCCCTAAACTAGAGGAAGTGAGAATAGGTAGAAGAAATTAGTCTGTGCCTTCACTACTCCCATGACACTAGAGGCAGCCTCCATGCCTGGGAACAGAGTGGATTTTAGGGTCAAAGTAGCCAATTAGCTTGTGTATTTTAGAGGAATGTACATTTATTGAAATATATACTTTTTTTAAAAGTTTATCTTTTATGTCAGAAAAAATTCCATGGGCAAAGCCCAGGTCAAGGAATATCACCATGGGCAACAATGTTTATATTTTGGCAACAATTATATACTTTTTTTTTAAGATTTTATTTATTTATTTGACAGAGAGAGATCACAAGTAGGCAGAGAGNAAAAAATTCCATGGGCAAAGCCCAGGTCAAGGAATATCGCCATGGGCAACAATGTTTATATTTTGGCAACAATTATATACTTTTTTTTTTTAAGATTTTATTTATTTATTTGACAGAGAGAGATCACAAGTAGGCAGAGAGGCAGGCAGAGAGAGGAGGAAGCAGGCTTCCCGCTGAGCAGGGAGCCCGATGCGGGCCTCAATCCCAGGACCCTGAGATCATGACCTGAGCTGAAGGCAAAGGCTTTAACCCACTGAGCCACCCAGGCGCCCAACAATTACATACTTTGTATTTTAAATGTCTATTTCCACCTCAGTAAGCAGTTTCTAGGGCAGACACTTTATGAATCTCCTCTGAATTATTTTCAGTCATCTTTAGGGGAAGAGAAGCCTCAATTGGCTAAAAGTAATTCAAGTTGCATATTTTAATTTATTTAAATATATAGCAGAGAATTAAGATGTCTCATTGCTGTGCTAAGCTCTCGGAACCAGTCCTGGTCCGCCAGTGTACAGCCTAATGGAAAAGGCAACCAGAAATGCCAATATGGTAACTGCCTTTAGGTGCTGGTTCCCTTCTGTTCATACACATTAGAACCACCTGGAGAGCTTTCAAGCAAGACTCTTACTCTGTCCCTACTCGTAAAGAGTTGGTCTGAGGGGTGCCTGGGTGGCTCAGTGGGTTAAAGCCTCTGCCATCAGCTCAGGTCATGATCTCAGGGTCCTGGGATCAAGCCCCGGGCTGCCTGCTCTGCGGGGAGCCTGCTTCCTCCTCTCTCTGCCTGCCTTTCTGCCTACTTGTGATCTCTCTCTCTCTCTCTGTCGAATAAATAAATAAATAAAATCTTAAAAACAAAACAAAACAAAATAGTTGGTCTGAGGTGGGAGGCAGATGTTAGAAGTGTTTAAAAGTTCCCCAAATGGGGCACGTGGGTGGCTGAGTGGATTAAAGCCTCTGCCTTTGGCTCAGGTTATGATCTCAGGGTCCTGGGATCGAGCCCCGCATCGGGAGCCTGCTTCCTCCTCTCTCTCTGCCTGCCTCTCTGCCTACTGTGATCTCTCTCTCTGTCAAATAAATAAATAAAATCTTTTAAAAAAATAAAATAAACTGGCAACTGTAAAAAAAAAAGTTCCCCAGACGACTTCAGTGTGTATCCAGGGTTGAAATCCACTGACTGAAAATTCTTTAATTTGCCGGTATTCTAATAATAATCTGCTAACTCTGCCTGCAGAAGGGAGGTCATCAAAATGCAGGCAACACTTGAGCTTAAGTTTAAAGAATACACAGAACTTCTCCAAGTCAGAAAGAGGGTAGAGGAAGTTGGGAAGGCTTTTGAGGAAGAATTTGCCTGCTGGGCGAAATCCTGTTGACATTCACTTATTTTTATTTATTTTTTAATTTAAAAAAATTTTTTTTTAAGATTTATTCATTTGAGTGCCTGGGTGGCTCAATGGGTTAAAGCCTCTGCCTTCGGCTCAGGTCATGGTCTCAGGGCCCTGGGATGGAGTCCCGCATCAGGCTCCCTGCTTAGCAGGGAGCCTGCTTCCTCCTCTCTCTCTCTGCCTGCCTCTCTGACTACTTGTAATCTTGATCTCTCTGTCAAAATAAATAAATAAAATCTTAAAAAAAAGATTTATTCATTTATTTTAGAGAGAAAGGTGGGGAGAGGCAGAGGTAGAGAGAGAATCTTCAAACAGACCCTTGGGTCAGTGTGGAGCTCAACCCTGTGACCCTGAGATCACTACCTGAGCTGAAATAAGAGCCAGATGCTTAAGCCACTGAGCCATGCGGGGTCCCCTATTGATGCTAACTTTTAACTACCTTCCTAACTTAACCTGGTCTGTTCATTCCCACTGTCACCACCTTAATGCAAATCCTTGTTAGACAAGCCTTGCATGAATCTACCAATTCCCTGGCTTTTTTTTTTTTTTTTGCATACTCTTTTATCTTCAAACATACACATCCCACTGCAGAGAAAAAGGTTATCTTATAGCACAGATCAGTTGCATTGCCCTGATTCAAACCTTTCAGTGACTTCATATTGCTTTTAAAAATCCAAAATATTTAACATAGCAGATACGACCCTATGTTACTTAAACTTCCTTCAGCCTCAGCTTAGGTGTTCTGGTCTACCCTGTCATTTGTGGACTATGAGACCCATTCATGCAGCTCTGCTTCCGTCTCTGTGTAAACCATGCTTTCTCCTTTCTCAGGGTCTTTGTGGAGTTGATGAACCTTCCAAGAATGCTATCCCCACATTACTCCTCAGTCCACTCAGTAACCTAGAAAACTCTACCATGCTTAGTTCTTTGCTCAAATATCCCTTCCATGTAGAAGATTCCCAATCTATCGTCTCCCAGTTCAGGGGTCCTTGCTACAGGTCCCAAAAACTACAACTCTCTCCTTTGTAACATGAATCTTCACACACCATATGCATCTCTCCTGATAGACTCTAAGGTTTACAAGGCAAAACTATTTTTTTCCAATAGCTTCCTATATTACTGGAATTTTGTACACTCTAGCATTTGGAAAATTACTGGCAAATGATGGTTGAATAAATGGAATGAACAATACCGCGTGCAAACACACACACACACAGATAATCTAACCTATGTTTTCCCTCTAAAAGTTTTTATTTCCACAGGCCCTCAAAATCTGGCGCATGAGCTAGAACTCATTTGGGGTGAAACCTGACCTCTCTGTATGGCCTTCTACATCTTCTCTCTCTGCTCTCTCTCTCCCCTTCTCTTATCATTCCTCAGAAGTTTAGCCTTTAGTATGGGGATCTGCATTTAAACAGAGTAACAAGTAAACAGCCCTTATTAACAAATATATTACCTGAATATACTCACACACTGGTTATAATGATGAAAAGAGAAGCAAAACTGAGTAATATTTTTCGAGCAGCTGCAATATGTTGAGCATATGTTGTTAATCACTTAATTCTCTTCCCGTTCAAAATAATGTGCCCATTCTTCAGATGAAGGGACAGAGACTAGAGAAACATTACGTCCCAAAGGTCTTACAACTAGTGATAAAACTACCAGGCTAATGGCCAGTGCCTATGTAACACCCCTCCCCTGCTGTCCCTCCTACTCCAATCAGATCTGTAACCAAGAGGAAATCTTTTCCAATGATTCGAACCTCCTACATGAGGAGCTATCTAAAGTATCTTAATTTTATATAGCTTCTTACAGTGTAGATTTCAGGTGTCTACATTATGTTTCACTTAATTATGTCCACAAGGATAAAAGATTACGCACATTACCAATTCTTGTCTCTTGTCTCATAACCTTTTTAAAATTGCATTCATTCATCCATTCAATAAACGTCTGGTACTGGGAATATAATTCTGAATTGCTTTCAGAAAATTAATATTATTAATCATAAAGACATTTTCTTAAGATTCTCAATTCGGTTATACTTCATTTCTTTCTAAGCTTTGGAATTAAATTCTGTGACACACTATCTCGAATACAGTTGGTAATTCGTTGGCATTGCAGATGAAATGAAAAGACCCCGCTGGTGTCTGGGCGATCGGGGATGGAGAACTAAACTTGTAAAGTGTACTCGGACTCTCAGAACACACAGACTCTGCCAGACCACATCAAGATGAACCTCGCAGGCTCTGTGCAAACTCTCTTAATATCTGTTCAGTCAGAGCCATACTGTCCAAGATAATATCACCGACAAACTGATCTAACATTAACTCCTAGCAGATCCATACATTTTAAAGATAAGACCAGGAGATGTTCCAGCGACTTTGTGGTTTATCATTTCCTACCCATCTCTGCCAAGTCCATGCTATGACCAACTCCAGCCCACCTGTGTCCTCTTTCCTACCCCTGCCTGTAAGCCCTACAAGTGGATTTAATTAGTAATTTGTTCTTAAGATTATCCTCAAATTGGGCTGCTTATTATTTCTTATCATGACAAGGCCTTATCTCGAAAGGAAGGGCTGCAAAGACAAGGATATTTAAAGACGTTATCTTACCAGAAGATCCTATCTAACATTACAGTGTTCGTTAGTGTTGAGACCTAAACTGGAAAGGGTGTCACCTGTGTGAACCTGCAAAATTGCTCAAGCAAGGAAATATTTATTTCTTCAGGCAGCTCTTGGCAATACAGCTGAAGGGTGCATCTGGATGAAGGAGAAATGGAAGCCAAATCCTAGAAAGGGTTATCGTAGGATTGAAAAGAGACTGCCATCGGGGAGGACAAAGGAAGAGAAGGAACGGGAAGATGAGTCAGGGAAAGCAGTTCACGTCAGAAACTGTGAACGGTTTGACCGTTTTAAAACTTGCTGATGGCCGTCTGTTAGCCATGAGGAAGTAACCGCAGCCTGACTCCAGACAACACGAAAACTGGACCAAGTATAGGAAGTGCATACGTTCAGGTGTTTCACAGCACGGAGCATAGAATGGAAAACCTGGAAAGAAGAGAGAAAAAAACGCAGTTCCATGGAAGTTCCTACTTTGGGCCCCACGTGCTTTCCAGACCGAAGCGCAAGCACGCGAAGTCCGTTCAAAACGGAGCGGTCTAGCTGAGCTCGGGAGACAGAAGCGAGAGTGTGTGCCCCGGGAGGGACTAGAGTTTATGGGGCAGACCACTCCCTGTTCCCACATAGAGAACAGGGAACTGTACAGAAAAAACAATTCCAGAATCTTCACAGCAGGTCTCCTTGAATGTTTAGCCAAACACTAAAATACATATACTCAGGACAGAACTCCATGAGGATGTGCAAGAAACAAGCACCAGGAACAGTAATAAAAGTAGCTATAAGATACTCTGGGAATTTGCACAAGTTGGGGAGGCATTTGAGTCCCAAATGGTCAGAGAAAAGTGGCTTCATTGAACAATTCAAGCATGTAGTAAATCACCAAAAGCCCCCGTGGGAGAAGAGCTCGTCTAGATTTATAGCAAATGGTACTCTAGACCTATCCTACCGAAGGTTAAAAACAGCCTCAAAAAGATCAAGCTTATCTGCAAATAAATAGCTTGCCTACCTGAACCAAAGCCAACACTCTGCTAATAATACAAAAGAATCCAAAAATAGAAGTAAAAAAAATTTTTAAAATGCATAATAATAGGGCAAAATAAACATATTTGAAATAAGTGAAAAAAATTAGGTATCTTTACATTTAAAAAAAAGAAGCCATACCTCACACTGTATAGAAAAAGTAATGCAAAATGGGTCAAAGCTCTAAATGTAAAACTTAAAATTTAATTTTGATTATTAGGTAAAGTTACTAAAATTCTAGAACCAATATAGGAGAAATCTTTGTGACTAGGGCTAAGCAAAGATTTCTTATCTCTAACAGCACAATCATGATCCAGAAGAGAAAACAACTGATAAATTTTCATTCATTCTAATTAGGAATTTTTGCTCTTCAAGGACACTACTAAAGCAATGAATAAACAAGTCAGAGACTGAGAGAAAATATTTGCAAATCATGTATCTGATAAAACATCTCTATCCAGAATACATAAGTAACTCTTAAAACTCAGTAATTAAAAATAAATAATCCATTAAAAGTATGTAAAAGATAAGAAAATGACTTCACCAAAGAGTATATACAGATTGCAAATAAGCAAAGGAAAACATGTTCACCATGACTAATCATTAGGGAAATCCAAATTAAAGCCAAAAAATGAGATAATGCCACCACACAACTATCATTCTGATAGCCTGAAATTAAAAAGTCTGATCACATCAAGTGTTGTCACGAATGTGGAGCAACTCTCATACACCACCACGTGCAATATTAATTACACGACCACTTTGGAAAACAGTCTGTAGACTTCTTGTAAACTCGAACATACACATGGGGCACTGTGGTCCCATATGCATGTGTACCCATTCCACTTCACGAGATTTATGCGAGATCAATGAAAGCATATGCCCACGCAAAGACCTGCACACAGATTCTCACAGCAGCTCTATTTGTAATAGCCAAACCCTAAAACAACCTGGTACAAATGGACAAACTAGTCAAATATTAAAAAAAAAAATCAACTGTTGTTCATGCTTCAGTATGGATGAATCACAAAGTAATTATGATGAGGGAAAGAAGGCAGACAAAAAATAGTGTGTTCTGTATTGTAAAGTTCACAGAAAAATATAGAAAATGCAAACTCTTCTCTGGTTACAGAAAACAGATCACTGTTTACCTGGTCACTGGAGAAGAGGAAGGGCTCACAAAGAGACACTGCCCTAGGGGGCTGATAGATATGTTCATTATCTTGATTCTAGTAAAGATTTACAGATGTGTATATATTTAAAATTTATCAAATTGTACTCTCTCGATATGTATACTGTTTCATATTCTAATCAGACCTCAAAAGTCATTAAGAATACATCACATGTAGTATATTCTCCAATGTCAATAGAAATAAATTAGAAACCAATAAAGATAGGATATCTAAGAAAATAATATTTTTTAAGATTTATTTATTTATTTCACAGAGACAGAAAGGTCACAAGTGGGAAAGGAAGAGGAAGAGGGAGAAAGAATCTCCAGCAGACCCCACACTGAGCAAGGAGCCTGATGCAGGACTCGATCTCATGACCCTGAGATCATGACCAGCACCAAAATTAAGAGTCAGACACTTAACCGACTGTGCCACCCAGGCACCCCAGAAAACGGAGTCTTTCAACACTAAACATCAATCATTTTTAAATCCATGGGTTAGGAAAGAAATAAAAATGGAAGTTAGAAAATATTTCAAATTGAATGACAATGAATATATAACATAGAGGGATCTCTCGGATTCAGTCCAGCAGTACTTAGAAGGGAACTTTCAGGCTTGCTATGGGTGGAAATGTGCCCCCCTCCCCATTCATACATTGAAGTCCCAAACTATAGTACTCAGACTGTGACCTTATTTAGAAAGAGTGTCTCTACGAGGTGCCTGGGTGGCTCAGTCGGTGAAGCATCTGCCTTTGGCTCAGGTCATGATCCCAGCCAGGGTCCTGAGATTGAGCCCTACATGGGGCTCCCTGCTCCACGGAGAGCCTCCTTCTCCCTCTCTCTCTGCCTGCTGCTCCCCCTGCTTGTGCATGTGCTCTTTCTCTCTGTCAGATAAATAAATAAAATAAAATAAAGAAACGGTGTCTCTACAGATGGAACTCGTGAAGATAACCTCATCCTGGAGGAGGTGGGCCCCTAATCAAATAGAGACAGTGTCATTAGGAAAAGTGGAATTTGGGACACAAGCACACACACAGAAGAATGCCACGTAAAGATGAAGGGAGAGATTGGGATGATGCATGTACACGACAAGGAAGGCCAAAGATGGCCAGCAAACCACCGGGAGCGAAGAAGGAGACCTGGCGCAAATTCTAGCTCTCAGAAAGACCCAATTCTGCCAGCACCTGGAGCTCAGACTTCTAGATGCCAAAAGTCACTGTAAGACAAAAAATTACTATAATTTAAGCTGCCCAGTGTGTGACACTTTTCATGGTAGCCCTAGAAAACTAATATAATGCTTGTATTAGAAAAAAAATAATGGTTAAATATCAATGATTGAAGCTCCTACCTTAAGATATTAGAAAGATTAAAATCTTAAAAATTAAAGTAAGTAGAATGAAGGAAAGAAACAAGATAACAGTGAAAATCAAATAAAACTGGAAAAACAATTGAGAAAAACCAAGAAAATCTAGATTGATAGAAGTGGCTACACTGATCAAGAACTAAAGAGAGAAATCCCAGGCACCTGGGTGCTCAGTGGGTTAAAGCCTCTGCCTTCGGCTCAGGTCATGGTCCCAGGGTCCTGGGATCGAGGCCCGCGTCGGGCTCCCTGCTCGGCGGGGAGCCTGCTTCCCCCTCTCTCTGCCTGCCTCTCTGCCTGCTTGTCCTCTCCCGCTGTGAAATAAATAAATAATAAAAGAAGACAAGGAGAGACTCTGAAGACACCANGCTTGCCCTCTCCCGCTGTGAAATAAATAAATAATAAAAGAAGACAAGGAGAGACTCTGAAGACACCAGTAGAGAGATATATCGCGGCAGCCGACTGCGGTTCTTAGTATTGTTGCGTTGTTAATTCTGTCTACTAATTTCTGAAGCGGAAAGGAAAAGGGTCTAGAGCAGCAAAATCAAGTTAAAAAGAAAAAAAAGATCATACGCTCTCTTATTTCAAGATTTACTATATTACTGCTTTGATCAAGACAATGTAGTATTGTCATAGGCACAAAAATAGACAACTAGATCAATTTAACAGAATAAAAGATTTAATTAAAAAAACTAACAATCCATTTACTTTCAACAAGGTGTCAGATAATAAAAAGGGGAAAGGAAGTTCTTTTGAGTAAATCATGCTGGAACAACTGACTGGCTATGCGTAAGAGAAGAAAATGAACCTTAACCCATACCTCGCCTCACCCTAAACACAAAAAAGATTTATCTGAGATGGATCAAAGACTTAAATGTAAAATCTAACATGTTAAAGCTTGCTTTTCAATGTAGATTAGCTTCATGACCTTGGGCTGACATTGGGGTGGACAAAAAAGTTCATGAATACAACACAGAAACCATTCATCAAAAATAAGTTATCAAAATTAGGACATTTTGCTCTTATTGTCTAAAATATGGATATGCAACTTCAGACTGGGAAAAATATGCAATACATAGAACTTACAAAGAACTTCGATCAATAATATATGAACAATGTCTACAACTAAATAATAAAATCAACCCAATTATAAAAATGGGCATTTCACCAAGGTTTATATACCCATGACTACTAAGCCCATGAGTGTGTTCAACATCATTAGTTATCAGAAAAATGCAAATTAAAGCCACAGTGTGATTCTATCATCTACCCAACAAGAATGGTTAAAGTATAAAAAGAACTTGATGGCAAGCATATGGTGTGGCTGAGATTCTTACCTGTTGCTACAGGGAATATAAAAGGTACGCATTTGGAAATCATTCTAGAAGGTTCTCATAAATGTAGTCATCATTTATCCAAAAGAAATGAAAACACACACACACACACACACACACACACACCTGGAACGTGCTGCTTCAAAACAGCCTTATTTAAATTAGTAAAAAGGCAAAAAGTAGCCCAAATGTCCACCATCAGGAGAAAAGATAAATAAATTCCAAACATTAGGAGAAGGAAAGGAAAAGTGAAGGGGGGGGGAATTGGAGGGGGAGACGAACCATGAGAGACTGTGGCCTCCAAGAAACAAGCTGATGGGCGCCTGGGTGGCTCAGTGGGTTAAAGCCTCTGCTTTCGGCTCAGGTCATGATCCCAGAGTCCTGGGATCGAGGCCCACATCGGGCTCTCTGCTCAGCAGGGATCCTGCTTCTTCCTCTCTCCTCTCTCTCTGCCTGCCTCTCTGCCTACTTGTAATCNGGGTTTTAGAAGGGCGGGGGGTGGGTGGATGGGTTGGCCCAGTGATGGGTATTAAGGAGGGCACGGATTGCATGGAGCACTGGGGGTTATATGCAAACAATGAATCATGGACACTACATCAAAAACTAATGATATGTATGGTGACTAACATAATAGAATTAAAAAAAAAAAAAAAAAAAACCAAATAATTTCCATACAATAGGAGACTCATCTCTACTAAATGGGAATGAACTACTCAACAATGTGGATGATCTCCAAAGCATGGCGTTCAGTGAAAGACGCCTTACCCAAAGTTCATTCAGCATCAACCCTTTCTATGAAATCCATATACAAAGACAAAAACAGGATAGCAGAAATTTAGCTCTGGTGGAAGATTTTGGAGCAATGAATATCATTCATTGAAGGGGGGATTGTCCGGGACTGGGCACAGCTGATGTTTCTGAAGTCATGGAAATCACCTATATCTTAATATGTGGGTAATAGAGGCATGCAATTGTCAAAATCCATCAAACTACGAACTTAATATTTGTGCACTTGTTTGAATGCGAGTCGTACTTTGAATTTTTATAAAAGTTGAAAGAGAAGGTTTTTTATGTCAGACTAACTTTGTGATATATAGTTATGTGCTCAGCACATTAGTTGATATATACGATTGGTATATGACCTGCTCTCATTGAATTTTCCAGGCTCGGTTTAATATATTGGTCATCCAGAAAGACCCAGTATGTTCTGTGCTGCACATTCTTTCCTCGTTTCAAACTCACATGCATGGTAGTAGAAAAACTCAAGCCAAATTTATCTAATTCCTTTCGCATTTATTAATGTTTTCTGTTCTATCTCTGTCTCTCTGTCCCTCTGTGTTTCTGTCTCTCTGGTTCAAGATTTATTTTCTGGGCAACAGATTTTCACATGGGGCATCAGAGGAACAAATCTTACTAACGTGCTAAAGAAACAAGTGATTTTACTGATGTATAATTCATATGTCATCCAATCACCTATCCAAAATATACAACTCGATGTTTTCAAATATGTTCATAGAATTGTGCCCCCTTGCTGCAATCAATTTTAAAACACTTTTATTGCCCTCGTTTTCATGGCCTCATTATCCTTTACATTTCTGTAGGTAGGTTGGTTTTGTTTTAACATTTTGCCCGGTTAATTATTATGCCTCTTGTTGTTTTGCACATACTCTGGATTTCCTTTTATTTATAACAGGAAGCAGGTGAGTATATGGCTCATGCAAATAATTTCAGTATTTTAAGTATTTGTGGATCTCATTCTAGTTTCTTCTCTTTTCCTCCAATTCTTTCAGGTCCCATATCTGCATACAGACCAGTTTGGGATTAAAGGCTCTCGGGGGATCATTTATATCATATCCCTGAGTGCCACAGCCAAGATTTGCATGTGTCCTTGCTGTCTTTCTCTGTGGTTGTTTTGTTCCTCTTCCTCCAAGTTTACCGTTTCTCATGAGGATGCAGGCACAGCTTCTGGGAAGCCCACATTTCTGCAGTCTGTGACCGGAAAACCCACCTCACGTGGGCCCGGAGTGTCTCTTGTCCCTCTGTTGGGCTGTGACAAGATCTCCCAGCATTAGTGCATGACCTCAGGTAACCTTCCTACGTAGGCTTAGGTCACCTGTCCAGGCTGATGATTCCAATTTGTGTTTCTTGGACTCAGATTTTTCTGTAACTCTTCATCCACTTCGGAGAAGCATTTTTTAAAGCTTTAAAAAACATTCTATCGAAAGTCTTAGTTCTACCTATACTGTTTGGAACTACTGAAGGCAAACGCTGCCAGAAATGAGCAGGCAAGCATCCTCAGCACGGTTCTGTGACTGTCCGCATCAAGCCATCTTACCCCTCTGTACCGCCTGCACACTGTTTCACAACACACACACACACACACACACACATTTTATTATACAAGCTGGATCCTGCTCTTTGCCATCTGTTTTATCTCATCTCACATTAACTGCCAAATAGAAGAAAGCATGCACTAAAAAAGATTTGATAAGAAGAGGAAAAGTTCTCATTAGAGAAATTATATGCTATCTCAGGAGAAAATAATAAATAGGTGATAGTGACAAAGTATTCAGCACACACAAAATACATAAGATAGAGGAAAATTCATATGCTATTCCCAAATGAGAAGCATTAAATGCAACCAGATTCCTATCAAGGTAAGTTTGAAAATCAGCATGGAGTCCTTTATACCAAAAAGCCCCAAAGAGGTTTTGCAGATCTTTGAGATCCATGCCTTCATCAAGTTCGTTTGTCATTCCCGGAGCATAAGGAGCTGTCCTTAGTCCTTAGGGTCCATGTACACTTCGTGGTGTCCATACAGCGAGAAAGACAGATCCATAAATTAACGATCGGCATGCACTGCTGTGTTAGGGTGGCATGCAAAAGGACTGGAGGGGCAGGGAGGAGCTTCTAAAGTACATCGAGATGAGCAATGACTTGCTAAAGAAGGTCATGTTTCAATAGGTATTTAATGAAATACGGAATGAGAATGAGAACCAAAGTGGTGAGATTTGGAGGGTCTTTGCCTCCTTTGAAATCATGGCACATGTATTATTTGATGGGGTTAATCATTTTCCCATCTTGTCTTTTGTGTTGTCCCTCTGATTTACTTAACTACATCTTTTTAAAAAGGACAAATTTTCTTCTTAGGCATTCTAAGAAAGAAAATTGAAATCCCATAGGCGAGAAGAATGTGTATTTCAAAAGTGTTCTCCAGGTTTTTGAGGTCCTAATAAGGGTGGATCACCACATTTTTCACTCGAAAAATCAAATGACCAGCCACCTACAAAGCTCTTAGGCACTTTCGTTTCGAAACTGAGAACATGTGAAAACAGATAAGAGGCAGTTAATGGTAAGAAATGTGTGCACGTGTGATATAGGTTATATTTAAATAAGTGAAGAACCAGGAAAGCCTTTAGTCACGGTGGACACACCTCATCTATCGAATGGTGGCAACAGAATTGTCCCCTCGTTGGGCAGGCTGGCGAGGGAGGCAGGTCCCCACCCCACCCCAGGCACTGGTGTCGACCTCTGGCCAGGTCCCTGAGCACGGCTGGGTCACACATAATCGCCTTAAGTTACTGATCTCGAGATGGAGGAAAGCAGCTCTCAGTGTCTGCTCAGATGCAAAAGCAGGCCCTGTGACTCTGGAGTCCCCAGTCAACATGCAGGCCCTTCTACAGCCACGATTTTCCACGAAGCCACGAGCCTTGTTAAAGGAGCAAAAATCAAAACAAAAAACACCTCCCCTTTCCCCCAAGTTGAATGACTGACTGATTGGCACCATGAGTTATCAGATCTCAGGTGGAGGAGGAGCAGCCCCGAAATGATCCCTCCAGGTATTAGGAACTTTAACAATAAAAGCACAGATCATAGGGGAAAAAAACACAGTCTCTTCACTGTGGATATCACAGAATGCCATTTTCAGGAAAAACAACATGTTTCCCATGCATCTGAAAAGACATCAAGGTGACATGACCTGAATAGAACCTATTGTTCCAGGTGGCATTTTCCAACATCACTCTTCACATGGGCAACAGAGCAAACCCAGGTCAGTATAAGAAAAATGGTTTGGCAAAGGGTATAACCTGAAGAAAATGCCAGATCATTCATTTCTTTGTAATTCCAGATAGGCCTCTACTTTTCAGAATGACTGCAAAGATATTTCCCATCCATAATCGCTCAGCTAGGATTTCCCAAGAAATTTATTCTGGACAGAATTTGAAAGCAAGCCTAGTGTTGCTCTGTGCAGAGGACATGGGAAACCATATAGGACCCATGTCAGGATTTAGCTTTCTTATTCTGGTAGATGTTCATTGTTTGAAATATATTTAGAGGTTTTCAGATGATTTTTCTGAATGAAAAATTGTTGACTTGGGAGAAGCTGATTCAACATAAGTCTATCATGTAAACTCCAGGCTCTCAATTATATTTGCTAATAAGAGCACACAAGCAAGATAACTCTATTTCTTTTGCATGGGTCATCGGAGTTTGTTAGAAAAGCATAAGAGAAAGAGGTGATATTGATCTCTACTTTCCGTTCTTTATGATCCATGATGCCGCATTTTGAGATATGTCCTGATATATTTCCTGACACAGCCACCTCTGGTGCTCGTATTTGTGATTGTTGGCACCAAGAGGTGTAGGACTCTTTCTCCTTACAGACACAGGAAAGCCAGGATGATTCTCAGCCCAACTAAGAAATATCCGGTTTCTATATAAAAGAGAGAAAATGGGAAGAATACACAGGGTACTTTTATTTTCTTCCTAATAAAATAAGGTCAAAAAATAGGTGCATAAAGAAAGGTCCTATCGTAAAGGCACTTACGATCCAAGAAGTGATGCTAGAAGGTATAGAGATCTCTAAAGCCAAGGCATGATTATAAGCGTGGGAATAGCGGGAACAGCGGGAAAACTTATCTGTAATATATTTAGTTCCCAAGGGAAATTAAAATAATGCAGAATGTATACCATTAGCATGTGGAAATTCTTGGTGGTACATGGTTAGAGTTAACGAGTGAATTAGAAACCTGGAATTTACTCTTGGCTAGGTTGTCTTAAAAAATGAGATGAAAATGAGCTTCCTTGCCTACAACGTTGGATCCATCCATTGATTTTATTCCAATTTAGGCTGGATTTAACATATATTTGTACCTAATAATAATACCTAATATTGATCATATACTTAAAAGGTGCAAGTCAATAATCTCAGGGCTGAACGTGTATTAATTCATTTAGTCCTCGAGAGAATCACATGAAGAAAATGAAGCAGAAAAATTTAAGTAGCACGGGCAATGTCACATAGCTAGTTAGTATTATAGCCAAGAAAAAAACACAAGCAACCTGGGTTCAGAACTCATCCTGGGAATAACTTACTTATATCTACTTGTTAAGAAAAAAAAAAAGATATGACCACTTAGATACATATAACACACGAAGATAATAGAAATTTGAGTATCTAAGACTTCTGCTTACAATAACTATGACTTAGGTAATTTGAATTAAACTTCTGACTGAAAACAACCAGTATAACTAAAAAAAATTTGTTTTCTAATCATGTGTAGGAATGCATCAAAGGACCAGTAAAACAGTGCATGATTATTCAATATCCAGGGAAGAAAAGAGGCCCAGAGATGGATGCCAAGTATAGGGTTGTTTTTTTGTTGTTGTTGTTTTACCAGAGACTGGCCGAGAGTCTGAAAGACAGATAGCACTGAGGACCTGGGGACAAGAATTAGATTTCAGAGCCCATCAAGTGTAAGGGGAATAGGTGAACCCTGTCAGTTAATCCAGAAAATTTGTACCCACAGAGGAAGGTTAAAATGGAAGTGAACATCTTGTATCAGAAACTGAAATTCAGATTTGAGTTATTTTAATTCCAGAATTGAATTGGGATGATCCTAGAAGGCTGATGGTTCCAAGCACCACTGAGATACTGAAGAGAGATAAATCCATCCATCTGTCCGTCCGTCCGTCCATCCACCCTTCAACTTATTTTTACAAATAATTTTCTAAACACATCTGAAAACAATAAAAATAGACAAAAGTGGAAAGCAGGAGACAATATTAAAAGAAGTCAAAACAGAACAGATGTGTAAGTCAAGGTTCAATTAGAAAAGTCAAGGTTCAATTAGAAAGCATTAGGAGATTTAATGTCGTTGTGGGAATTGTGTGAGCAGTGTCTGTAAGCATGCTCTTTGTGTCAGTTGCTGGAGCTTGGAATCCAGGGTGCTGGTAGTTGGCAAGGGAAGATGGGTCCAAAATGGGGGAGAACAAAATAATCTGGAACCCGCAAATAGATAGGAAATCAACAGATTATATAAAACACACTACCAATAATTGGCCAAATTGACATTTGTAGGCAACCCGACACATAAATGGAAGACTGCATCTAAGCATTCACCTTAAGAAGCTATGAAATGAAAAACAAAATAACCCCATAGTGAGTAGAATCAAGGAAGTGAAAAAGAGCAGAAAATTATTAACTAGAAAATGGTAAAAAACAATATAGAGAAAATCAAGCCAGAAGATTTTTTTTTTAACCAACAAACTAAAAATCTAGTTAGAAGGGTCAAGAAAAAAAGAAATAAAGCATAAGTGATCAAGGTCAGGAATAAAAGAAGGATCATAATTACTGATCAAAAAGACAGTAAAAGGGTAATGAGAACATGTTATTTTCCAATAATTTTATGAGGCAAACATTATCCTGATGCTAAAATAAGACAAACACATAATAAGAAAATTATAGATCCGTATCTCCCATGAACATGAATACAAGATCCTTAGAAAAGAAGTTAGCAAATCAAATCCAACAATATATGAAAAGGATAATGTACCATGAATAAATGGTGTTTATAACAGGAATGCAAGCTCATTTTAACATTCAAAAAAATCAATGTACTTGAACATACCAGCTGAATAAAGCATAAAACACATATGATCATCTCAGGTGAGCACTTGATAAAATTCAGAATGTTTTATGATAAAAAAATATCACAGTAAATTAGAAATGGAAAGGAACCTCCTCAAACTGATAAAGAACATGTATGAAAATCCTTGGGCTAACATCCTGAAGTTGAAGCCTGAATGTTTCCTCCCTAAGAATAAAGAAGTAAAGATGCCTGTTGGCTCTCACCACTTCTCCTCAATGTCAGACTGGAGGTCCCAGTCAGCACCATGGTGAGGAAAAGGAAAAGCCACGCAGGTTGGAAAGGAGGAAATAAAATTGCTTTATCTGCAGAAGATATGTCTTCTTCAAAGAAATTCTAATAGAGTCACCATAGTAATAATAATAATAATAATAATAATAATAATAATAAAAGAGCTATTAAAATAAGTACATTTAGCAAGATCACGGAATACAAGGTCAGAATACAAGGTCTGACAAGAGGTGTTAAGGCACACATATTAAAAACCACAAATCATGGCTGAAAGAAGTTACCAAAAACAAGTAAATCGAAAGGCATATCATAGTCATGAGTGGGAAGTCTAAATATTGTTACCACATCAATTCTCTACATACTGATCTTTAGACTGAACTCATTCTCAATCAAATACTAGTTCTTTTTATATACATTGAAAAGGCAATTCTACAATTTGTATGCAACATGGAATAGCAAGGGATTTTGACAGAGAATAAAATTAAAGATGCATTAACAGATTTCAAGATGTCTTAATCAAGATTTTGTGGTTTTGGCATAAAAATAGGCATACAGATCAAAGCCCTACAATAGAGAGATCCCAAACACAATCATATGGCAACTGATTTTCAGTAAAGGTGCCAACGTCATTCAGTGGAGAATGAATAGGTTTTTCCACCAAATGGTGCTACAGTGACTGTACATTCACAGAAAGATGAATCTCCACTTTACCTCATGTCATACACAAAAACTAAACTGAAATGCATCCCAGACCTAATTTATAAGCCATGTCCATGAAACTACTAGAAGAAACAGAGGCTCACAATCTTTCTACCTTGAGATAGATAAAGATTTCTTAGATAGGAAGTATCTAAGAAATAGGAATAATAAGTGAAGAGGCCTTCACCAACATCTTTCTCTCTTTAAGAAAATGAAAAGGCAATCCCCATACTGGGAGAAAATATTTGTGATACGTATCCCTAAGAAGACAAACACCCTTATTAAAATACTGACAAAAATTTGAATAGACAATTTACAAAAGAAGATAAAATATGACCAGTCAGCACATGCAAAAAATGTTCAACAAGGTTAGTCATCAGAGAAAACCAAATTAAAACCATAATGAGATACTGATACATGCTTAACGGTTAATATAAAAACACTGACAAAATACTAAGGGTGAATGAGAACAGGAACTCACACACATTGCTGCTGAGAGTGTAAGATGGAAAAATCTTCAGCTGTGTATTACAGAGCTCATTGTGGGCTGGCCTTATAAACCAGGCTTTCCATTCTTAAGTAGTTACCTAAAAGGAATGAGAACTTGTAGGTAGACAAAGACTCGTACTTCGTTGTTTGTAGAAATTCTATTCATAGTATCCCAAATTGGAAAGAACCAATATCCACCAGCAGGTGAAAGGACAAATTGTAGTACACCCACACAACAATAAAAAGGAATGAAACACACAACATAATGGGTGAATAAACAAAACATTATGTGAGTAAAGAAGCCAAGCACAGAGGACATAATCATATATGATTCTATTCATAGGAAACTCTAAGAAAAGCAATTCTGTTCTGTACTTACAGAAAGAAGATCAGTGGTCGTCTGAGTCCAGGAATGGATAGCGGGATTGGAGTGTAAAGAAACACAGGGAATCTGAAGGGCTCTTGGAAATGTTCTATATTTTCACTGTACTGTTGATTATATAGATTTAGGGTTTGTCAACACTTGTCTAAGTGTACTCTATCTATGCACTGCACTGTATGTAAACTATACTTCAATAAAACTTTATGAAAATCTAGGCAAGTGTTTCAACTGTTAGAGCAATCAGTTATATTAATATATCTATAATCATATATAAAAACTGTATATATGCTGGATACGCTCTACACATAATGTTATTTGCACACATAATAAATTATATGTATCTCACTCAGTTATAACAACCTCAGCTCAGTTATAATAATCATCTGCCCTGAGAAACATGACCAGTTTAACTGAAGAAGCCAGGTTCCAAAGTAAATTTCATCAAAATGATGTACCAATCTGACTTGAATGTCAAAAGCCACTCATCTATCCATACTCACTATTTGGATACTCAAAGAGTCTTATATCGTCTTATCAAATGGTGACATTTTTAAAATTAGACACATAATTTTTTAGAGTCAGGAATAAAATAGGACTTTTATAAATAAAAATATATTACATTGTCTCTTCTATTTTTGGCCATCTACTTTGCTGACTTCTTTTACTCTATTCTAGATCCTTCCCTGAATTGCTTATTTCTTTCCCTTACCCAATGTCACATAATCTTTTGCTCCATCCCAGAAAGACATTATCTAATATCTTCCAGTGTCTTATAAAAATAATGAAACGATCCCCTAGAAACAAAGCCAGGAATTAATATCCTTAGCCAGCATAACTGCTACCTAGAATCTACTGTGCTAGGTCAGGATGTTCTGAAGATAAATGCAAATTAATTTTTTTCATAGCCTCACAACTGAAAACTCTGATGCAATCAGAGGAGCTCATGGAGACAAGAGTTTTATTCAACTTTATTTTCTTTAAACAAAATAGCTTCATAACTACCAAAAACAGCTATTATTCGGGTCTAACATCTCAGTATCTTATAGGAAGAAAAAATGTACCCTACTTTATTATTGAAAATGTGCAGATTTTACAAAATGAAAAGAAAAAAATGAGAAAGTAAAATGGCTTTCGATGGGTCAATTTAACCCCAGATTGCTTCAGGATACAATCTATTTCAATTACTTGGAGCGATGAACAAAGGCACACCTGGGGCTGGCTCCAGGCGGATTCACTGGAACCAATTTCCCAGTGGGAATCCTTCACTTTTTTTTCAGCTTCTCTCCTAAATGAGTGAGACTTGCTATTTCCATTTAAGTAATGAGCATTTCTTTCTGTTTTGCAACTTGTTCAGCCAAAGTGCACATATTCCCAGTAGCAGCCACTCCCTAAAATCTGTGCTGATTTTTAAAACAGCATTTGATTGCCAGGTTCTTCTTTTAATTCAGGATCAGAGACTAAGATTGTGCTTAATAGTCCTGACCAATCCGTGGCATGGGCTTTATACAATCAACCAGTGTAACTATTCAGTATGTACGCCTTGTTTGTTTGGGTTTTTTTTTTTTTTTCAGTTTTTAGGGGAGTAAGAACAGGTTCACCAGGTTGTGATATTAAATCACATCTGACATAATCAAGTGTTGAGTTGCCTTTGAAGACAAATCGAGTTTTATTTCAAATTCACTAATTACTGAGGAGGGCAGTAAAAGATTGAAAGTGGATGGAAGCCTCTGCTTTTTCTGCCAGGCAGAAGAAGGGGCGGGTATGTGAGAAGCAACACACAACGACTTACGGGAACTGCAGACATACAAAACTAAACATGAGACGGGAATCTTTATCTCCAGACTGTGGTATCATGCAAACCTGAGAAATTGTTTTTCCTTCATCCTGGTTCAAAGAGACTCCACAGAGAGAAGTCTGCATCTGACCGTGCTCACAGTCATAGGGGGTATGTAGCCCACAGTGCAGGGCTGGCACTGGCTTTCCTACAAGATGCCACAATTAACCTCAAAATTCTGACCTCTTAAACACTCACTTAAAATCTCAAAGTTCTGATCTCTTAAAATAAACACTCACTCAACTTCTGACCATAATTCCTCACACAATATATGGATGTTAAACATGACATTTTCGTACAAACCTTTCACTGACAGAAAAGGATGGTTTAATGTCTTAGAGCAAGAGAGAGACTAGGCTGCTGCCTCGTCAAAGGTAGATAATCAATTTTTCACTAAATCAGTTCTGCATTATATGATGAGGGCAGGAATTGTTCAAACAAACCAAAGCTCTATAGAGAGAAAAGAAATATGTCACACAGTTTAAATTAATAATTCAACACAATATGTATAAAGGGCAATCAATGGAGAATTAATATTAATACGTTTGACAGTTGCAAAGTGATTTTGCTTGGTCCTTTAAACCATACAGAGATCGTTGTCTTAAATCCATCCATTTACAGGGCATCCATTTACAGCAAGCACTGTAAAGAACCCACTGGTTGTTGGCGAAGGTAAAATGGCGGTGTGGTGAACAGCTCAGACCTGCTGTCCCTCATGCTTCCTTTTGTACATTCACAAAGATCAACGTTCTCAGGGTTGTTTTAGGTTCATGGACTGGGTTGCACATGTTTTTACCATCATTAGAGTCCACATCCCATGGAAACCCTCTCTTTTCTCATGGAGTTGGGTATGGAGTGGAATCTCATACATTTGCATGTGCTAGCCTTACTGAATATTTGGCAAGATGAAGGAGTTTTATCTCACAGAGAGGCTAACAACTTTAATATGAGGCAAATTTGCTCATCGACACCCATTGGCAATCTCCGCCTCCTTGTTGCTTACCTTGCTTTGTCTTACTTCCATGTCTTCCATGGAACTCCAGAATTCCCATGTATGTCCTATGTACTGTCCCTTAGATATTTCTTCTCAAGCCAGTTCAAGACCTCAGAGTCCCCTTGTTTATAACTTGTAGCTTTTCTGAGTATTTCTAAACAAAGACTGTAAGTTCCCCGAGAAAGTTGTTGACAGGTATGACTTTTTCTTAAATTACTAAAACAAGTGAAAGAGATTTGGTTATTTCTATAAAGAAGTGCCCATTTAATTATTATTAAAATCCTCAACTCTAAATACATTAATACAAGAGGTCTTTTACCTTTTTTCCTCTGAGAGAGAAAAAGAAAGTATCCTCTCTGTCTGGTCATCCTAGGCATTTGAACTGTGAAGATCTTTTGATCAAGGGAGCCTGACTGAAATCAAGTTTCTGCCATGCATTTTCATCTACTTCAAAATGGTGATCTCTTTTTGTGTTAGGGAGATTCGTAAGAATCCCACAAAGTTTTAAAGGAATTTGTATCTGCTTGAATTAAACAGACTAGAGAAGGTTCAAATGAAAAGAGTCTGTAGGACCCCCAGGGTGGTTTTAACATATGTCCACAACTTCTGTGACTCTCCTCCCCTAGAGAAGTAGAGCCTCATTCCCCTTCTACTTGAGTGTGGAGAGGAATCAGCAACTCGCTTCTAACAGACAAAACAACACGGAGAGGGCTGAGTCTGATTTCAGAGACCAGGTCATGAGAAGCACTGAGACTTCCTCCTCATTCTCTTGGGTCATCTCCTCCTTGGGAAGTTTGCTGCCATTTCACAGGTACCTTCAAACTGCCTGTGAAGAGACCTGCATGCTGGAAAAATGAAAGTCCCTCCAACAGGAACTAAGTACTGACTTCCTGACAGTTATCATATGAGTGAGCCTCGTGGAAGCAAATCCTCCAGCCCTGGCCTTCAGAGGACCTCCTCCCCTGCAGATATCCCAGCAACAACCCTCTGAGAGGTCCTGAATCCAAACTCCCTCATGGAGCCACTCTCAGTCTCACCGCACAGAAATGCTGAGATCATAAATACCTGTTGTTTTAAACCACAGACATTTGCAACAATTGATGACTAAAACAGATTCCAACTTCCTAAAATTGGAGGCAAAGTGAGAACACGCCTCAAATGCAAACATGAGTGATTTCTGACAGAGAAGAATAGCTCTGAGGTCAGAACCGAGAACAAAGAGGGTGGGCTGAAGAGATGAGGGAACAAGGATGAGGGAACAAGCCCCAGAAACAGAAACAGGTCCTCGTAAAGGGACATGTCCTGACCCACAGCCCACGAGAACCTGCTAATGTGCCCTGCTGGATTTTATAATTGGTGTGGAAGAGAAGCTGTTATGTGCCTTTCATTGTCCACTTCTTGAACGGGAACGTTTACTATTGTTACTCTGTTCCTGCCACACACCTTTCCTGGGTTTATGGAAGACATGCTACCTCCCTTCAGTTTGTATCACCAACAGAAGCTCCCCCCACAACTGGACTTGTTTATATGCGGAGATTCCAGAATTGGAGCCTGAGTCTACAGTGGGATGAAAATCTTGGTAAGGGTAAAAATATATTTTGCATGTAGGAGGGATGTAAACACTTACCACTGGCGTGTGTACTGTGGTAAATGAAAAGTAGCCAAAGTCTTTGTCTTTTTCTCCCATCAAAAGAGGAAATCTGTTTCCTTCGACCCTGATCAGTTGATAGCTGCATATTTCCGTATTGATTTCGTCCAGTTTTACTTGTTACTGTAATGAGGTAATTTATTTAAAGTTCATGTAAACCAGTGCTGCTCAAAGCGTGGCCACAGTGGTGTTGGACTTCTGCTATCTAATATTCCATGGCTGGAAATAAATGGAGCAAGTATGGAAGTTGAGAGTGTCTAGAATCCCTCATAATCAGTTGACGTTGTCACAACAACCCAACATATAAACAGGATCAGCAGGTATGGTTTGGCATTTACATTTGGTGGGAAAATATGTTCTGATGGCTTACAAGTAGTAACGGAATTCATTTAAAGTAGTTGCCAAGATTAAGGGTTTTGTGCCAGAAAGTGAATCAACATGCTGTGTTCTTCATCAAGAAAATCTTGCAATAAAAAAATGTGAGGTAAACCAAAACGTGTGGTTATTGGCATGGTAAAAACTGTGAGTTCTATAAAGGCTAACACGTTAAATTTGAAAATATTCTTTTTATCAAGTGATCATATGAAAGCTGATTATAAACACTGCCATTGCTTGTTGATATACAGTGGTTCCTAAGGAAACAATTTCTGTTGGGAATATTTAAGCTACGAAATAAATTCTTTGCAATTTAGAAAATTTTAAAAAGTCAGTTTGATCCCAACCATGTTTAATGACAGGGTCATGTGTCTGATATAAAAATATTTTTAATAATACTAACACTTCCATGTGAGGAGAAAAATGTAATATTTTTCAACAGAAGATAAGAGCAGAATGAAAGGCAAAAACAACCATTATAAGCTTGGAAGAACAGAATTTCTAGTGACATGATATGCCCCCCAATTCACCAACATTGATTAATGGAGTAGGTGATGACTTCGATATTGCACATCAATGAAAAGCTATTACCAAACACCATAAGAATTTGATAGAACATTTTGAATTTAATTTTCCTTCAAAAGAAGATTAATGCATAAGAAATTCATGGATCCAGCATCTATTTCTTTCATCAACTTTTCCTTCACAGGAACATTGCTGGAACTAACCACTGCTGAAAGAGTAAAGCTTTATTTCTGAAAATGCAGGACCACTTACATCATTTTAAATAAAAGTTAAAAATGAAGACCATAGTTCACTTAAATTGCTTTAAAATCACTTTCTATTCCCACTGTGTTTTAAAGCAGAACATAGAGGGGCGCCTGGGTGGCTCGGATGGTTAAGTGTCTGCCTTCGGCTCAGGTCATGATCCCGGGGTGCAGGATTGAGCCCCGCATCTGGCTCCCTGCTCAGCGGGGAACCTGCTTCTCTCTCTCTCTCTGCTCCTCTCTGCCCTGTTTGTGTGTCTCTCTCTCAAACAAATAAAAATCTTAAGAAAAACTAAATATAGAAACTTCTGTAGATATACATTATCCTCTGTGACTAGCATTAATGTCAATCCAAATTATATTAAAACAGCAATTGAACACATTTATCACACTGAAACTTCAAATATTGATATGCAGTGTGTTCACACAAGTGTTGCATCTAGGCACTAAATATACATTATTATTTCCTCTACAGTTTTTGTTTAGTTATAATTGTAGGATGACAGGGTTGTGAACATAATAATGCTTCTACATATTAATTGTCTACATGTACAATTCAATGGACACTTTTACAGATTCTGTAATTCTCTTCCCTCTTCCCAGAAGTATGTTTGTTTAGCTTCTATGTATTGGGCTGCAATGTCACCTCTGTTGAATCTAGCAATAAAAAATGAGAGATTATGGTTTGTACAAAAGTATATTTTATTTTTTTAATAACTTGATTTTATTGTATTTAGCAAAGGCATCAGTCTGAGATGGATTGCAAGGGGAAAAAGTCATTTATACAGCTCTTTTGAGAAGTAGTATTATAATCTATTGAAATGTGTGTACAAAGAGAGTTTTAATCCCATGAAAACTAAGTTGAATGCTTTGGAAAGACCACAACAGAAGAAAAAAGTGAACTGTCAAAAAAAAAAAAGTGTAAAATTAAACGTGGGCAAGAAAATCGAAGGACAAAAATTAAATTCTGAAAAATAAAGAATTCTGCCTTCAGAATGATTTACGATGTTTTCCTTTGACGTTACAAATCATGAAACTAAAAATTATGGATTAGGAATAGATTTTATCAGAGTATATAGAAAATTTCAAGCATTTCAAACATAATAAAAAGTCTCCTTCCTCCAAAGTTTGACTAAGTCATATGTATTTGAATACTTTACACCAAAATTAGTTTTTAAGATATAAGCAAAAAAGGAAAAAAATAGATAAATTAGATAATGTCAAAATTAAAAACTTCAATGCATTAAAGGACAATCTACAAAGTGAACAGGCAAGCCCCAGAATGGGATAAAATATTTATAAACCATGTATCTGATAAGGGGTTACTATTCAAAATATACAAAGAACTCCCCCCAACTCAACAACAAAATAACAAAGAACCTAGTTTTTAAAGGGGAAAGGACTTCAATAGCCAATTCTCCAAAGATCACACACAAATTGTCAATAAATATATTAAAAGGTGGTGAATATCACCAGTCACTAAAGAAATGCAAATCATGAAACCAGATATCACTTCGTCTCCATAAGGAGGACTTACCAGGGGAATCTGGGTGAGTGAGTGTCTCACTTTTGGTTTTGGGTCAGGTCATGATCTCATGAATCAGGAGACTGGGCACAGCATCAGGCTCCATGCTCAGCGGGGAGTCTGCCTGACATTCTCTCCCTCTGTCCTCCCCCTACTTGAGTGCACATGGGTGCCATCTCCCTCCAATAAATAATTTTTTTTAAAGATTCTATTTATTTATTTGACAGAGAGAGAGATTACAAGTAGGCAGAGAGACAGGCAGAGAGAGAGAGGAGGAAGCAGGCTCCCTGCTCAGCAGGGAGCCCGATGCGGGCCTCAATCCCAGGACCCTGAGATCATGACCTGAGCCGAAGGCAGAGGCTTTAACCCACTGAGCCACCCAGGCGCCCAATAATTTTTTTTTAAGGAGCACCATTACCAAAAACAAATGGACAGTAAGCGTTGGTGAAGAGGTAGAAAAACTGGAACTCCTGTGTATTGCTTCTGAGAATGTAAGAATGCCAACTCTGTGGGAATCTTTTCCTCAAAAAGTTAAACAGAGAATTTCCACACAACCCAGCAATCCCACTTGTAGGTATATACCCCAAATACCTGAAAGGAATATTCAGACACATACTTGCCTGCCCTTAACAGCATTATCCACAGTAGTTGAAAGTTAGAAACAACAGAAATGTCCATCGACAGATCAATGGATAAATGTGAAGTGCTATCTACACACAATGGAATTTTATTCAGCTTTAACAAGACTAAAATTCTGATAGATGCCACAACATGGATGAACTTTTAAAATATGCTGAGGACTATGTTAATGGAGAGTTATTGTTTAATGGGTACAGATTTTCTATCTGGTATAATGAAAATATACTGGAAATGGATAATGGTAATGGATGTTCAACACTGCAAATGTACTTAATGCCACTGTTTCACATTTAACAAAGGTTAAAATGATAAATTTTACATTATGTGTATTTTGCCACAGTAAAAATCTGAAAAAATAGTTTTTTAAGAAATTATGTTCAATGCTCATGATCTCTTAAGGAACACTTTTAAACAACGCACCAACTATTGATCCCTATTAAATCAGATAAAAAGGCTTTTTCATTTTGAATGCCACTATTGAAAACTGTGTCCACAAGTTAAGGAAATGAGTAAGATTTCAGAGGAAATTCTGTTTATGAGCAAAAGAATGTAGTCTTAGCCGGAAAGTCCCTTGGGCAAAAAACCAAAACATGTCACAGAAAAGTGATATGCCACAAATTAGATTAATAAATAAATATCACTATGTTTTCATATCTTTTTGATGGGTCTAACCTAGTTTGTTGCCCAATGTAATATAATATTACATAGCATAATATGATTCAACTCTCTGACTTGTTTTTATCTAGTTATTTCTCCCTGTTTCCTTACAAAATGTCATTTTACCTACTAACTATCCTTAAACAGGATTTTTTTTCGGAGAAGATGTTCTTATAAGAGATACCGGCCATATTGCTTACTAGTTCCCCTGCCTTCCTTATTGAGAGACCTCTGGTTTAGTTTAAATAGCAATCTGGGGAGTTATGATGTAAAAGTTTACATTAAAATGTATCTGCCATAAGTAGCTTTAAATAAATATATTCTGTTATACGATATCTCTGTATACTGGTTGGAAAAAAATTAACATTAAATTTGGGGGAGGGGAAACCTTAATTTCTTTTAACTGTATTTTTTTCAGTAAAAATCCTAATGTAAAAAAAAAAAAATAGCAATCTGATCCTTTGAAATCCAGCATCCCCAGCCCCACCTGTAAGAAGAGGTGGTGATGTCACACGATCTAGGCAGTGAGACAGGTGAAGGGGATTTCTGGGAAAGCAGTTTTTCTGGTACAAGACTATTCCTCCCTCCTCATGATATCTTTTTTTTTTTTTTAAGATTTTATTTATCTGACGGAGAGAGAGATCACAAGTAGGCAGAGAGGCAGGCAGAGGGACAGGGGGAAGCAGGCTCCCCGCTGAGCAGAGAGCCTGATGCACAGCTAGATCCCTGAAACCTGAGATCATGATGTGAGCTGAAGGCAAAGGCTTTAACCCTCTGAGCCACCCAGGCGCCCCTCCTCATGATATCTCTACTTTTCCTCTTAAATGAACGGCTGAAACAAGACTGGAGACCGGCGCCATGTTGCTGCTGTTGGTTGTCATGAGCATAAACCAACACGCTAAGAATAGAGAAGAGAAGAGCCTGAAAAATGAATGATGTTGTAGCACAAACACACAGCCCAAACTGTGTACCTGCAGAACCTGTGTTCCCGTTATAACTCCTCTTTTATGAGTTCCCATGATGAGATCTCTGTAACATGTAGCTGAACCCAATCCTAAAACAAGGTGGACTCTTTTAAATTTTACTTTTAAATTCTACCAGAATTATGGCAGCTTTTGAAAAGTTCAACCATAGATCAAGAAAAGGAATTATGAAATAACGCCTCTGATGCAAGTTAAGAAAAAAAAAAAGGACTCTTGAGGCTTTAAAAGTAAGCCAAAGAAGACCCAATAATATTGTAAAGTTCTCATAAAGAAGATGCAGCTGATAACACCAAAATCAACAAATCAATCAGAGTGGACCCATAATGTTATCTATGGGCAGGAAGACACAATGTCCTGAATTAGAAGAGATGTCCCCAAGGCTAATAATGCACGTGCCTGGGAGGGGCTGCCCAGGCATCCAGAAGCTGCTCCGGGCAATCCCTCCAACTCCCAAGCACTGGAGATCTGGTGAGAAGCTTTCCTTCTTGGCTTTCATTCAACTTCCTTATGTGGGAAACATCACCCAAGTGAAAAGGAAAATTCACACCTGTCTAATGAGGGAAAGTACCAACGGTGATAAAAAAATCAGTAGTGAAACAAACACTGGGATTCTCTATGAAAATACTGCCCGCCGCCTTCCTCCGGCTGGCGTGCCATTCTGCTGTGTTTCTAGGAGGGAAGCTCACGCACAGAAATGGCAAATAGGTACCAAGAGAAACTTACACTACTTTTTAACAGAATAAATGTCACACGCGCACACACACACACCCCAACTTCTCCCCTTAAGGGTAAGTCCCCAAGAGAATGAAGGACTCCCCCTAGTCAGCACATACTACTAGTTAACCCAGAGACTCTACTAGGGAAGAAAGCAACCTCCAGGAAACCCAAAGATGTCTAACAATGCTACCGTTTGCTCTGTCACTGACGTGAAGGAAACATCAAGGAATTCACTGTCATTTTGGGTCCCTCATGGCCGTCAGGACTGTTTGATCATCATAAAGGTGTGCTGCCAGTCAAAATTCCATAGCCACTCCAAACACCCTCTCAGACACCAATTTCATCATGTTCAGAATGGTAGGGAAGGAATTTTGGGATTTTTTCCTCCAAAATATATGAATTCCGGTTGATGCAGGGAAAACACTGATTCATCTATCGGTATCCACTTCTCAAGTACTTCCAACATGCCTTTGGCAATGAATTTGCTATGCAGGCAATTTCAGAAAAAGGGATTTCTGCCAAGAGCCCTCTGGGTAGGGAAACCATACCATTAGTTGACCTCAGTTTCCTACAGAATGCTCTCTGCTATGAAGTTTCTAAGAATCAGACACTACTTTTCTTTCCTAATAGACAACAAATTCCTTGAGCATACAGCCTTTGGGAAAGTTTGGCTCAGCCTATGGTGTTAGCACTGTTTCTTGTACATAATAGATGCTCAGTGAACAGTTTCTTACAAATTAACTATTATGTGATGATGGGGAGGAAGCAATATATAAGATTTACCTAAAGGGTTTTCCAAAATGCTCACAGTTCTGAGTTTTTGTTTTCTGCTTAGTAGGTAATCCACTGTATTGTTAACCTTTGTTTAAATGAAATTATGCATGTTCAAATTCTATCTCCTGGTTAGCACACTTAGCAAATGGTTAATTACACTGGATTACCAGTAAGTTTTTAAAGACAATTTTTTTCTCTGACAGTCAGTGAGAATTCATGGAATATGCTCATGTTTTATTTTGCGGNATACACAGACCAGTTCCCAAACCCAGACATGTTGATTTGGTCAGACTGGGTTAAGATTTGGATATTTCCCAGGTGAGAATTTCAACTATCACTGTTCAGAAAATTGACCCAAATCTCAGGCAGAATTGTCTTTGATTTAAACCTACTACTCTCTGCTTTTGACCTCGTTCCCATCCCTTTTCTCTTGGGTCTTCAGCTTCTTATTACTCCCTTTAGTACAAAAAAAATAACCTGTGCCTACACCAGCTACCGGCTTCCTGAAGACACATCCATGAGGCATACTTCCGCAAAATCAAACATGAGCATATTCCATGAATTCTCACTGACTGTCAGAGAAAAAACTTACTGGTAATCCAGTGTAATTAACCATTTGCTAAGTGTGCTAACCAGGAGATAGAATTTGAACATGCATAATTTCATTTAAACAAAGGTTAACAATACAGTGGATTACCTACTAAGCAGAAAACAAAAACTCAGAACTGTGAAGAACAGAGAAACAGCCGATACAGAGAAGAACCCCTAATTCTAGGGCTGAGACAGAGTTCCTAAAGAAAGAACCAAGTGAAAGAGTCCCAGACATCATTTGAAAGGGTGTGGGTGGCCAGTGGATGGTGGAGAGATTTGGAGGGAATGGGTATTGCACTGGTGAATTTCCCTGGAAACCTGCCTTCTGGGGTCCAGGGTACTGTCCACTGGATGGTTCCCTGTACTCTACCCTTACGGAGACTGCTAAGAGTAAGTACTCCTCAGAACAAGGAGTAAGCCCCTGTTCCTCCTCTAGTGTCCTTTCAGCACCTTCTACTTGAAGAAGCAAGAAAATGAAAGGTGAATGTGGAGCTGAGAGGCATGGGTTGTTCCTGACACAGTAGGCCACTGAAATCCAGAATATACTTGTCTGAGATTAAATACCGAGTTAGTGACAACACAGACAAAAATTCACTCTTCCCTGTCCAAAATTCTCTGTCTTGTGTCATTTTAGGTAGATGACATAATGATGGCACTGAGTCATTAGAAAACATTCCTGAGTGCCTCATTTACACCAAGTGCTCACAACCGCCATGCAACCTGAAATCGGTAGTATTCCTTTCTAACTTTGTTTTGTTGTATAAACAAGGAAAGTGCAGCTCAGAGAAGTAAGTCCCTTAATGATGGTCATGCAGGAAGCAGGGGACACTCAGGATTTGACCTCTGGTCTGACCCCAAAGTTCATAATCTTTTGATTATGCTGTATTATAGAAGAGAGTTCACTACACTGAGATGTGGAAAAAAACTCGAATTTGCATTTTTCATTATGACAGCCCAATTTTGCATGCCAGCCATCCATTTCAAATGAGTCCATTATTGTTTCAGGGCCCTGAATGAGACAACACTGCTGCCCACCAAGGCAGAGCCAAAGGGTGTGATAAATACTGAAGCACATCAAACATAAAATCCATAGAGTTATATGAGGGAATAGATTTTTCAGTAAATGAAGTATCTTATTTGATCATCAACCAGATTGTCTAATTTGCTTCTCTGCCTTTTCGGAGTATTATATTATAGCTCTCAGTGAATAATCAATTGATTTCGAAGAGTGACCTATTTAGTTCAATTGGAGGCCACTCCAACATAGTATGAATGTATAAAATTTATAAATTTTGCATACTTTTAAACACAAGAATCAGATCTAAACGTAGGTATCTGGCACTTAATAATTCCGGTAGGTATTTTTGCTGTTGACATTTATTAAAACAGAAATTCCTTTCGACATTAGTAAAAGAAAGCATATAGATGACCACTGACTTTATTTCTCTCAGTATTCTCCATGACTTAAAAACAATAATGCATGTGTTACTCTGTAATCTCTTGATAAAATGAGCTATCAAAGGCTGAACATAAACTAGAATGTTAAAAGAAACTGAAATCTAGAATGTTCTGATAGTCAGGTGCAAGGTGCTGAGCCCTCCTTTGGGAAAGTGGAGAGCATATAGTAACCATACCTTCCATCAGTAACCCTGGCCTGGACAACCGTGCATCCAAGTACATTATTTGCATGCTGCTGGTCCTTCCCGAATCCAGGATGAGCAGAGCATCATCCTGGAATACGATCATGGAGGATTCCAATGACTTTAGCAGCGCACATAGCAGCGAAGGATTACATATCCTAAGCCTGCTCTCGGATTTTTTTTTTCACTTCTATGAAGGAATTTGGCCTATTAAAATAAGAATATCTTAAAATAGAGTGAGATTCCTAATTCTCACCAGATTTCTGGTGTTCGTATAAACGAAGACAAAATCCACTCCTCCACGCAAGTTGAGGCGGACCTACACTCTCCCTGAAGCCTTCAATGACTGGACCAGCGCTCATCGATGCCTCTGTCCTTGAACTCTCAAACCCAAACTACAGGAAAAGGTTACGCTTGTTTCTATTGTATGCTATAATTTCCTGGGCCTCACTAGCACACTCATAACCAGGATACAAAAGATAAAAATATTTTGTATTCCACATACCTCCATAACTGTCTCGAATCCCTAGAAGGCACCCATAAGTATCACCACTGCCTGATTTGCTTCTTTCAGAGGATGGGAAGACACATGTATTAATTACACTTATAAGTCATCATATCCATAAATTCATTCATTCAATCACTCTTCATTCATTTCTGGCTCCTAGCGTACATGCTGACAGATTATGGTAAGTGTGAGGAAGAGATTTAACAAGTTAATGAAAGCCAGAGTATCTGGGGAGAGGAGACAGGGACATTTCAGACAGTGTAATCATAAAAGGCCTCTAAGGGAGAAGACCTTTGAACCAAAATACCAAGGAAGAAAATGAGCCAATCATGTGAAAAGCTGGGGGAAAAATTCCAGGCAGAAGGAACAGGGAAAAGAATAGAAGGTAGAAGGGCTAGTGTAAAACAAAACAAAACAAAACAAAAAATAAATAAATAAACTTAAATAAGAATACGTAACTTGAAAAATTCAAGGAACCTTGGTGAACACAGATAAGGTAAACAGTCATGTTATTAGACTTATGGTCAATATTTTACTTGTTCTCACATAATTTTTGATTGAAGTGCCAGGACACATATACAACTTTCAGTGAAAGTGATTTCTGAGCTCAAATATCATCATCCCATATTCCTCCTTTGTTATTTGTTCATAACTTCTGATTATGTTAACAATAGAATTTGAACATTCCCAGTTTCCAAGATACTGTCATAGACCGCTAATTTTTGTTTGGACCATATACAGGTTTCTTTAAGAAAAACCCATATTATTTTAAGTTAGATGAATGGATCATGGTAAGTATGTCAGGAATTTTGGAATAGTCATCAAGCATTTACTGAGGTGATGATATAAGCAAAGGATGTTACTAAATTATACCAACAATCTTTGATGTCAAATGAACAGTCCAACCAAAAAGTATGAGGACATTCCACCATCAAAATCATCTTCCGTGTTTTATACTCAACTCCTTTGCTATAACTCAAAATACAGTTCCTAAAGATTTGTAAACAAATTAAACCGTGTTTATCATTATTTAACTTGATTTTTTTAAGCCTAATTGCATCACTAAAAAAAAAAATCAATTTTTCACTCCGCTCAAGTTAAATTAACTGTGCTTGACTGGTTACATTTTCAGAAAAGCAAAACAAACTTGAAAATCGTTGCCGTGGTGATGAGCAAACCTCCCCATTTCAGTTGTCAGAGTTTCAACATTGTGCTGAAAATACAGAGTACAGTAATTAGCCTTCTTTCTCTAACAGTTATTGCCAATTTCCTGTACAATTCTGTTTCAATATCTGGTACTATCATAATGTCAATTCAGAGTATTAAATTTTAGAAATGGAAAAAGCATTGTCAACTATGGGATTCAGGCTAAAAGGGACAGGTCTACATTAAGTAATAAGTGTAGGGTGCCTGAGTGGCTCAGCAGGTTAAAGCTTCTGCCTTCGGCTCAGGTCATGATCTCAGGATCCTGGGATCGAGGCCCACATCGGGCTCTCTGCTCTGCGGAGAGCCTGCTTCCTCCTCTCTCTCTGCCTTCCTCTCTGCCTACTTGTGATCTCTCTCTCTGTCAAATAAATAAATAAAATCTTAAAAAAAAAAAAAGTAATAAGTGTAATGCATTTTTACTCTTTCTCCAAATTGCCTTAAGGAATAACTAAGTTCTTCTAAATTTATATTGCTATTATTGAATACAATGATATCTTATTTCCTAATAATTTACATAGAGCTTCTATATTCAGTGCGTTATTTCATCCATACTAGAATCCTGAAAGGTAAAGTTTGTTCTATTTCACAGAAGCTAATTTAAACTAACAAGATAGATACTCAGGTCCCTTACTCCACATTCCTCTGTGATCTTTCCAGCATTTTTCAGTTACATTTTTTCATTGACAAGATCTTTCAAAAGTGTAAATAGAATATTTTAGTTTGAAAATCAAGATTATCTCATGCTTCCTTATTACTGGCAAAGGAACCAATGAAAAGTCAAGATATTTATATATTTTCATTCAAGTGTTTAAAAAGTACTTGTTGAGATTGGTAGTGCGATGCAGAATTCCTTCTTTCAGTAATACGGACACACTGAAATCAATTATACAAGTCATGACAGTCCAGAGGTAAGTGCTGGGATAGATGTATGTCAGGTTACTACTGGGCTGTGAATCGAGGGTGTCCAACTCAGGATTCTTGGACAGACTTGATAAGAGCTTCCTTGTAAGGTTGATATTGATGCAAAATCTTGAATGACTATTACTAGCTATCCAGATAAAGACGAGGGAAAATAATTCCCCAGATAGCTTGCCACAGAAAAGAGGCATGCAGTTGTAGGATGTGTTCGAGAACTTACAAGTGTTTTGGATGTTTGGGAGGTCAGAGTCAAGTGGATATTTGGCAGGAGAAGAGCAAGAGAGACCACTGAGTCCACTTGATTAGTCCTAAGGAACCAGGTTCCAGAGTTTGAAATTCAATATTCTGGCTATCCCTAATGTGTTTGCTTATGGTTAAATACAATATTGTTTAGGTATTTGAGATTGAACTTTTATGTTTAATTGGTTATTGAATCAATATTTTATTGCAAAGGTCAACTTTTACATTGTAAAATTTAAATAACCAGTTTGAAATAGTAAAAGTGAAATATTTCTCCAGAGTTAGCTGTTAACAGGTGCATGCTCTATAAAATGTGTATCTGTGAGTAAGACTCCACATACCTGTCTGTCTGTCTATCTATCTACTTACCACTGGCATAAATGGGATCATGTTTATTTTTAGTTCTTTTTGCCTGATTTATTGTGGTCATTGTTCTCACTCTTTCTCCTTAATTCTATTGAAAGGATACTAGTATTAGATTACATGACTGTATCACAACTTACCCAGTCTTTGAAGACGAACATTTGATTATTTCTACCTTTTCTTTATTTTATTTTTGTTTTTTTAATTTTTTAATTTTTATTTATTTATTTCTACCTTTTCTGTCACAAAAATAATTTTAATAAACAGCCACATACATTGGTATACATCTATACAAACATATATACATATACTTGTGTGTGTGTGTGTGTAATTTTGATACAGGGTAAATCCATATCTTTGGCAGTACTGAATCAATTTTGACTGAAAAATTATCTAATTGCTCTGTAATTCTTTATGTGAATATTCATTGTTTGTTGGCATTTTAGATTACAAATAAATCTATTCCTATCAGTTCTGATTCAAAAGATTAAATATCCCATAAAAATATGATAAAATAGGTGGCATTTCTATAGCACTTCTGTGCTTACAGATGTTCTTACACATTACTAATAGGGTATATCTAGATCCAAATAAAAATACTCTGACAGGAAGGGGAAATTTTTCCTCCTTTTTTTTCCCTTTTGACAGAGAAGGAAACCAAGTCTTTACAAATGAATCAAAGCTCTGATCATTAATCTATGGTGGTATTTCCATTCTACAACCTTAAATACAAATACGTACGATGGGTTGCTCACATTTCTTCTGCTCTCTTATATAGTACCACTGAAAACCTGCTGTGTATCATTGTTTCAAAACTACTCTGTCTATATGGACTCAGAATGTTAAGAGTATTACAGCACAAAAAAAGTATAAAACTAGTTTTAAAGATCAACTCTCAGAAGGTAGAAACTGAACTGACCTGTGAACTGGATAATGAAACTTCATGCACACAACCATTTTACTTTTTTTATTATTTTATTTTATTTTAATTTGACATTTTATTTATTTTTAATTTTTAAAATTTTTATTTTTAATTTGTAGTTATTTATTTTTTGCTTTATTATTTTATTTATTACTTAGTTTTTTATTATTTCTATTTAAATTATCTATCGCTACACGAAGGGATTGGATAACAGACTTTATAACGAATGTATTTAATTAAAGCAACTTCCCTTTCAATCAGGTGTAAAGTAACGAGAAGTGGTCTGAGCTGCCTGCTGCCATGTTGTTAAGCTTGGTGGGGAGGCAGTTAGAAGAATGGGAGGTGAGGTCGAGAGTGTGAGATGATGCTCCTCAGTGTATGGTGGGCCTTCTGTCCATGAGTGAAGCCCAGTGATCACAGGCAAGTGGTCCTCACAGAGGTGTCCCTGAGTCAGTCTGAGTTGCAGCCCAGACAGCAAGGAACTGGAAGGATTCAAAGATTTTCATCTAACAGAGACTCCTGGCTCTCCTCATTGGAGGTCAGGGATGGAAGGAAAGAAGGAAAGAAGGAAAGAGGTAACTGAAGGAAGAAAGAGGTGTTGAAAGTCTAAAATAAGAGCTCAAAGGAACTTCTCCAGGATAAAAGGGATCTGGGGTTTGGAACTCCAGCTCTACTCCAAAAATAAAGATGGAGCACTAGATCTGGAATCATCCACAGGTCAGGAGAAGGTTCGTAGTGCAGTCTGTAGTGTCTGCAACAAGCAAAGGGAATGGACGTGTGAGAATAGGGGGAGCCGGGTGAGGACCAGAATCAACTGATGCCAAGGGACAAGGGACAAAAACAACAATTAAAATAAGGCTGACAAGACGGAAGTGATATGTGCACCCTTATCTTGGCTGCAGGATTGTTTATAGTGGCCAAGATACATGAGCAACCCAAGTGTCCATTGCCTGATGAATGGATAAAGAAGATGTGGGTATATATACACCGGAGTATCATTCAGCCACAAAAAAGAAAGCAAGCTTGTCATTTGCAACAACACGGGTGGATCTAAAGGGTATTTTTTATGCTGAGTGAAATCAGTCAGACAGAGAAAGACAAATACCATTTGATTTCGCTTATGTGGACAAATGAGCAAAAAAAACAAAACAGAAAAGACTCATAAATACAGGGATTAAACTGGTGGGTGCCAGAGAGGACATGGGTGAGAAGGTGGACAGAATAGGTGAAGGGGATTAAGAGGTACAAATTTCCAGTTATCCAATAAATAGGACATCAGGATGTAAAGTACAACACAGAAAATACTCTCAGTGATATTGTTATAACTTTGCATGGTGACTAGACTTACCTGGGATTCATAATATGATATATATAGATACTATGTATGAAATTACTATGATGTATACCTGAAACTAACAGGATATCATATGCCAATTACACTTCAATAAAATTTTTTAAATTAAAAAAATAAAGTTTGGGCTCATCTTGAAACAACAAAAGCAGCAAATCTAGAAGCAGAGTGAAGGTGCAGAGGTAGAACACAGAATCTTGGAAAAGTTTCTCTGATAGCAAATCTACGTGTATTTATATTGAGTTCCAGGGGCACCTGGGTGGCTCAGTCAGTTTAATGTCTGTCTTCAGCTCCAACCTGCCTCTGGGTCCACTGGCTTTCTGCTCAGCAGCGAGTCTGAGTCTCAGCTTCTCCCTCTCTCCCTGCATTCCGACACTTCCCAAACCGCTTGAGCTCACTCTCTCCCTTGCACTCTCTCTCTCTCTCAAATAAGTAAGTAAATAAAATCTTTAAAAAAATGAGTTCTATAAACTGAGTACTATACTTATATTTTACAAATGAGGAAGCACAACTCCGATTAAGTCTGAAAAATAGATCTTGGCTTTATCTTCCTAAAGGAAGTATGACATCTTCAGAACAACTGGAAAGGCCTCTGACCCTAGGAAGTTAAGGTTGAAACTTAACACAAATCAGGAATCAATAAACAGGGAGTGAAAACTAAAGGAAAGATAAAATAAGGTGCATAGATATAGTATTTTCATGCTATCAGACTGCGTCTCTGTGTGCACTGTAAGGAATAGACATTTCTGTCACACTTTCTTTACCTATTTTGTATTTTTAAATTCCACAAAGAACACTGGAATGCATAACTTTTGTAACAAAAATAGCTATACATATGTTTTGAGATAGGCATTGAAGTATAATGTGCATACAATGAAATGCAACCATTTTATATAAACATTTTAATAAGTTTTGGTGAATTTATTATACACTCTAGTGGCCACAAGTACAGTCCCAATTTAGAACATTTCCATCACCTGCAAAAGCTCCCCTATGTCTCTTTCCAGACAATAGCCCTCTACCCTCAACCCCAAGCAGCCACCAAGTTACATTCTGTCACTAGAGATTAAATTGTTCTAATCAACAAATGGAGTCATAAACTCACACTGTACATATCTTTTTGTTTTGTGACCTTTATTGTTGTTGGTGGTGGTGGTTTTGCTCAGCAAGATATTTGTAAGACTCATGTTGTTGTAAGTGTGAGTAGTTCATTCATTCTTATTTTTGACTAGTATTCCACTGTAAGAATAAACCATAACGTGTTTATACACTCATCTGTTGATGACCACAGGGACTGTTCCCACTTTGACACAGTTAAAAATAAAGTTGCCAAAAATACTCACGTACAAATCTTTGTGTAAACATATTCTAATTTTTCCTGTGAAAATAGCAAGGACTGTAATTGCTGGGTAATATTGTATCTGTATGTGTAACTTTATAAAAAACTGACAAACTATCAGTGCATTTACATTCCCTCCAGCAGTGACCTAGGTGTTACAGGTCTTGGACAAAACTTAGTATTTTCAATGTTACTAATTTTAGCCATTCTGGAGAGTGTGTAGTGGTATCTCATTGTTATAATTTTTTTCTCTAATGACAATTGATATTGAACATCTTCTCATGTGCATGTGGGTCTTTTGTATATATTCTTCCGTGGTGGGTCTATTAAAATTCTGTGTACATTTAAAAAATTTGTTTGTTTGATCTATTACTAAGTTGCAAGAGGTTTTTTTGTTTTTGTTTTGTTTTTTTTAAAGATTTTATTTATTTATATGACACAGAGAAAGAGATCAGATCACAAGTAGGCAGAGAGGCAGGCAGAGAGAGAGGAGGAAGCAGGCTTCCCGCTGAGTGGGGAGCCCGATGAGGGCCTCGATCCCAGGACCCTGAGATCATGACCTGAGCTGAAGGCAGAGGCTTTAACCCACTGAGCCACCCAGGCGCCCTGCAAGAGTTTTTAAAATATTAATGCTACAAGCCCTTTGTCAGATAAACAAATCGTGAATATCTTCTCCTAGCTTGTGGTATGACTTTTCATTTTCTTAACAGTGCCTTTAGAAGAAGATCAGAAGTTTTTAATCGAGGATGTTCAATTAATTCATGCTTTTGATGTATACCCCAGGTTTTCAGAATCATATGGAAAATATGCTGAAGAATCTTTGCTAAATATGCTAAAGAACCAAAGAACAGAGCATAGTGGTTTTCCTAAATACATTCTTTCTTAGCACCGATGGAGGGACTCACAATGACTGGAGCCTTTGGATAGGGCAGCTCTATATCCTCATTTGTCCAACACAGTCCAAATTTAAGTTTGTTATCCCACTGTAATTGTTAATACTTCCTCTTTTACTCTTAGAGGTATCCTGGTTTGGATGGTAAAATATAGGTCACCCTACCATCTTCCCTGGATTTTCTATCCCTCATATGTATTGTGATCATGGTATCAAATAGCCCTTTGGAAAAATAGAGTATTATCTAAGGATCTAAATGTGGGGGGTTGCGGAGGGTAGATACTGCTAACTTTTGGAATACATAACGGACCATGTCCAGGACATCTTATATCTGATTTTAAAGGCTTTCCTTAAAAGGAGCATCTTGGAATATGCTGAGACAATTTTCAGTGATGGGGCTCTGTGCCACGTGGAGGTCAAGACAGTTATGTTTGTACTTGTGAGGATAAGAAAGACAGGATTTGAAAAAAGCTATACATGGTAGGCTGAATAACAGATACCCACGTCCTGATCCACAGAAACCATGCATGCCACTTACCCAAAAAAGGGGACTTACGCATGGGATTAAGTTAAGGGTCTTGAGATGCGGATATTGGCAAAGCATGCTTGTGTTCATCCTAAATATAACCACAGGTGCCCTAGTAAGAGGAGGGCAGACAGGGATTTGACTACAGAAAATGAAGTAGGAAATGGCAGAAAGGTTGGAATAATGCAAAGAAAGTCACAAGCCAAGAACACAGGTAGCCTCCGGAAGCTAGAAAAGTCAAGGAGATGGGTTGTCTCTGGAGCTTCCAGATGAAACCAAGACTGCCAACAATTTAACTGAAGTACACTGAAACTGACTTTGGAACTTTTGGAGAATTATTTTGTGTTGTTTTAAGCCACTAAATTTATTGTAACTAGTTACAGCAACCACAGGGAACTGACACTGATACATACTTTCTTATTTACATTGCATATTTTAAACATGTATCAACCAATTCTCCCAGAAACTCTGTGAAGTAAATGGGACTGCCTTTCATAACGAGGAGTCAGACACTCAGAAGTAAAACTACACAGTTAATAAGCCTCGGCACTTATCACTTACCTGATCTGCAGGCCCAAAATTAAATAAAGGTGCAAAAATCACTTAAAATGGGAGGGCTAGAAATAAGCCAGTGGTCAAAATCCACCTGGACCACTGTGCACCGCTTGACCTGAACATGAGATGTGGTTCTAGAGCAGAATGCCTGTGTGAGGACGAAGGAACTCTGAGTGGGAACTAGTAGGGCACAGTGTGAAAACAGCTCTGAAAGCAAGTGCTTAAAGCGTGTTATCTAATAATTAATAGAGACACCGTGAGACTTCAAAATAAAAAGCTTCTGCACAGCAAAGGAAAAAATCAACAAAATGAAAATTCAGCCTATGGAAAGAGAGAAGATATTGGCAAATGACATATCTGATAAAAGGTTAGTATCCAAAATATATAAAGAACTTTTAAAACTCAAAACCTGAAAGATAAATAATCCAATTTAAAAATGGTCAGAAGATAGGAATAGACATTTTTCTAAAGATACACAGATGGCCAACAGAAACATGAAGAGATGCTCAACACCACTCATCATCAGGGAAATACAGATCAAAACCACAATGAGACATCACCTCACAGCTGTCAGAATGGCTAAAATTAACAATGCAGGAAACAACAGGTGTTGGAGAGGATTTGGAGAAAGGAGAACGCTCTTACACTGTTGGTGGGAATGCACACTGGTGCAGCCACTGTGGACAACAGTATGGAGGTTCCTCTGAGTATTAAAAATAGAACTACCCTATGATCCAGTATTGCCCTACTAGGTATTTACTAAAAGGGTACAAAAATACAGATTTGAAGGGGTACATGCACCCTGATGTTTATAGCAGTATTATCTATAATAGCCAAACTATGGAAACAGCCCAAGTGTCCATCAATTGATGAATGGATAAAGAAGAGGCAGTATGTGTGTGTATATATATATATATATATATATATATATATATATATATATGATGGAATATCACTCTGCCACAAAAAAGAATGAAAACTTGCTATTTGCAATAATGTGGATGGAGCTAGAGAGTATGATGCTAAGTGAAATAAGTCAGAGAAAGACAAATATCATATGATTTCATGGATGTGGAAGTTTTTAAGATTTTATTTAATTGACAGAGAGAGAGCACAAGCAGGAGGGAGCAGAGGAAGTGGGAGAAGCAGACCCCTTGCTGAGCAAGGAGGCCAATGTGGGGCTCCATCCCAGGGCCCTGGGACCATGAGCTGAGCCAAAGGCAGACGCTTAACCAACTGAGCTACCCAGGCGCCCCTCATGTGTGGAATTTAAGAAACAAAACAAATGAGCAAAGGGAGAAAAAGAGATAGCAAGGCAAACCAAGAAACAGACTCCGAACTACGAGAACACACTGCTGCTGACCAGAGGGGAGGTGGATGGGCGAGTGGGGGGGACAGGTGATGGGGACGGAGGAGGGCACCTGTCATGATGAGCATTCCTCACTGGGGTGATGTATGGAAGTGCTGAATCACTATACTGTACACCTGAAAATAGTATTATACTATATGCTAACTAACTGGAATTTAAATTAAAACAAAAGAAAAAAATAGAGATAATTTTGAAAGAACATATAATCGTAAAGTATGTGTCACTGAAATCTGAACAGAAAGACTTGATCCCTTTACTCATATACCTCTACTCAAAGAATACAATGTCTAAGTGTGTAGGAGGATAATGGAATTTCAGAGGTGTTTCCTCTCCTTTCTGTTTACTACTTCTTTATTGAGTAGTAAATTACCAGCTTTTTCTAAATAACAAAACAATAAATGTCTCATATATTATATGCAGAATATAAAATAAACACATTTCCATGAAAAGCATTTTCAATAACATTTGATCCTCTAAGTTATGCCTAAAAGTCTGCACAGTTGACAGTCTGAAGAAATTCCATAACATACATGTGAAAATCAGCTCCATGATTTATAGTCACGTCCTGCGAATACCACAGAATAACTGTGTCAGGCATATGGGAGGTGAAGACTGTTTGTTAAAGTATCAGACAACTAAAAAAAAAAGTATCAGACAACTTTTGAGGAAAGAAATAAATTTCGAAGCTCTGGTTCATAATATATTTTTTAAAGACTTTATTTATTTATTTGACAGAGAGAGAGAGAGCATGAGCAGGGGGAGAGGGAGAGGGAGAAGCAGGCTCTCTGCTGAGCAGGGAGCGGGATGCGGGACTCGATCCCAGGACTGTGGGATCATGACCTGAACTGAAGGCAGACACTTAACCTACTAGCCACCCAGGCACCCTGATTCCTAATACTTTTGAAGGTAATATAATATATGGAGTAACGGAATTGATTTCCAATTATGGACAGACCATTTCTAAGAGGCTGTATAATGTACTTGTGAGAAGCATGGAATTTGAATTTTGTGACTCACAGCCTATGCCCCGTGTCTGGTGGCCCAGCTTGGGTCCTGCAGAACCAGGTACTGTGTGTGTTTCAGCTTGGTCTGTAAAGTGGGGATAAAAGCAGCTCCTCCATCATGAGGTTGTAATAAAGAATAAATGATTCATGTGTGAGGCATTTGAAACAGTGCCTGGAACACAGAAAGCTTTAGGTATATGATCTTTAACGTCGAATTAAATAACATCAAATAATATATTTAATAATTCAGGGGCGCCTGGGTGGCTCAGTGGGTTAAGCCTCTGCCTTCGGCTCGGGTCATGATCTCAGGGTCCTGGGATCGAGGCCCGCATCGGGCTCTCTGCTCGGCAGGGAGCCTGTTTCCCCCTCTCTCTCTGCCTGCCTCTCTGCCTACTTGTGATCTCTCTCTGTCAAGTAAATAAATAAAATCTTTATATATATAATATATATAAATATATATATATTATATATATTAATATATATATAAAATAATTCAACAAATTACAATTTTCCATTTCCCTAAACTCTGAAATGTTAATACTAGATGCTGTACAACTTCAACTTAAAGTGTACTTATTTTTTTCCAAAAACCCTTCTGTATTTCTGTGGCCCTCTTTAAATAATGAATTCTCTCCAAATTCTGTATTACTAATCTTCAGTGTTTAATGTTCCTTTAACACTTATCATCATGGAAACTAACTTAATACAAAGATGCTTATAACCAGACTTAAGCAACTGTAATTCCTTGAACTATAACATTTTCTATATTCATGTGGTGAGGTTTAAGTGGTTTATTTTTTCTCTCCAAGGATGAAAAATGGAAGGAAAAATAGTACTCTCCTTCATCTACAGATATTCTCCCCTGTCCTTTGGTCTTAATACAGCAAATATCTGCTTTAGAGTGACATTATCATATGAAGTTAATGTTTATAATAAAATGAGGTTGGTTTTCTTCACCCCTAAATATCTATTTTAACACTTAGCAAGGCCACATAAAATGATTGCTCTGAGAGTGAAATAAGACATTTGTAGAATTCAAATAAATATTCCCACAAAGTTTTAGGGAATGTTCATTTACTGAAGGTCATTTTCAAGACAGAGACTTTACTAAAACAAACAAACAAAAAACTTCAGAAATGAAATTATAACACAATGGAATTGGTGAACTGTTTATTCCTGCACTGAACTCGGTCAAATATTCCTAGTTCAGATCATAAGTCAGTAGGCTAATTTTCTCATGGAACCTACTTCTTCAAGTTCAAAACCAATTTCTTGAAGGGAAGAATAAAAAGTCAGCTTCTACTTCCAATGTCTCAGGTGTGCAAATGTCAGGTAAATGTGAGAGAGCAGAATACACACAGAAATGCAAGGAAATGTTAAAAGCAGTCCTGGCCCCTTATTCCTAACTGACCTAACTCCAATTCACAAATTCTAATGTAGGAAAAGAACAAGAAAGTCCACTCAACATTTTATCTGCTGACTGTGCCATGGGGCATGCCTCTACTCCCTGCCATTCTTCACTGGTTTCGTGACATATGGACTCTTACCAATAGAACATATATTACTTGAATGTTATAGCTTTGTCTCAAGAACAAACAAGGTGTATTCTGGGAATACTAAGAACATTTCAATAAACATCATTGCTTAAATTTTGGGCAAAGGACACACTTTTCAAAAAGAATAAGTAAAACTGCATTTCACAAAAATGTTTAAGTATACTCTAGGAAGAAACATAATTTTCTGTATAATTCCTTAATACACAAAATAGTCTGTTCATATCAGTGTTTTCTGAAGACAATTTCCTCGGGAGCAGTTTTTTTTTTAATAAATAAAAAGAAAGGGCATGATATTTAGAGTTGTATTCATTCAGTAGCTGAAAACAGTGGCTTTAAGCAAGCATCCTCCTGACCCATGCAATCACAACACCTAATGTCTCTTATGTTGTTTCTATTCCTGGAAACACTGCAGTATATATTCTAAGCCTTAATGAAGGAACCAGAGCTGGGAGCCCCCGGCCTCACCCAAAAGTAAAGTATCAAAAATAAAACTTGTTGATTCAATTTTTTACTCCAATGAGAAAAATGGAGGGACTGACAATAAATTAAACTCTTCCAATCAAATTGCTAGAAAATTGCAGGCCTTATGAAATTCATGAATGTCTGCCCTTTCAGAATGCTGACAATCTAAAGGTGGAATGCCAAAGGAATTTTAAGGGTTTTCTTTTTCGTTATGGTAAACATTGTCAAAAAGGAAAAAAATATGGGTAAATCAAGGCTCCATTTGGGGTCATGCTAATGGGTAAATTAAACTACAAAAAAACTTTTAAAAAATTTGTGCATCAAAGGACATGACATCAACAGAGTGAGAAGGGAACCCATGGGATGGGAGAAAATATCTTCAAATCCTATTAATATCCAGAATATATAAGGAATTCCTAAAACTCTATAACTCAAAAACCAATAATCCAATTTAAAAAGAAGCAAAGAACTTGAATAGATATTTCTCCCAAAAAGATATACTAATGTCCAACAATCACATTAAAAGCTGCTCAGCCTCCCTAATCGTTGGGAAAATGCAAATCAAAACCACAGTGAGATGCCACTCATACCTTCTTGGATAGCTATCATAAAAAGAAAAAAAAGAAGTGTTGTCAAAGATGAAGAGAAATTGGAATCCTTGTAGCACTTGCAGTGGGAAGGTAAAACAGTAAAAAAACTATGAGAAACAGTAGGGAGGTTCCTCAACACCTAAAAATAGAATTACCACATGACTCAGCAATTCCACTGCTGGGTATTCACCCTAAAGAATTGAAAGCAAAGACTCACATAGCTATCTGTACATTCATGTTCATAGCAGTATTATTCACAATAGTTCAAAAGTAGAAACAACCCAAGTGTTCATTGACAAATGAATGGATAAACAGAATGCAGTGTGTACATACAATGGCATGTTATCCAGCCTTAGTAAAGAATGAAATTCTGATACATGCTACAACATGGATAAACCTTAAAGATCCTATGCTGAATGAAGTAAGCTGGATAAATACTGTATGATTCCACTTACATGAGGTACCTGGAGTAACTCAGTTCACAGAAGTAGGAAGTAGGGTCAGTGGTGCCAGGGGCTGGTAGAAAGGAGAAAGGGGGAGTTCTTGTTTCATAGGTTCATAGTGTCAGGGCCCCTGCGTGGTTCAGTTGGTTAAGCGTTAAGATCTTGATTTCGGCTCAGGTCACGATCTAAGATTCTGGGGATCCATCTCCCTGTCCAGCTCCTCACTCAGCAGGGAGTCTGCTTTAGATTCTCTCCCTCTGCCTATGCCCCTCCCCTTGCTCTTTCTCTCTTTTAAATGAATAAATAAATCTTTAAAAAAATAATAGGTTCAGTTTCAGTTTTGCAAGATGAAAACAGTTCTGGGGACATGTGGCAATGATAACTGCACAATAATGTGAATGTAATTAATGCCACTGAATCGTACACTTAAAATGGTTAAAATAATAAACTTTATGTTGTGTACATTTTACCACAATTTAAAAAAATATATAAAGCAATGCAACCATTCTATTTTCAGTCATAAGGAAGATTTGGCTACTTGGACCAATCTCCTGAATTGATAGAAAATGTTGAAAGAAGATAAATTAATCATGTGAAAAGCACAAAAAAATTCATATCATTACCATTAACTCTCCCAATGAGAGGGTTATATGCAGTCCTGCTTTCTTGATGGCAGGCAAATCCATGTGACTTGATTTGGCCAATGAAAAATGGGTAGAAGTGGTGCCTGCAATTCTGCAAAGATGCCAGTTCCTATACGGGACCCACTTTGCAAATCTGTATACCAGAATGGAGAATACACACAAAGCAGGAGTGTGGCTTACCTGCAGCTGGCGTGTAGTAAATGAAAAGTAAGACATGGAAATTTGGGTTTATCTATTACTTCAAGATAAACTAATAAAAACAGGCTTAATGGCCCCTGTAGACACTGGAAATAGGATCCAAAAGCCAGAGCCTGTTTCCAGTGTGGGAATTGTAATGAGATAATATCTCTCCTTAAATCTCAAACTCCAAGAGAAACAATCTCCTCACAAGGACAAATCAGACACAAATCACCCAACCCACAAGTCCATCCACTGTAAGGAAAATTGTCGGACCACTGAGCAGAGCAAGACACACACACACACACACACACACACACACACACACACACAAACTTCACATTACTCATGTGGAATCAAAACCTCCTCGTTTACAGAGGTCCTAAATTGATAGCACCCATTATATACCTAGCAGAAGCAGAAACATATTATCTCTGGAGCAAGCCACTTTGATTCTAAACCACAGAGAGGTCAACCATTAATTTTAAAAGGAAAATGATAAACTCATAGGAAAGCTAACTAAGCATCCACAGAAAAAGGTGCCATCCTCAAGAACTGGCAGAAAGAAGAGATTGAAAAAATGGACCTGGAAAGGCTTCAGTGCTAAAATTCATCCAATACATATTATAATGTAAAAGGGATTACTATGTACAGCATTTTGAAAGGCAACTTAAAAATAGCCACAGAGAACAGGAAATTATGCTTTAGAAACTATATATGAGTGTGTGTGTGTGTGTGTGTGTGTGTGTGTGTGTGTGTATTAACTTTTAATCAAGACGGAAAAACAGAGATTGGATTTACATCCTTGTATTAAATAACTACAAAAGAAAAAGGAGGAAAACAAAAACATCTACAACCATGGCACTCAAGACACTGGGCACCAGGCAAGGAAGGGCCACGGTCCCTGTGGGCACAATCGAACGTGATGACTACGGTATCTGGGCAGTATCCCTGTGAAGGCTCATGGGACTCCTGCTCAGCATGTGTGTGTGAAGAGAAAAGCTGCAGTCAGAGGGAAAACAAAACAAAACAAAACACCCAAAAGCAATGCAAATAGAATAATAACTGAAACTCACATAGAGCTGAGCATAGTGACTATTTCCAGCAGGCAGAATAGAAAATCTCATAATTCAGAGAATATCAGTTACAATTACAAGAAGGGTATCACTTCACTAATAGGGAAAAGTGAACCCTGGAGAAAACACAGATTTTGTTCTACTAGAGGAATTTTAAAACCAAGACTCCAGAAAATCAAACTCTTAACAACTACATTTACCATGTCCTAGAATAAAGTTCAAGAATACTTGTAGTAGGGCGCCTGAGTGGCTCAGTTGGTTAAGCATCTGCCTTGGCTCAGGTTATGATCTAGGAGTTCTGGGACCTAGGCTCGAGTTGGGCTCCCGGCTCAGAGGGGAGTCTGCTTCTCCCTGTCACTCTTCCTCTGCTCTCTCTCTCTCTCTCAAATAAGTACATAAAATCTTAGGGAAAAAAAAAGAATACTTATAGGAATATAACAACTCCAGCACATAATCGGGTAGAATTAATGGCATCTGGTGTTCAATAAAACTTACCAGGAAGACAAAGATGTGGGAAAATAGACCCCCACAAAGAAAAGAAAAATGGTAGACAGCATAGAATTAGTACACAAGGACATTGAGACCATTATTATGACTGTATTCTTTATGTTCAAGAAGCTAGAGGAAATATTAAATATGCTAATTAAACAGATGAAGGAATAAAAAGCCCTAAATTAAACTTCTAGGGATGAAAGCTATAATGTCTGATATGAAAAAAAATAAGCTGGGTAGTATTAAAAATAGATTAGACATTAAAGTACCTGAAGAAATAGCAATAAAAACTAACCAGAATAAAATTAGGGATTTAAAAAGATGATTTTTTTTTAAAAAGGAGAACCTCATAAACCTTTAGACAACTTAAGGCAGACAAATATGTTCATAACTGGGAATCCTAAGGATTGGTAGTATAGGGTAAGGAGAGGAGACAAAAAATAGTTGACCAAATAATGGCCATTTTCTCTCCTAAATTTGAACAAAACTAAACTCACAGGTCCAAGAAACTCAATAGACCCTAACACAAGAAATATAAAGGAAGTGACACCAAATACATGATAATTACATTGTTTAAAGCCAGGGGTATAGAGAATATCTGGAAAGCATCCAGAGAAAGAAGACACATTACATAGAGAGAAGCAAAGACGAGATTTAAAGCAGGTTTTTCATCTAAAACAGTATAACCTTATACATGTTGAAATGACATTTAAAAGCATTGAAAGAAAAAAAGCCAACATATAATTCTTTCCTGTTTGAAATATCTTTCAAAAGAAAAGCAAAATAAATTTTTAGGCATACAGAAGCTGAGAAAATTTATCATACAGCAGACACTCATGTCTATTTAAGGACATCCTCAGGTTGAAGCAAAATAAGACAAAATGGAAATTTGAATTTACATGAAGGAATAAAGCACACCAGAAATGGTAACTACATAAGTAAACATAAGATATTTTCTTACTATTAAGTCTCCTTAAAACTTAGTTCCTTTTAAAGCAAAAATAATGAAGCATTGTGGAGTCTGTAATACACGTAGAAATTAAAATATATGACAAGAAAAGTACAAAGGCCAGGAGAGGAAAAGTTAAAGTACAGTGTTAAAAGGACTGCGTACTATATGGAAAATAGTATGGTATCACAGAAGGCTAACTGTGACGAATTAAAGATACGTTCTGTAAATCTTCAAGCAACCACTAACATACACAACAAAGAGCTGTACTCAAGGAATGTAAAGAAGAAAAATAGAACAAATACAAAAGAACAGGAAGACTGTTCATTTAAATACAACCATATCAATAATCATGCTAAATATAAACAGTATCAACACCCTAATTGAAAGACAGAGATTGTTACACTAATTTTAAAAAAAGCAAGAATTTATTCTATGAGGGTGCAAGAAATCCACTTTAAATATAAAGACACAAATGCATTAAATGTAAAATGAAGGAAAAGAATATATCAGGCTAACATTAATAAAAATAAAGCTAGAGTGGTTATATTAATATCAAATACAATAGATCATAGTTCAAAGAGTATTTGTATGGATCAAATTTTTACTTCAAAGTGATGAAGGGGTCAATTCCTCAAGAGAATGTAACAATTCTGAAAGTTTATGGACCTAATAACACAGCTATATTAAACAAACTGATAGAAGTGCAAGGATATGCAGATGTATCCACAATGATAATTCAAAGTTTCAATACTCTTCTCTGAGTAATTGATACAACAAGTGGACAAAAATTCAGTAAAGTTACAGAAGAGGTGAATAACCTATAAATCAAGTGAATCTCATTGATATTTAAAGAACACTCCCCCTAGCAACAGCAGAATATATGTTATTTTTATGTGATCACTGAGCATATTGTGGCCCATAACACAACTCTCAATAAATCTGTAAGGACCTAGGTCATACAAACTGTGTTCTCTGACCATATGGAATCATATCTAAAACTGATAACCGAAGCATCTTTTAAAAATTCCCAAGTATTTGTAAGGTAAATAACAGCCTTCTAATAGAAAAGAAATAAAAAGAGAAATTAGAAAGTATTTTTTACTTAAAGAACATAAAAACACAACATATTAAAATTTGTGGGATGCAACTAAAGCAGTCTTGAAAGAGGTATTTATAGCAATAAACATCTACACCATAAAAAAAGAAAATTGTCGACTAAATGACCACAGCTTTCACCTTATGAAACTAGAAAAAGAGCATACAACACCTAGATTAAGAACAAATAAAATAATAAAGCCCAGAGTAGAAATCAATGAACTGGAAAACTGAAAAACAATAGAAAAATCAGTGATGTAAAATATGTTTTTTTGAGAAGATAATTAAAATGGATACTTCTAGGCAGGAAAAAAAGAGAAAAGATATAAATTACCAATGTCAAGAATGAAATAAAAACTGATGGAACTGCAAGGGGACATAAACATATCCGCAGCTGTAACTCAATTTCAACACCCCATTCCCAGCAATTGATTGAGTTGGCAGACAGAAAATCAGTAAGTATACAGATGATGTCACTGCCTATGCTACATGATTTAAAAGAAGTTCAGGGACTGTTAAGGACAACTGAATTGCAAAAAAATTGGCTAATTAGATGAAATGGACACATTTCTTGGATCAAGTTTACTTAAGAAGAAATAGATCAACCTGAATAGTTTTAGTTAAGAAATTGAATTAGTAATTGCTAATCTTCCTAGGGGGGAAAAAAACCCCTCCTACCTCCGATAGCTTTACCGAGAATTTTAGCAAACATTGAAGTGAGAAATATTACCATTACAAATTTTCAGAAGAACAAAGAAGGAATGTTTGCCAACTCATTCTATGAGACCAATATTACTCTGTCACAAAAAACAGACAAAGGCAACCAAAGAAAAGCATAAACCACTATAGATCAATATTTCCCATGAATACAGATTAAAATAATTTAAAATTGTAACAAGTTAGATCTAATAGCACATGCAAAAATAATATACATCATTCCCAAGTAGGGTTTATGCCAGAAATCAAGAATGGTTTAACATTTGAAATGCAATCAACATAACTCATTACATTCATAGATTCAAAATAAGCAAACATAGGATCATCTTCATAGATGCAAAAAAGTCATTTGAAAAAAAAATCAATCTGGATGCCTGGGTGGCTCAGTGGGTTAAAGCCTCTGCCTTCGGCTCAGGTCATGGTCTCAGGGTCCTGGGATCGAGGCCCGCATCGGGCTCCCTGCTCAGCAGGGAGCCTGCTTCCCTCTCTCTCTCTGCCTGCCTCTCGGCCTACTTGTGATCTCTCTCTCTCTGTCAAATAAATAAATAAATCTTGAAAAAAAATCAATAATCCATTCCTGATAAAAACTCTCAGAAAACTCCAGGTATGTGAGAACTTCCTCAATCTGACAAAGAGAATCTATAAAAATCTACCACTAATACAATACTTAATAGTGAAAGACAGATGTTTTCCTCCAAAGGTCAGGAACAAGACAGGGACATTTACTCTCATCATTTCTATTCAATATTGTACTGGAGGTTCTTTCCAGTATGACAGAAGGCAACAGAAAGAAATACTGTAGATGTAGATTATAAAGGAAAAAGTAAAATTTGTTATTCATATAGATGAGATGATTGACTATTTGTAAAATCCTGTGAAATCAACTAAAATGCTACTAGAACTAATAAATGAGTTGAACAAGTTTACATGATACAAAATCAATATTAAAAAATCAATTGTATTTCTATATACAAACAATGGATAATCCACAATTGAAATTAAAAGTAGGGCGCCTGTGTGGCTCAGTGAGTTAAAGCCTCTGCCTTCGGCTCAGGTCATGATCTCAGAGTCCTGGGATCGAGGCCTGCATCGGGCTCCCTGCTCAGCGAGGAGCCTGCTTCCTCCTCTCTCTCTGTCTACCTCTCTGCCTACTTGTGATCTGATCTCTCTCTCTGTGTCAAATAAATAAATAAAATCTTAAAAAAAAAAAAGAAATTAAAAGTAACTTTCACAATAGCCTCAAAAATATGAAACATTATGGGCATAAAACTGACATAATGGAAGACCTATACATTAAACACTACAAGTCACAAATAATAGTGACAAAAGCTTAACATTCTTCTTAGTAACAAATAAAAGTCGACATGAAATAAATAATAAGGATGCCAATTTAAACTACACAATTAATAAATCTGACAACATATGGTCATCTATAGAACATTGTATCCAACAAGGCAGAGCAGAAATTCTCTACAAGTACACCCAGAATATTTAAAAATATAGTAGTTCATACCCTAGTCAATAAAACAAGAGTCAACATATTTAAGTGAATTGAAACCCATTCTGAGGATATGCTCCTACCATAGGACAATTGAGCTAGAAATTGAGTATCAGAAATCTAACTAAAGAAGGTAAAGTAATCTGTGGGTCAAAGAAGTAATGATAACAGAAATCAGAAAATATATTGAAATGATAATGAAGATATCACACAACAAACTTAATTCTTTCTTTCCCACCTATCTTTCTATCTTGTGTTTCTTTAACTACTACTAGGTAGTGTTCAGAACCAACTACTTTATATCTTTTTGTGCTATAGAACTTCGTTCTGGGGGAATTCCTTTGGCCCAATCACAAAGCTCAAAAATTCACTCTTAAACAGTGTCCATTCTGCATTAGCATAAATCCACCAGTTTTTTAAAATACTCTTGATCATATTTTCCCCAATTCGTGCTATTTTTTCATCACTTCCTATTTTTACTTCCTGGATGTTTACAGTTATTTGTTCTATTTGTGATACCTGAATGTGTTCTGAGCACACCGATTTTATTGAGTGATCGCCTCTCCCCCATCTTACAGATTCTATGGAATTACAAATCAAGGTCCCTGCCCTGTCCTAACCAAGGGGTGGCCACATGGTCTAAGCTAGGCAAACTGTACTTTCTCCTGTGACATGAATATTAATCAAAGGGAATCAAGGAGATAGAAATGTGTGGATCATCTTCATCTTCAGATGAAGGTGCATCTCTGCAGAATTACTCCCAGTGCTTGGTCCCTCTCCTTTTCCTTGTGGTTCCTGTTCTGTTTTTAATCCTGATTGTCCAGGTCTTCATCTAGTTCTGATAATTTTTTTTTAATTTACCCTAGTTTGTTTCTGAGGCTTGACACTAAAGAGGTCTACTGGACACAATGGATAGGTCTTCATTACACCCCTGAGGACAGCAAGTATTTTTATGGCTTTCCTGATGGTTCCAGTAACTCTTTCTCTGGTTGCTAGCTCCTCTGTTGAACACCTCTGTTTCATGATACTGGTTTTCCTTAAGAACTCTACGATTCCTATTCTTTTTAAGGATCAGTGTCTGTTTACTTTAGCCTCATTCTCACTGCTGTGCAAAAGGGATGGAATCTGGAACTAAACCACAGTGAGGTGGCTGGCTCCTCTTCCTCTTCTCAGGGCCTAGAACTAAGCTCACTGTTTTTGTTTGATGGGAAATCCCTCTGAAGCTTATCATTTGACTCAAGCATTGTTGGGAGGGCAGTGAGGATGGTGATATCAAAAAAGACATAAAAAGGTCCAAAATTACCCTCTGCTCTCAATGGAAGTCTTCAAGAATCACCATACAGATCTCCTTGGGCCCTCTCCTCTCCTTGGTATTTTTCGTTTCTGCGTGTTTCTCACCCTTTGAACTCCTTCTGGACTTTTCTCAACAATTCACTCATTATCGCTCAGTCAATTTCATGCCATTTTCCTGCTTGGTGTCTTTCAGGAGTTTCTCATAGTATGGATAAGGATTAAGAAGGATCAATTCCTTTTTTAAATACCTCCTTTATCATTTCTAAGAAGGCAAGGTAAAAGATGTTGAGTCTGCATAAATGAATGACAGGTTACAGCAGTTTAGATAAAGGGTCGTAAAAGCCAATGAAACATGCTAAGTATACTGACCTGGAAAGATGCCTGGGGTAGATCTAGAAGTTTTAGGATCATCAGCATATAAATGAAGTAAACAATGGGAAGTAAACAATGCATTAGAGAGATTATATTGAGGAAGGTGAATATGAGATATCGAACCTGAATATAATATTTCTTCTCTTTTTTAACAGAGAGAGAGAGCAAGAGAGGGAGTGGGGGGGAGGGGCAATGGGAGAGGAAGAGACTCTCAAGCAGGTTCCACACCCAGCAGAGCCATGCAGGGTTTGATCTCAGGACCTTGAGACCGAGACCTGAGCCAAAATCAAGAGTGGGACGCTTAACGGGCTGCACCACCCATGAACCTGAATATATTTCAAGTGCGGATGAAGGGAGAGAAGAGTAAATAACCCTAGGGAACAGGCTAAGGAGAAGCAGCACTAGGAAAGAGGAGGTCCACACCAGCTAAACTTAAAAATGTTATTGTCCTGTTCAACTTCCAGCCCCACTCCAACAGGCACCTATTAAAAGAAAATCCATTTATCTGCAAAATTCCCAAGTGCATCATCTGTCTGTAAACTAATTTTGGATTTTATATTTTCAGGCAATAGGGCTATTTGCAGAACCCAGAACAACATACTGCTTCGCTGATTAGATGGACAGCAGTGACGATAATGATAATGATGATCACGGTCATGATAGTGGAAAATTCTGAGCATGTATTTTGACAAGTATTGCTAATTTGTTGCTCTCTGCCTGTATGTTACATCTGGATTCTAGATTTTCAGGAATGAGTAGTTAATCAGGCTTAGATTTTATATTCAGCCAGCCATATTTAAAGCTTTAGCTCAGATTGTTAAAAGCTGCTTTTTGTGAATGACCCACATGGGTTCTTGCAGAACCGACAAAGCTTCTCCCGCTAACTTTATTGGGAAAGTTGTGTTTTGAGGAGTCCATTACTAAATAATGTCTGAAAGGTCTCCATGATACACATGGTACATCACACGCATGGGCACTCAGAAATGGCTTTGGTTCAGAATATGAGGACAGGGAGGAGTAACCAGTATTTGCATTGATCTATATTGAAGGCTATCATGAGAGTTCACTGTGTCTAATTGCTTCATTTTGTTGTTGCTACTAAACTGTGGCTTCTCCTGCTCTTCACATTATATTGTCCATGCTATCTAGTTGTGACCTTAAACTTATTCTGCCTTACATGAAAGAAACTCATTACTTGCCTGTTGTATACTGAGTACTATGAGGCTCCTTACAATACCGAAGTTGAATCTTTGTTCTGGTAGATTTTAGCTTCACTTCTCTTTTGTCTCTTTTCTCTGTTTCAATGGCATGATAATCTCATTTGAAAAAAATTCAGGCAAAAATCTTAAAATTTAACCAGACTAAAAATACTTCCACATCAACCTCCTTATCAGGACTTATGCATGAACTACACAGACAATTTTATCTGTATAAACATGAGCTTTAAATATAGGAAATTCCTAATATACAAGTGCATTGTGTTTCCCAAGTTTATTTATATGAGTGCTATTTTGAACTTGGAAGGCCATTCCCCAGAGAAACAATGGTACGTATAACAATAACCCCTTGAGGTTGTCTGACGCATCACAGTTCTCAAAGTATCTCCACAACCCATCTTGGAAGGAACCCCTTAGGAACGTATGTGGGTATTGTGGTTTCCTTTATATAAATGATCAAAACCAGGCTTAAAGATGAAGAGGAAGTGAAACCACACCCCGTGGGGTTAATGAGGTTACAACTGTCACCAGCAAGATCCCTACTCATCTCCTGTCTTCACAAAAATGTTAACCTTATCTTTTGGAGGCAAGCACCAAGAAGAGCTCCAGTGGCCTAGACCAATCTGAGATCAACCACTGATTCACAACCCCAGGGATGGACCCAGGAGTATCTGACAGTCACCTTTACCTCATTATAATGTTAAAGTCTTTGCCAAAGGAGATTTCATTAACATACGGTACATAAATACACATGTTTCCTAAGTACGCATGGATGACGTTAAGCCCCCCTCTACATATGAAGACAAAACTCCCCTTGCTGAACACTCATCCTAACTCCACATACAAGAAATCCTCTCACTCCTCTTGGGGAGTCAGAGCTTTGAGAACCATTCCCTAAGATACTGTTTGTTGCAAATAAAATTTCCTTTGTGTGACAACTGCACCCAGTGTCATTTCTACCTGCAACTCACCAAGGTGGAAATTCATGTTAGTTCTAGTCCAGAAGCTACTTTCTTCTACTGACACCAAAAGTCGGACCAATTTTCCAACTCTCACAGCACCAACTGGAAGTTCTAGCAATCAACTATGACACGAACTATCTGGAATTAGCACAGACCCACAGTTTAAGGGCTTGATCCCATTAGTCTGCCCCACCCCACTTCAGACCCCAGAGATGCATTCCAAGTTCTCATCTGTCCTTATGACTGTGAGTTCCCATGAGCCCTCACTAGGTTCAATAATTTATTATAATGGTTCACAGAACTCAGGGAAACACTTCACTGGTTTATCAGACATTTTACTGGTTTTATCAGACATTTTACTGGTTTATCAGAAGGATGTAGATAAAGACTTACACAAGGTGAAGTCCAGAAGGGTCCTGAACAAATTAGCTTCTGTCCCCATGGAATTGGAGTTCACCATCATCCTGGCACATGCGTGTGTTCACCAACCCAGAAGCCCTCCAAACCTCAGTTTTGGGATTTTTCTGAAGATTTCATCACCTAGGCATGGTTGACAGTGTACTCAATCTCCAGCCTGTCTCTTCTCCACAGAAGCTGCAGGATGGGCCTGGAAGTGCCAAGCTCTCAACTTGGTTTGGTCTTTCTGGTGACCAGCCCCCATCCTGAAGCTGGCTAGGGACTTCCAGACACCAGTCATCTCATTAGCATACAAAAAGACACTCATCACGCTGGAGATTCCAAGGGTCTTAGGAGCTCTTCTGTCAGGAATCAGGGTCAAAGACCAAATATTAGAACAAAAGATGTTTTCAGCAACCCTATTACTCAGGAAATTACAAGCATTTTAGGATTTCTGTATCAGGAAACACAGACAGAGCCTATTTCTTGTTATGTCACAAAATGTTGTGACTTGTCTAAGGTTATGGGACCAGTGAAGGGATGAGTAATAGGGCAGCACTGGAGTCAGAACTCAGGATTTGGGGCTGCTAGAGCAGTACTTCCACCATAATGTATTATAAATGTTGATTAACCTACTCGGAATGTTCAGAGCCCTTTCTGGAAGTATTACACATTTTCCTTGAATTATGGTAAGAAATGCTGGAATGGTAGTAACTAAATTAAAACAGAACACTACATCAAAAACTAACGGGTAGCTAACTGAACATAATAAATAAAACAGATCAAATAAGATATTTGATATCTCTTCCTCTTTCCTTCCTTCTCCCTCTGATGTATCACCTGCCCCAGGGGATATCAAGCTGCCATGTTGTGAGCAACTTTATGGAGAGGCCAACATAGAAGAAACAGGTCATCATTCCCCCCGTGGACAGGAAACCAAAATCTGTGAATAAATACATGAGTGGAACCTTCAGCCTCAACTGAATCTTGAGGTGACTAGAGTCCTGACCTGCTTAACTACTCTGAAATGAAGTTTATAGGTAACCCATCAATGTGCAAAATTTCAAAAATGCAAAAAATGCTTTACATATAAAACAAAGGGGAAATCAAAGGGAATAATTTACTACAATAGAATGTGCACTTAAATATGTAAGTGCTCTTGCATGACTACCCTTGAAGATATATTAGAGTAGCCAAATGTTTGAATCTATAGGTGACTTCAGAAGCAGATGACTGCAGTTGTGGGGTCTCCTCAAATTCTATAAGTTTTGTTTCCATTGGTGACACGATTTTCCAAAATAACAAGCAACTCTTGGTATAATAAGGCAAAACACCACCTTCCCTTGAAATACAGAGAAGTTACATCCCTGGAATATAGTTACAGCATTATATTGAGTTTTGAAAATTTTGCTTGTAGATTGGTTATTATCTACTAATTTCATTTCAGAATTATAGAGAAGCCATAAAAAAGTAATTATTATAAAAAGAGGACATTAAGCCTAATAGGGCTGAGCACTGGTGTAGAGAATTATTATTAAAAGAGGACATTACATCTAATAGGGCTGAGCGCAGGTCTAGAGAAAAACTTAGATGTAGTTAGAATGTCGAATCAACTTGGCAGGAAATAAAAAATCACCTCGGTGGCTCAGTGCTAAATGCGGGGGAAATGCAGCTGTCTCCAGCTCAGGGAATCGCTGGGCAACACTTACCGTCCCTCTTGACATAAACATCACACCCCCATCTTGTGAGACGCTGACTCCCTATAACCGGTGATACTACGGCCCCAGTGACTGTCCTCCAACCTCGTTCTTTATGGCTTTGTAATTAGTCAAGCTCCACTTCATTTTGTGATGAATTTTCTTTCTGCATTCTGTCTTCCTATGTCAACCAGAAGATTTAGTAATCCATACTTCAGCTAGGAAGAAAGCTACATGATGTTAATCCTTGAGAAATTCTGGATGATTTCTAACATGGGTGAATCACAGGCTGAGCATTGATTTTAGACCATCCTTGGAGGACAACAAAGTAACGTACTAGGATTGGAGTCATAATGGAATTGGTTTCAGTACACTTATGTAGACTTCTTCCTTTAATGTATGCATTACTCTTCACTCAAGTTTTGCTCTATGATATTTGACGGTTTATGAATATCACTGTCTGGTAATACTGAACATTATCAAAAAGTGAAGCTGTATAAATGTCTTATGATAATCCTATAGGCATTAGCCAACTAAGAAACTGTAATCACCAAAACAGTGATCACAACCTAACTAAAATGTGTGAAAAATTATTTTATAGTAATAGCAGCAAAAAGACAGGAAGTACAGATGAAGGAAAAAAGGGAAGACGACGCCGTATTTAATGCACGGGAAATTGCTCTGAAAGGTTGATGACTCTGGTGGTGTACCGATGGTCAATAACGGTGAGTAGTGAAAACCCTGGAATCATTTGCGGAAAAGCCTCCTAGTCTTCAGAACCATATTGTATTGATGTAAAATGTCATAACCCAAACCTGTAAAACCTACACCCTGTATTCAAAAGCAGGAAAATCAAAGCCCATCTCTTATTACACACCCGTGACTTTCCAGGATAATAACACCTTGCATTCTTTTTTTGCTTTAAGGCTACTTTTCCTTGCCTGCAGCTCTTTTGAAAGGTAAAAATATCGAACTTGCCTTTCCACCTTGTGCTGCTCCACATGCGGTTATTAAGGTTTTATTTTCACTCAGTATTCTTTGTAGTTAAGGCGGTATTCGTGAAACCCATCATGAGCTCTTCACGTGGACTTGTGGTTGTGAAACTGGGCCCAGAATAAGTCTCAGCATTTCCTTCGCCCATCCTGAGCAGAGCCCCTCTTTCAGCCTCCAGAACAATGGTCATAAAGTCGACCGAGGCCCTAACTCTTCCCTTGACAGTTCCATAAAATGATCCAGCCTCCTTCACTTAAAACACAGTAGTGAGTAAGAGTGAAGGTCCTCAACGTCCCTCTCGTAGCTCCAAGTGTGGCTGTAGTTCTATCCCTCTTTACCATCTTCACTCCCATCCCAGGAAAGGGATTGCCTTGTTCTGCTCTAAGGTCAAGCCCTCTATCTGTATAATCTTATATCTATTCACCACTATGTCCTATACAACTGTCCCTGGAATTATTCCCACTCTTACTCAATTTATCCCTCTCCAGTTTCTCTTACTTCTCACTCTACACACACTCAAAATCTCCACCCCACCCCCAATCCTTCACTCCATTTTCCATAAGATCCTCTCCTATTTCTGTAATTTCCATCACGATCTGTTTTTAAGAGCATAATATGTCATTGACTCCACTAAATCTCTTCAATCTACTCAAATTTGTTTTTGTTCTTGACAAGTGAAATTACTCTAATACAGTCTTCTCCTGCTCACTTGCTTAACACTTCTTTATTCACTAACACACTGCTAATGCTTCACGCTATCTATCTATCTATCTATCTATCTATCTATCTATCTATCTGTCTATCTATTTATCTATAAAAGATGCTCATATAAATTTGCTGAATCAATTAAGGGCCAAATTATTCTCAAAATTCTTAGCAAAATGTTCAAACCCTCCAATAATCAGTCCCAAATATCTTTCTAGTTTCATCTCTTGCTATTTCACATGAGGTATCATTTATTTCCATCAAATGGAGCATACTCTGAGCGGCGCCTGTGTCTTCATTGATTTGTTCCTGGAAGAAATTTATCTTCCTCCCTGCCTATTAAATATTATACAGAGGCATTAGAAAACAATGGTTAAGAGCCAAGCATAGGATGTCAGATCACCTAAATCTGAACTTTGCTGTATTACATACCATGTGTGTTAACTATTGTTCTTATCTATGTATTTTTCAAGGATCATTTAAAATGTCTTCCTTCATTATAATCCCTGGGAGAGAAAAGAGCACTTCACTCTTGCCCCACCCAGCATTCCAGGAGCTTTTGTCATCTATGTCTTCATTACACTGGAAGTTCCTCTAAGACCAGGACTCTGTCCCACTGATCCAGGTCTTCTCCCCCCATCCCCCCATAGCCTCAAAGACAATGCTTTCTATTGGGCAATCACTTTGGTCTTCCTGAAAGGGGATCTATTAGGCTCAGCTGGGTATTAGTCAAGTGAATGGAAGCTAGGGGCAAGATCCTGTCTAGACGTCGATAGAGTTGTCTCCAGTACTAGAGAGTAACGGAGAACAAGTGTAAGCCTTGATTTGGACCAAAGATCATACCTTGGAAAATCAAAATCATTCTTCAAGTGCGTACTATGATAGGTAGAGTAGATGAAGCGAAGTTTATACCCACTTTGAAGTGGGGGTAGAGGTCTTAGAGTACTTCTTACCTGATGATACAGTCAGTGTGTGAAGAAATTATAAAAATTCAAGTCACGTGATCTAAAAGGTTACTTGGAAGTCAAAAAAGATACAAGGAGAGCAGAGAATATAACATCTGGTTGCCATATCTAGTGGCTTATATTGAGAGAGAAGAAGCAAAGAAATGAGGCAAATGTGTGAAGAGCCACAGCGGTTACTGAGTGTGAAGTATTGCTGCGAACATTAAAAAGGTTTGTGGGCTGAACAATTAGAACAGTTTGTAGTACACTATGATACCTAACAATAACAACAGCAGTTATAATTATCCTGGCAGTCTGGGTCTGATAGAGGTTAAGATCCAGGAGGCTAAACAGAGAGTATATTTGAGAAGATGTTAATCAAAAATGCAAACATTTAGTCCAAACAAGATTTCATATGAATGCACTGGAGATGCGTTAAAAAAAAAAAAAGTTCCAAGAAAGGAAACCAGGTAAGAAAAAAGACCAAAATGTGAAAGGTGAGTTTGAGAAGCAGAGCCTGGAGAATTATCCTAAAGTGCCTACCATGTAGCTGCCTTGTTTTATATGTGAATTTTGTGACTGTTGCCTGGAGTGTGTGTAAGAACTGACCTGAATGTCAAAGACTAACTCCATCCAATGAAGCTTCCCCAATTGACAAGGTCATGCTCTTTCATACACTTTTTTTAAAAAGACTTATTGATTTATTTTAGAGAGGGTGTGCACAGGAGCATGGGGGGTGGGGAGGGCAGAGAGCAGAGGAAGAGACAGAATCTCAAGCAGACTCCCCACTGAGCACAGAACCTGATGCGGGGCTTGATGTCATAACCTTGAGATCATAAACTGAGCTGAAATCAAGACACTGATGCTCAACTGACTGAGCCACCCATGTGTCCCTCTTTTAATCTGGGATTAAATCTTATAAATTTAATCTTGGGAAATGCAATCCCCAAATTAGGGAACTGTGAAATCAAAAAGGCAAAAATTATAGCATTAGAGGGAGGGGGCTGGGTGGAAAGACAGTGAAGATTCCTAGAGAGACTTGTCACTCTAACTTAAATAGTAGCAGAAGGAGATATTTCTGGAGAGAATACGAACATGGCAAAAGAAAAAATTTGGTTTGAGAGTTGGAGCCCCAGCATGGCTAACAGAAACTGGAAATTGTAGGGAGTACAGAAGCACTGAGATGAGTCTCCACCTTACAGCACTGGTGACCAGATGTGAGCCAGGATCTCCTACAATCACAGGCCAGTTAGGTGAGGGTCAGGGTTTTCTTTGAATTCTCTGTGGAGTTACCTGCTGTATCTCACCTGAAAGGCCATTTCAATTGTCCCGTAAGTGCAGTTGAACGTTTGAGGGCTCTGAACCATACTGGACTCTGAATCCTGGCTCTGCCCCCTTTTGACAGTGTGATAGAAGTTCACTAGCATGATTTTGGAGAAATGGGTGGGGGTGGGGGGTGATGGACAGGATCTATTAATTATGTAACATTTGGGGGCTCTCCTAACTGAACCAACTTGGAGAAGGGAAGAGTTCCTTCTTTTCATTCCTAAAGTGACTGTCATCTTCTTATCACTTCAGGAATATTATCAGATCTAGAAAGTCCTCAGGGTGGTTCAGGCCAGAGGTGTTTGTGAGGTTTAAGGGATTGGAGCCAAGAGTATGCAGCACCTTTATACATAATTGATTGAAAGACACCATTTTAAGAATCCAGAAAATAACTGGCAGGGAAATATGGACTTAGTGAAAGTTCTATTCATGTTTATTTCACTTCATTTCTAGCCAAGCTGGTGAATGTCTAAGTAACATACATATTATCGAGGTTAGCCTTTATAACAGTTTATGGGGGCCCCTTGGGTGGCACAGTCAGTCAAGCACCTGACTCTTGGTTTTGGCTCAGGTCATGATCTCAGGGGTGTGGGATCAAACCCCATGTCAGGCTCCTGTCTCAGCATGGAGTCTGCTTGTTCTCCCTCTGCTCTTCCCCTTGCTCCTTCTCTTTTTCTCCCTCTTCTCTCTCTCTCTCAAATAAATAAATAAATAGAATCCTAAAAAAACCCAGCTTTATAAAATACATGTAATTTCAAATATAACCTCAATTTTTATAGAAAACTAAGGATCAAAGTAGTAAAAGAAACACGCCCAAGATCACAAAGCAATAGTAAAATAAAAGCATGGTTTTAGGCTGAATTTTCTCTTTCCCTGTATCACATTCTTTCCCTCACCTATTCACCTGTTCCTAACTCTAGCAGATATATTTGAAGATAATAAAACTGCATTTCTTTGAAAATGTCCCATTTCTGAGCCAGCTCAGCCTCATCCAGCTGAGAGCACCGAGAAGCGTGCCTCTGCTGTTTTCAGCAACGTGCAAGTTCTGTGTTTAAAAGGCACAGTACCTGGAGATAATACCCAGATGGCAAGTCTGCTGCCGCTTAACAGAAAATGGGATCTCTCCTTCTAACTTTGTGCAGCTTCTGCCAAATAGTCTTACTCCTCCCAATTCTAACCAAACCGCTCAGTAATCACTAACCACAAAGGTGTGGATGAAGTACTCTCCTCCCCCTCTCCCACCTCTAGTCCCCAAGCAAGTGTGCACTCTAATTATTCATCCCAGAAATCTTGTTTTCTGCATGGACCCCGCTTTGAGACATTCCACAGAATCATCTTAAGCTGAGTAGTTAAGTTAAAGCAGAAGCTCTTGACCGGGGTGTTGGGCAGGTGGTACCATGCATCAGAATAGTGCACATGCATTGTAGTTGGAGCTCATGTTGAATCCCCATTTTTGAGGATCATTGCTGCGTGACCTTGGACAAGTCAATGCCCCTCTAAACTCCACCATCTTTACCCATATGATGCTGACACTCAATACTACCACCAATCTCACAGGGGAGTTTCAAGGAGTAAGGGAGGTAAAATGCCCATCGAAGGGCGAGCAATTAAAATCTTCTGCATTCCCTAAGACAGAGTTGATGATCACCATTCTGATGAAAATAACCTCGTCTACTACTTGAAATCCTAAAGACAGAAAAGTCTGAAGGGAAGACAAGGCATTATACTGTACCATCTACTGACAACATAGAATGAGTTTCTCCAAACCTTTCTGATATGATAAATAAACTGCAAGTACCCTTCTAGAAAATACAACAGGATATACATATTGCGACACAAGGGAGGGTGGGCATTTGGCATGACCCCTGAGCAAGAGAGAGGCAGCACTAGGTCCCAGGAGAGCTGTAGGGAAGACCTAGCTAAGGAACAAGCACCCTAAAAAGAAAGGAGTAATATCAAGCAGTCAGAGGTCACTTTGCTGAGTGAGAGCAAAAGAGGGTCCTAAGAAGAATAGCAGGTTAATTATGTGTTTGTTCATTATGTATCTCTCCCCACTAAATGAAGTTGTGTATTTTTTGTATTCATCTCTGCCCCTAACATCTACCACAAGCCTGGCACATAGTACACACTTAGTAAATACTTACCGAATAAATAAAGAAATAACAGATTTCTCATCATCTGTCTCTCGTAAATGCCTCCTTCTCTGTGAGTCTGTACGTGCATTGTTCCATTTAATCTTTACAATTGTCCTTTAAGGCAATCAGTGGCTCAGTGTCTTCCTTTGCAAATGAAGACACTGAGGCCATAAAAATGTAAGCACTGAAGCCAAGTTTACATAGCTGGTAAGCAAACAAATCAAAGTTCAAACCCAGACACGCTAGAAAAGACACTTTTTCTGTTACCCCCTGTAACAAATGTATTTCAGCTGCAGTAGGTGCTGCAGTATCCATGCCCACATCCCTTAGGTTCCACCCCTAAAAGATGAGGTTTCCTTACCGCAGTTACTGAGGGCTATTTTTACTTTTCATGCAGAGCAAGCCAAAAGTGCCGGGAAATTAATGTCCTTGCAAGCAGCCATCAAATCAATGACAGATGGGAAGCTGGAAAGAATCTCAACTATTTCACCAGTCTGGTAACTTGAGAGAATGTTCTATGGTGTCTCCTATGAGTTTTAGGGGGATTGAGCCCTGTTATTCCTCAATTGTAGGACTAACCTACAAAACAGCACACTCTTTTCTGGCCTTCTGTCATTTGGATTCTAGACACTAACCTACTCATCTTCTAGAATTTCCTAGTTTCACCTTTGAAATAAACTACTTGTTCCCAAACTGCTTCCTTTGGGTCTGCTTCTGGAGAAACTAACTTGAGAAATCTCTCTTGACCAACCCCGGGACTTCTCACTCTCTTACCTCTGTAACAGGCTCTTGTGGACAGCTGAACGTAAGCCATTCACTGTCAAAGAAATGATCTAGGGTTAATGGGTCTATACCACTCTACCATGCTTCATCTGGACATGCCAATTTCTTCATCTGTCTCAGTGTGAACATCCCCATGAATTTGGACGGCTTTCTGATGCTCTAGACATTTTCAAGACTTATCCGTGTCAAGATGTCACAACAAAAGGGGAAGATATGAATGCTTCTGGTGATCCTCTGTGTATATTCTATTTTGAAACATTAATAAAATATGTTGGAAGAATGTTTCCAAGAAGTAAGTGACTTGGAATGCTATGTGACAAAATCTGCAGCTTATAATGATCACCTAAAAATGTGCTCTGTGTCAATTCCTTTTGCTTATACATTTGGCAACAAAACATGATATTTTTTTCACATTTATAGCATTACTGAGGTTCCTAGAGTGTTTCCTATTCAGCCATTTCATTCATATCCATCATTCTTGAACTTTATTATTGATCCATAAGTAAGTTACTCTGCCTTTCAGCAGAGTGTGTAGATCAGTCTGGGAAATAAATTCAGGAGTACAACTCAGGGAACATTCCATTTAATCTTCCATCAAGGTTTGGAAAATTCAACCATGCCCTGTTAATTTCGTCTCATGAGTAGCCTGCATGTTTTCCCAAATAAACTTTTTGGAAGGAACTCGTTTGACAGACAACTAGTGGTAAAGTAGACTACGTAAAGTCCAGAATTATGTAGAAAAGAATTGTAGCATGAATGGGTAAAATAAGGGCCTCTGAATAACATGGCACAAGAACATTTAATCTGGATCCAGTAGCTCACTTAATTTCCACAAAGGCAACATTTCGGCTTTGCCCACCACCCAATTTCAGGGCCTGGCTCAGTGCCTAGCTCCGAGGAGGCACAAATTATTTGTTACAATAACTGATGAAGGTTAAGAAAATGTATGTTTTATTGGAAAACATTGGCCCATTCCTCTAAGGCATCCAGGTTAAACTAGAGGCTCAGGGAGGAAAGTCACTACATGTTAATGTCAGACTACCTACATTTTATTTCTGAAAAGGTTTCAAGAACTACTACATCCATCTCTCCTTTGCGAAAAACAAATGTCACCATTACTTTCAGAAACAGATTTTCAGAGGAAAAAGTAGCAAAAAGTGAGCCAATGATTAAATCAACAACCACCTCTAAGTCAGGCCAAGTTCACCAAGCACTAAGAGAAAGGTCCCAAAAAAGTTAAACTCACACCCCACGCCAACTGACTGGAACAATTTTCTTTGCCCTGTTCTTGCTCTTTGTTCACTAGTCCATTTCTATCTGGCTTTTAACCTTTGTGAATTGTCTCCTAGTCCATGGAATTGGTTCACCTGGGATTTTCAATTCCCACTAAGGTGACAAAAGGCATCCTAAACCAAAGAGTATTCTACTCCAGTTAAATAGATTGTACTAATAATGTAGTAATGAAGAGTGGGAGACAGAGGTTTGCGGTTATGGAATGAGTAAGTAAGGAGAGTAAGTAGCACAGTACAGGAAAACAGTCCACAGCACTGTAATGGCATCGTCTGATGAGAGAGGGTGCCTATACCTGTGGTGAGCTCGTGGGCCTTGTGGAATCCCTAGGCTGTAGGTCTATAACCAACCTAACACTGTGTGTCAACTATACTTTGCTAACAAAAAAGGAAACAAAGAATACAGCGACAAGTGTGTGGGAATAATGCACTAAAGAAGAAAAGAAAATTGTCTATGGCACGGCATTTTGATATGATGATAGCAGTATGATGATGATGGTGATGATGATGGTGATGGAAATATGGTGATGATGATGGCAATATGGTGATGATGGTGATGATGGCAATATGACGATGACGGTGATGATGATGGTGATGGCAAAATGGTGATGTTGGTGATGGTGATGGCAATATGGTGATGATAGTGATGATGATGGTGATGGCAATACAGTGATGATGGTGACGATGGCAATATAGTGATGATGGTGATGGTGACAGCAATATGATGATGATGGTGATGATGGTGATGGCAATATAGTGATGATGGTGGTGACGATGGCAATATGATGATGATGGTGCTGGGAATATGATGATGATGGTGATGATTATCAGTATTATTATATTGTCCTATTTTTTCAGTATAGTTGCCCTCGATTATTAGTGTCCTCATGACTTTCAATAGTAAATTCATCTTTCAATGCTTCTTCCGCTTTTGTAAAGCTGTGAAGTAGGACCTTTTCAAACCAAACCAAGTAAATAAAGGACAGAGAGAAATATTGACGTGAGCTCAGTACTGAGCACATAATGCATATTTAATATATAATTTGAATTAAGTTGAATTAATTTATTCTTAGTACTATCCTCTGGTTTTGCATTTTTCATAAATTCATTCACTTGAAAAATACTAACTTTGAACAACTTATAGATTTTTATTGAGCTAAATCATGTATATATTCTTATTCCTCCTGAAAGAATTTGCTTTGACAGTCTCATACTTTAGATGGGCCCATTTTGCATATATGTCTTTTGATCATTTTTTTAAGGAACACCATTTAGAAATAAATTTCCTCTTGTTTAATCATAAGACAAAGACTGTCAGACTTCATGATTCAAATACAAACAATGGCAGAGCCATGTGGAAGTTTTATACCAGTAGCCCATTATTAACAAGTTACACAGCACTGAAAATAATTAGACTCAAAAGCAAAATAGCTTTGCATGCATTATTGGTATCTGGTATTTCTCATTATTATTATAAGCTATTTGACTGGAACAAACACTAATGTAGCCTCCATGCTATTTATTTATATGCATTCATTTTCTGTTTCAGCTTCCCTCTTTCTAAGACAAAGAAATAATTTTTTTTAAAGATTGTATTTATTTATTTGACACAGAGAGAGAGATTACAAGTAGGCAGAGAGGCAGGCAGAGAGAGAGGAGGAAGCAGGATCCCTGCTGAGCAGAGAGCCCGATGTGGGCCTCGATCCCAGGACCCTGAGATCATGACCTGAGCCAAAGGCAGCGGCTATAACCCACTGAGCCACCCAGGCGCCCAGACCAAGAAATAATTCTTAAGCAGAGAGTAAAGTGTATTTCTCTGACATATGGATGGGTTACTACATCTGATAATAATCAAACATATATAATTCTCATCTGTTACAATTTCAAATGCATAGATACTGCTTCATGGGAAATGTATGCAGAGAAAATACAGACCAATTCAGTGTAAAAACAGTGGCTCACCAATGTTCATGCAATAATTCCTGAGAGTTTCCATGACCCTGCCGTGCCCCATATCATTACTACAAAAATTCAAACAAAATAACAACCTAGGAGAAGAGCAGAGAAGGAGGAGCAGAAGTGGGGAGCGGTGGGTTAGCCCCTTCCCGTGCACCTGCAGCTCACCCCTGCTGCACTCCAGGTGTTCCTTGGAGCAGAGCTTAATGCTCTCCTGAAGACTTGCACAGACAATCGCTCGCTTTCACCTTCAAACTGGTGAGAGCCTGGTCAGAAAAATAAAGCCATTAAAAAACGACAAATGAATAAATTTCTCCTATTTAGCACACGGGTACCCAAATGGTAGCTCCTTTTTTCTAACCAAACCTTTCTAATTCTTAGCACATTGATCCTAAAATACCCTTGACAGCCAGGTCCACCCCATCCACTCAGTTATGCTCGATGTCCAACACATGCGTTGATTTTGTTTTCTTGTCCTTATCTCTCACTATGTTGTAAACCCAGAGACCAAAATCTGTGTCTTGTTTACTATTGTATTACTCAATCTCTAAGATCACTGAAGTTCGAAATTATTTTACTTCTAGAGTGAAGTAAATGAATTTAAAATAACTTAAGTGTTCTTACAAAGAAAAAACTAATGACAGAATTTTTCCTACATGAAGATCCAATACCTTATGAAGTCACACTGAAAGTTACTAAGATGCATCTAGGAATAATTATTTTATATTAAAAATGACTGCAAAAATTGCAGCATGGAAAAACATCAGAATTCTTTAAGAGTAGTGCAGGTCATTGCCTACAAGCTTGTCTACCTCAATGAGCATCAGTTTAAATCATTCTCTGTGTATTCTCTTAGAAAGGAACAGCCCTTCGTGGTAGCCATTTACGTTCTCAAACACATAAAATGTTTCTTTCATTTGGGCACTGCATATGAATATGCTGGTATTGGATAAACACATAAAAAGATGCCCTCCATTTAGTTATTGTGTATAAATATGTTAGTATTGTATATTCACTAATATTTTATTGCAAACAATTTTGGGGTGCAAAATATTATCTTCCAGGAATTTAAAAAAACATTTTTATCAGGTCTTTATCTTTTCCTCAGCCTTGGATTTCACATGAATTTAGAGTTGACCTCGTTGCACCATAAAGAGTTGTTAGCTCAGTTAAACAAAATTGCAGTGCAGAAATGGGCCAGTATGTCCCTCATTAGCTCTGCGTCTCTTTGACATGGAAATGCTGATGCCTTGATGATTATTCTTCTGCCAAACTGACCTCAGACTCTAAAATATTTTCCTAGGGACAATTTTCACTTTTCTTAAAAAACAACAAACTTTCTTCCCTTGATTGTGTTGTCTCTAAGGCCTTTTAAGCGTCTTTAGAAATGAATTAGAAACGGGGGAGCCCTGCCTGGACAGTTTTGACCTGGGTCACCATACGGAACATCACGCTGGATGATGGCCAGGCGAGGGCAGGCTGAAGAGATGGCACAGCAGCAGTGCTCACTGAATGCCCTTCCTGGGTCCACGGGGCCAAGACGCTGTGACTCAGTAAGGCTGGGCATTTGGATGGAGGGACTGCTGGCCGCAGCCTCTGCACAGTCCTTCCGGACCTTGTTCCATTTCCAGCCATAGCTCTCCTTCCACTGGGACCATGATGACTTGGCATCCTGTCCTCGGATGTCTCCTTCTTAGTGTTCTCTCACTCCAGTTCTGCTATTTGCACAACGGTTGTTTCCTGCCCCAAGAAACAGAGTGCCTGAAGTGTAGAGCCTCTTTCTGTAGGGATCTCTGACTGTGTTCAGCACTGTCTGTCCAGCCTTCCACCCATGTCATGCTCCCAGGTACACACGCTTTAGCCTCTCACGCCTCAGATTTTGCCTTGCTGGGATAGCTCTGCTTCAGACCTCCAGACAACTGAGGCAGTGGAATTCTGCTGGAATATTGCACTAGGCATGCACCCAAGCCATCATTTTGTTGATTTACTGATGACCTCCTTCGTTTGATGAGTTTGGGCTTCTTCCCAATGCCTCATTGCCCTAAAGACTGCCTGTGTATCTGGTTCTCAAGAGATACTAAATTCAGACAGAATGACGATGGAAATTAAAAAAGTCTTGTGCCCATAAGGGAAGCTGGGCACTGTTAATACTGAAGCCTGAAGATGGACGGAGGCAAATGAGTGGAGCTTTGCACAGGGTCTTAACTTTCATGGGAAATAGCAGAATGTTGTGGATACGAGCATTTGCTTTCAGTGGACCTGGGTTTGAGCACAAATTTAATCATATCCTAATGATATGACCCTAATAAAGATATTAGAGCTGCCTAAGCCTCAGTATTCTTTGTAAAATGAGATAGATAGGGGTGCCTATCAGTTGGTGGCTCAGTTGGTGAAGTGCCTGCCTTCGGCTCAGGTTGTGATATCAGGGTCCTGGGATTGAGCCCCCCATCAGGTTCCCTGCTCGGCCAGGAGTCTGCTTCTCCCTCTCCTTCAGTCCCTCCCCCCTGCTCTCTCTCTCTCTCTCTCTCTCTCTCTCTCTCTCTCTATCAAATAAATAAAATCTTTTAAAAAAGAAAATAAAATGAGATAGCAGTATTTGCCTCACCTGGCTGAGGTGATGACAACTATGTTCATGGACATCAAGTTCTCTGGAGTGTGTATGCACGTAGAAAACACTACAAAAAGGTGGTCACTGTGGTTATCTGGAGGTGCCCTGTGTTCTAACCATCAGCTCTGCACTGAGCGCCGTTCAGTTAACACCCCTACAGCCTCAGCTCAGTGATGCGGTTGGACTGACCTTGATGCAAGGGATAAATTCAACTCTCTAGAGTTCTCAGCAGGGCAAGCACTCAGGAACAGGGGGAGGTAACCCTCACTGCAGAAAAATTACTAGTCTTGATCAACAAATAACATTAAGCAAATCCTTACTTGTCAATTAATAATTTAGGGGCAAAAGAACTGGCTATTCTTAATTTTGAACATTCCTTGTGTGTGTGTGTGGGGGGGGGCGTATGGCTGTTTTGATATCAGAGTCCCTTTTCCTAAAGTGCCAACCTTCCAAGAAAACAGTCATGCACCCTATACTTGTTTCTCAATTAAAAGCACCGAGCCTTTGAAGTAATAGAATTGCATTTTGAGTCACACAAGTTTATTAGAATTATACCAGTTCCACTTTAATTCTGCCCTTTTCTGCCTCCCTGCCTTTGCTCATAGGACTGTCTATAAGGAAGATGCTGCACTTCCGTCTGGATATACAGTCCTGAGCATCATTCCCAGTCCATATCCAATGCCTCACCTTCTCGAAGTCATTCCCAACCCCCACGTCCCAACACACACCCCTTCAGCTAACGTCCTCTACTCTACCCTCTCACAGAGTTTGATACATTCATGCCTAGCGATAAATAACAATTTTGACTTTATGGGCCACCGATTCACATACTTGCTATCATATGTTATTTCTGAAATGTGTGTGTGTGTGTGTGTGTGTGTGTGTGGTAGATTCGTTTCTAAGTTTCCACACTCTCAGAAACATACCTTGCATATTGTAGAAGCTCAATACATATTTAATGAATACATGAATTTACCAGACCACAGATGCTCCAGATTCTATTTTCCATTACAGAAGAGTATGTGGTAATTTTGTCGATGACAAGACCTCATATAGTGTAGGACACAAAGCAGGTGCTCAATAGACATTTAGTTGGTGAACAAATGGGTGGGATATCCATATGTCTCACTGAGATATTTCAATTAGAGGAAGCCTCATTTAGATTTGGAAAGAAAGACAAGAAGCAGCTACATGACACTTCTTGGCAGGCTTTTAAGAACAGCAGAGCCAGCTGCAAGCATTGATGTGCAGAAGTCACACTGAAACATAATGAAATGTGTAATAAAAATGCTTCTTTCTTAATTCTGCAGCATTTTATTTTGCTCCTCTGCTCATTAGGCATTTACCTTCTTAATAAACTTTAATTTGTGTGCATATTAACCACTGAAATTTTAAATTAAAGTGATTATTCAAAATCATATTAAATTTTACATGCCTTAAAATACACCATAAAAGTTTATAAGGCAGTGGCTATCTCAGATCACACATGTGAGATTTTTGCAAGTCAGACATAATTATGTAATGCTTAGTGTGTGTGAGGTCCTTCAATAACTAAAAGGGAATATATGGCGTGGCAAATGTGACATACATGCACAATAAAACTGCAATTTACGAGAATGCTCTCAAAATGTGTTCTTTTCATTAACCGAATTACATGGGTAACTAAAAATTAAGCAGGAAACATTTGTTTTTCCCTCTAGAATCATGGAGGATTATGATAACTTCCTCCATCAACAGCCTCCTAACATGTTCACTTATCTTCTACCCCTCTGCCGTCTACATTGATCCTTTTAAGAGTAAGGTGGGTCATGCTACTTCCCATCACATTACAGTTAAAACTTAAACTTTTTACCACGTGCAATAGTTAACTAAGGGTGAGAAACATAAGTGTAGGTCATAACGTGGGTTGCCTATTGTGATAACCAGTGAGAATCAAAGCATTTTCATTCTTGTGTCTCCATCTGAGATCTTGATTTCACTGCTCTGGGTTGGGGCCCAAGTATGAGCAACTTTCAATAGCTTCCCAAGTAATACTAACATGCAGCCAATGTGCCAAATAGTTTGGCCTTCATTTTGAGGGAGAATGAGCAATCATTGGTGGGTTTTAACTAGCCAATCAAAAGGATCAGAATTAAATTAGAAAATGATAAAAATTTCTAAATTTACCCCTTATCATTTTTCTTTGTGAACAGAAAGAAGTGGCAAGTTCATCAACTTCATTTTTTTTTTAAGATTTTATTTATTTGACAGAGAGAGAGAGAGAGATCACAAGTAGGCAGAGAGGCAGGCAGAGAGAGAGGGGGAAGCAGGCTCCCTGCTGAGCAGAGAGCCTGATGCGGGCCTCGATCCCAAGACCCTGAGATCATGACCTGAGCCAAAAGCAGAGGCTTTAACCCACGGAGCCACCAAGGCGCCCATCACCACTTCTTTATTATGACTTTGTTAATCCTTGAGTCATTTTAACAGCTCTTAAAAAAGAGTAGCAATTCATTGAGAATTCATAAGATTAATGAAGTTTTTTTCATAAGTATTTATCAATTATCACTGCATCCATGTCACTAGAACACCACAGGACATTGCTGAGGACAGATCATCCTTTCATTATCCAACAGCATGCCTTGTATCTTTGCTATGACACACACTATCCTAGATGTAAGAGACATGAAAATGAATAATCATAGTTCTACTTGTCAAGGTACTTACTCTTCACCAGGACAGACAAATACACAGCTAACTCAATGATAGAGGAAGACATTCTGTAGGAGTAAAGATATGGCAGGAATAATCTGCTGTTGAAAACGGGAGGCGGGTCAGTCAGGGATGCTTCAGAACAGTGGTACCTTTTGCCCCATGGCCTCTAAAGATGGATGGGGATTGACCAAGCAGAGAGGAGAGCAGAGTATTCAAATTTGAGGCAACGGCAATAGTGATGGGCTGGAGGAAGCGTAAGAAGACACAATCTATTAAAGACTAAATGAGCAAACAAGGACATAGAGCATAGGATATGGTAGAAGGGATGGCACCCAATGAAAATAGAAAAGTACGTCCCACAAGCTCAATCTCTTAGGAGCTTTAGTTTTTTACAATAATTTATTGACTTTTTAAAAAGAGGGGGGAGCACAAAGGGAGAAGCAGACTCCCCACTGAGCATAGAGCCCAAAGTAAGCCTCAATCCCAGGACCTTCGGTTCTTGACCTGAGCCAAAGGCAGATGTTCAACCAACTGAGCCACCCAGGTGCCCCTAATTTCTTGATATTTGCAGAAGAAGACTTAACAAGTTTGGATTGGAAATGTTTCAAATCTGTAAACTGAGTCTGAAACTTCAGTCAAGACCTTCGGGTATAGAAGTAGAGTGGCTCAGGGCAGCAGCTGTGGTGCGGCTACAGCTCCCACTTCCCTGGGTCAGCAGGGGATTGAGATGATAACACATGTAGATAAGAGTCGTTCTCACTCTCCATGAGGAGTGCCCCAAATATCAATGTGCCTGAACATATCCTGCATTGAACTAAAATTCCCATCTAATCTAGGCATTGGAAACTACTTCCTGGGGACCAAATCTGGCCCAGTCCCTATTTTTGAAAATAAAGTTTACTGAAACACAGCCATTCTCATTCATTTACACATACTGTTTATGGATCCTTTCACACCATAATGGTAGATTTGAGTATTTGTGACAGAGACTGTACATCTGCAAACCTAAAATATTTACTATGTGTCCTTTACAGAAAAAGAATTGCCAACTACTGATCTAACAGATAAGACTTTTCCCCTATGAAGTCCCAATTAAAGAAAATATCAGCTCAAGCGGCCAAAGCAAACTTGAGAAAGAAAAAGAAAGCTGGTGTCATCACACTTACTCATTTCCAACAATACTACAAATTGACAGTAATTAAAACAGTATGGTATTGGCATAAAACAGACAAACACACCTGTGCAACAGGGAGCCCAGAAATAAACCTACACATATATGGCCAATTAATTTATGGCACAGAAGTCAAAAATATACAATAGGGGAATGCACTGTTTCCTCAATGAATGGTGTTGGGAAACTGGACATCCATATGCAAAAGAATGCAACCGGACCACGGTGTCACACAATACACTAAAGTCAACTAAAAATGAATTAACGACTCAACTGTAAGACCTGAAACCAGAGAACTCCTAGAAGAAAACACAGGCTGTAAGGCCCTTAAGTTAGGCCTTGGTGATAATGTTTTGAACCAAAAGCAACAAAAGCAAGAATAGACAAGTGGGGCTACAGCAAGCTTTTAGCTTCTGCACAGCAAAGAAAACCATTGAAAAAACGAAAAGGCAACCTACTGAATGGCAGAAGATATTTGCAAATTATATAGCTGGTAAGTGGCTAAAATACAAAATATGTAAAGAACTCATACAACTCAACAACAAACAAACAACAACAAAAACAAAATGATTAAGAAATGGGCAGAAGATCTGGAGACACATTTCCAATAACAACATACATTTCCATACCAACATTCCATAACATTTCCATAACAACATACATACCCAACAGGTACATGAAGAGATGTTCAACATCATTAATCATTGTGGAAAATGCAAATCAAAACCACAATGAGATATCACCTCATCTGTTAGAATGACTGGATCAAAAAGACAAGAAATAGCAAGTGTAGGCAAGGATGAGGAGAAAAACAGACTTGAGGTCAATTAGGGGGAACGCAAACTGGTGCGGCCACTGTGGAAAATGTATGGAGGGTCTTCAAAAACTTAAAAATAGAACTATTTTACAATCAAGAAATTCTACTTCTAGGTTTTTATCCCAAGAAAACAAAATGTTAATTTGAAAAGATACAGGCACCCCTGTGTTCACTGCAGCACTATTTATAATAACCAAGATATGGAAACAATCTAGATGTCCATTAGAGAATGAGTGGATAGAGAAATCATGGTATACATACAATGGAATATTATTCAGCCATAACAATAATAAAATCTTGCCATGGGTGGACCTTGGGGGTGTTATGCTAAGTGAAATAAGTCAGACTGAAAGAGACAAATAACATAGGATCTTATATGCAGAATCTAAAAAAAAACACACACCAAACCAAGCTCACAGATACAGGGAACAGACTTGTGGTTGCAAGAAGTAGGGGTCGGGGGGTGCCTGGGTGCCTCAGTGGGTTAAGCCTCTGCCTTTGGATCAGATCATGATCTCAGGGTCCTGGGATCGAGCCCCACATTGGGCTCTCTGCTCAGCAGAGAGCCTGCTTCCACCTCTCTCTCTGCCTGCCTCTCTGCCTACTTGTGATCTCTCTCTCTGTTGAATAAATAAATAAAAACTTAAAAAAAAAAGAATTTTAAAAAGAAGTAGGAGTGGGAAGTGGGAGACATAGGTAAGTTATTTTTTAGTTTGAATACATTTAATAAAAAATTATAAAAATATAAGGAGGAAATGTGAGAGGAATTAGCTGAATCCCAGCTCACCCTTGAATCAATGTGGTTGGAACTGTGTCAGTCCACTGAATACACTGATATTATTCAATAAATACATTATAATACTGTAAATGTATTTTCTTATCCTTATGATCTTCTTAACATTTTCTTTTCATTTCATTTCATTTTCTTTATTTTCAGAATACAGTATATAATGCACATAAGGTACAACATATGTTGGGATGCCTAGGTGGCTCAGTTGGTTCAGCATCTGACTCTTGGTTTCAGCTCAGGTCATGCATGATCTCAGGGCGGTGAGATCCACATCGGCAGGGAGTCAGCTTGAGATTCTCTCCCTCTACCCCTCCTCTGACTCTCTTTCTCTCTCTCTAGAATAAATGGGTAAACCTTTTTAAAAAATGTGTTAGCTAACTGTTTGATGTTATTGGTAAGGCTTTCAGTCAACAGTAGCCAATTAACAGTTATGTTTTGGAGGAGTTGAAAGTTATACAAGGTTTTTACTGTTCAGGGTTGGTGCCCTAACACCCACACTGTTCAAGGGTGAATGGTAGTTCATATAATGAATTTCAGCACTGGTGTCAAATAAAGGGGTAGTGGAATAAATGAAAGTATGGTTCCTGCCTACATGGCAGTACATGGCTTGGCATGGTGAGTAGGAACACAAATTATGGAGCTGTCCTGGCCACAGTGGAATCCCAGCTCCACCACGTACCACCCGTGCAAGTGACTTGAGAAGGTTCCTAACCTTTCCCAAGTCCTAGACATGGCCATACAGCCCAGTTGTGAAGACCATTCATGACATAACTCCAGGGGTCCCTTCCGTTCAATAGTCTATGTGACTGATGGCCATGGAATTACACAGCATGCAACTTGTATGTCCCTGTGTGTTTTACTCAACTTTTGGGTAGGCCAAATAATCACAGCTTTCTCATACAAGAGTTAAGAAGAACGGATTAGCTAATTTAATAAGTCAGTTAAACCTTGGTTTAGCACAGAGTATACATTCAATAAATAAGGTTCCTGTGCAGATGGCAAGTTGCTTCACCAAACCCCCTTCTCACTTTCCTCCTTTCTAATCAAGTTTTCCTTGGGCACAAAACCACCTGGTTAGGATCCATATTTCCTAATTTCCCTCGCAGACAGGTGTTTGTGGCTTTATGGTTAAATTCTGGAAAAGAAATAGGAGTAGAAGGGATCAGTGCATCTCCCACAATATCTCAGATTTAAGATCACTCACTTGCCCTGAAGCGTGTTTTTTTCTTCTCATGAGGTATATCAGAAGGCATGGCTGAAAACCAACTCTGAGCCCACAGATGAGGGTGACATCCAAGGAAGATGAAGAAACAAAAAGATGGAGGGAATCTGGGCCCCGGAATGACCTGAGAAGTAGAACATCTGTGGCCGACTACATAGAAAAAACGTATGTACGAGAGAAATAAAGTCCCATCTTATTTAAGCCTCAATATTTATAACAGATGACATACAATAATCTGTACATATTTAAATTCTACAATTGGATATATTTTGATTTATGTATATGCCTATGAAACCATCACCACAATCACAATAATGAAGAAATCCATCATCTCTCCAAGTTTCCTGGTGTGCCTATGGAATCCTTCCTTGCTGCCCCTCCTCCTGGCCCTCCACCCATCACCAGTCAACTGCTGTATTTTATAGCCTTTTTGTCAGAACACCTTAACCTTCATCAAAACTAATGCTGATATTATGACTTATTACCGTGAGTTTTGTGTCAGTTCCTGAAGAAGTTTTTGGCAAATGTTCTAGCTGATGGATATGTTCTAATGTGGTGGGGGAAGGGTGAGGTGAAGGGAAGAGGAAAAGCATAAAGCAGTGTTTTTGGGTGAGTGGTTTTGACCATCGGGGGCAACTCCTAGCTTGATTGTAAACTCATTGCAGGCAGAGACCATGTCTCATTTATCTCTGAATCCCTAGCACCTAACACACTGTCCTACCTTCAGGACTCAATGCATGCTAAATTGGGGGGTGGAGGAGGGTATGGTACCATGAAAGGAGAGAAAAAAATGGCCAACAATTTGAGTTATTTTATAATTACTTACTGAGCTTGGCATGACTGTCAATGCACAAGGAGGCTAAGATTAACAAGCGTATTTTTAGACCGTTTTGCTTCAAAGCAAGCACAGAAGTAAAAAAAATATGTTTAGGTATGGCAATTGGGGGAAAATATCTTTGATGTTCTTCTAAAATATTTGGCAAAGGAGAACAAAAGTAAAAAAAAATATTCGATGTTATGAAAGCCCTTGGGAGAGGCATGTTTTTATTTGACATTTAAGAGCTATCTCTGTTTATATCTCTTTCAACTCCTGAACTCCAGCTTAAGAGCAGGTAACAAAAGCAGAATGACGAAGAATAAACAGGATGAGTAATGTGTCAGAGAAGAGGTGAGGGGCAAGAAGATGGATGAACAGAAATGGAGAACCACCCCCCCAGCGCCCCACCCAACCTGATTAACAGGGTGCCTGGGCCCTGTGCTTTTTGTTCTTTGATGCTCTTTACAGACTCAACCTGTAGTCGTTCATTCACTCGGCCAACCACAGATTAGGTGCCAGGGACTATGCTAGGAGTTGGGGGTAAAAGATAAAAACAGCACTGTCGATGAAGATATTAATAGGAGAAGACAGTCACATAGAGATAGATGAGGTATAAATAGAGGGACCACACATTCCATTTTTTGCAGGACAGTCTGAATTTAAACATATTGGATAATGTAATTTTTGCTAGCATCCTTTCATTTTCTAAGTGTCTCAGGTTGGACAATAAATGTGGCGCTATAATAGAAATATGAAGAGTGTCTCAAAGGACACAGTGGTTAAGTCCATCTGAGGGGGTCTGGAAAGAGTTCACACAGAGAAAACATTTGAAGGGAATATAAAACCTAAGGAGCTATGATCCAGGAAAGGGAGAACAGGGTTGGACACTTCAGGCAGACGGAGCACTGAGGGCCAAGCTTCAGGGTTACAAGGAATCAAGACCCTTCAGAAGAGAAGAGGGTGGCAGAAAGAAGGCTTAAAGAACATGGAAATGTTTTTGCATTAAAAATGTATGGACAATGGAACAGAATAGATTAAGAATGAATGAAATGATTTCTGAGAATCCAGGTGGGTGGATGACCATGGCTCATTAGCGGGTTCCAGCCTCCCACATGGCAATTTCTCTAACAACATCTGTGAGATCAGGTGTAAAAGCAAGATAAGCCAGGTGACATTGATTCAACATTTTATGAAAAGATAAAACAAAAGGACAAAACACTGAATGAATGCAGTGTCCAGAGAGTCTTTAATACAATAAAGTGTTTCTTCATAGCTGAGTAAATTGGGAAGTACAGTTAGACTGGATGGGGGATATGTAGGAAGAAATAATGGAAGAAACTAAAAGACTAGATTAATGGATCCCAAATTATGGTGTACATAAGAATATCTAAGTGTTTACTAAAATTACAATCTCTGGTGCTTTTATGCTCTCACTCCTAGATATAGAAAATCGGGTATGAGTCTCAAAAGTCATATCAAAGGGAAGAGTATGGTGGAAGTGGAAGTGTGGTGAAGACTGAGTGTACAGGGAACTACTGAACTCCAGGCAAGAGATGCTCTGCTTCTCTTTAAAGAATACGCTTACATCAACTGCTGTGTTTAGTCCACTCCTTCATTCCTATAGTTCCTCATTCATTCACTCATTCTAAAACAGATTCCAGAGGTGCCTGGGTGGCTCAGTTGGTTAAAAGTCTGACTCTTGATTTCACCTCAGGTCGTGATCTCAGGGTCGTGGAGATCAAGCCTGGGCTCTGCACTCAGTGTGGAGTCTGCTTGAGATTCTCTCTCTCATTCTCTCTCTCTCTCCCCCTCTGTCTCTCTCCCTGCTTCCTCTCTCTCTTTCTCTCAAAATAAATAAAAGATTCCATTTAACCAAGCAGGTGAAAGATCTGTACACCAAAAACTATAAAACATTAATGAAGGAAACTAAACATGACACAAATAAATGGAAAGATATTCTATGCTTATGGAATGGAAGAATTAATATTGCTAAAATGCCCACCCTACCCAAATAAATCTATATATTTAATGCAATCCCTATCAAAATTCTAATGGCATTTTTCGTAGAAATAGAACAACCAACCTAAAATTTTTATGGGACCACAAAAGACCGTGAATAGCCCAAGCAATCTTGACAAACAAGAATAAAGCTGGCAGCAACACATTTACTCATTTCAAACTACACTACAAAGGAATAGTAATTAAAACAGTATAGTATTGGCATAAAATAGACACACAGATCGATGGAACAGAGTAGAGAGCCCAGAAATAAACCCATACATATATGGCCAATTAATTTATGGTGAAGAAGCCAAAAACACACAATGGACAAAGGACAGCCTCTCCAACAAAGGGTGCTGGGAAAACTGGATGGCCACATACAAAAGAATGAAAATGCACCACACTGTCTTACACCATATGTGAAAATCAACTCAAAAATGAATTAAAGGTTTGAAGGTAAGCCATGAAACTCCTAGAAGAAAACATAGGGTATGAGCTCCTTGACATCAATCTTGGCAATGATTTTTCTGGATTTGATGCCAAAAGCAAAGGCAACAAAGCAAAAACAATCAAATGAAACTACACCAAACTTTTAGGTTCCGCTAAGGAAAAGGAGACGTCAAATATATGAAAAGACAACCTATGGAATGGGAGAAGACATTTCCAAATCATATACCTAATAAAGCAATAATATCCAAAATACATAAAGAACTCATACAACTCAATACCAAAAACAAAACAATCCAATTACAATACGGGCAGAGGATCTGGAACAGACATATTTCCAAAGACATCCAGATGGCCAACAGACACATGAAAAGGTGCTCAGCATCGCTGATCATCAGGGAAATGCAAATCAAAACCATAAAGAGGTATCACCTCACCACTATTAGCACGGCTATCAACTATCAAAAAGAGAAGAAATAACAAGGGTCAGCAAGGATGTGGACAAAAGGGAACCCTCATTAACTGTTGGTGGGAATGTCTACCAGTGTAGCCACTGTGGGGAACAGTATGGAAGTTCCTCAAAAAATTACAAGTAGAACTACCATATGATCCAACAATTCCACTTCTGGGAATATACCCAAAGGAAACAAAATTGCTGTGTTGAAGAGGTATCAGTATCCCCATGTCCACTGCAGCATTATTTATACTTATCTCCACCGCCACATTCACGACAGATTTGCAATAGCCAAGACACGGAAACCATCTAAATGTCCATCAGTGGAAGGATAGATAAAGAAGATGTGGTGTATATATACACACAATAACATATTATTCATCCATGAAGAAAAGGAAATTCTGGCATCTGTGACGTGGACAGACTTTGAGGGTATTATGCAAAGTGAAGTAAGTCAGACATTGTAAAACACATACTATGAACTCACTTACATGTGGAATCTAAGATAATAATGATGTAAAGCCTGGTGACTATAGTTACTAATACTGTATTATATATTTGAAAGTTTCTAAAAGAATAGACCTAAAAGTTCTCATCACAAGGAAAAGAATTTAGTAACTACGGGTGGTCGAGGATATTAACTAGAGTTAGCATGGTGATAATTTTGCAATATACACATATACAGAATCATGATGCTGTACACCAGAAACTAATAGAAACTAATACATCAATTACATTTCAATTTTAAAATAAAATAACAAAACAAAATACAGATTTCAAAGGGTTTAATTCACCTTCCAGCATTGGCAAATGGCTTAATACATACCTCAGTTTCATCATCGATAAAATGGGCGTAAAATACCTATACTGTAGGGCTGGTGCATTAAATGGCAAAATATATGCAAGGGACCCTAGGTAGAAACTGGAATATAATAGTCACTTGAAAAGTACTGGTTCCTTTCATTTGAGTTCTGTGTTCTTATGTATACCAATCCTTAGACAATTCCAGAAGACTACTCCTCAAGTGGACTTAATCAGGTGCAGTTCTATCTATGGGCCTATGGTAGATTCCAGATGATCAGAAATGATTTAGAAACCCAGGAAGATTGGGGAAAGGTAGATGCCCTAAGTCTTTTAAGAGAGTTCTCAGATACTAAGGAGAGCGAAATGTTCAACTCATGGCCTACGTGACTGGTGTAGAATCATAAAATGTTTAGAGGTCATCTAGTCAAAACATTTCATTTATTAATCAGGAAATGGATGTGAGAGAAAGTCAAGTCATTAGCCCAATCCATAGAAAACAGTGGTAGAGGGGCGCCTGGGTGGCTCAGCCATTAGGCGTCTGCCTTTGGCTCAGGTCATGATCCCGGAGTCTCGTGATCGAGCCCCGCATCAGGCTCCCTGCTCTGCGGGAAGCCTGCTTCTCCCTCTCCCACTCCCCCTGCTTGTGTGTCCCTCTCTCGCTGTGTTTCTCTCTGTCAAATAAATAAATAAAATCTTTAAAAAAAAAAAAGTAAAAAAAAAAAAAAGAAAGAAAGAAAGAAAGAAAACAGTGGCAGAAATGGACCTAGCACCCAGGAGCTCTGACTTCTATGCCAGGGCTCTTGGGATTACTTTCTCATTGGTGGCTCATACATTCATTAATTCATTTGTTCATTCACTTTAGGAGTTTTATTGAGTAGCTAAGATGTGCCAGACCTTGTTCGTGATACTGGATACTCAAATAGCCGATAATCTGATACTATCAGCTAAAATTTGTTGAGATCTTACGGTAGGTGAAATATTATTTTAAATACTTTCTATATATTAACTCATTAATGTCTACCTTTTTGCAGAATATTTTGTGTTGGTATTTTTATGTGTTTCCAGTATTTGGAATTCATATAGTCTAATACTGAGAAATTAATACCCAAATAATGTGTTTATCTGGGTTCTTAATAAATTGGGGGAAGTAGGTGAGTGGAAATTGTACTGGGCAAATAAGTAGTGAACTCCACATTCATTCTGCAACTCTTTTGACCTAAAACTGTTTGTCTTAACACAATGTTGCTTTAATACATATAGAAGCAAGTGTTACTGCTTATAAAGTTGCTGTTGCTTGAAAAAAACCAATTCTGTCATTTAAGTATTTTTCTGTCCATGTTGCTCACAGGTTGAACATTAACTTATCCATGCAAAAACTTAATTATCTTTTTTGATTTTAAAAATGTTTGCAAAATGATATATATGCAGACATTTTCCTCCTCTCTTGCTCATTTCAAACTTCATGCACATCACAGAATCAGCCAAACTATTTAAATTTTAGTTTCAATTTTGATCTGAAATCTGAATCCTAATCAATGATAAACATTTAAACTTTGTTGGCACATTACTCTAAAAGTATTTGTGTTATTTCATCATTTAATGACTAAATCTACCATGAGAATTTGTAATTTCATGTCTTCATTGTAATGCTCTAATAAAAAAAATGGCAAAATTAGTACAAATTGTTAAAAAAAGAGTCAGGGGATTTTTATTTTCCCCACTTTATAGGTGAAGGAACTGAAACCAGAAGAATTAAATATCTTTCCCCTACTTGTATGAGCAGTAGCAGTCATATTAGAATTGGACCTTGACCCCTATTCTTCACCACTACACTGTACGACCCCGTGGAGAGGAGGAACCATAACAAAGTTGACCAATAATAAAAGACACACCAGGAGTGACCGCACAGTAAGGAAAACAGAGTAAACTCGGAAGGTTAATAGTGAGGAGGAGGGTTGGAATCTGTTCAGATGCCAGGAGGGAAATTTTCACGTTGCAATAACGCTAACATGGAAAGGACTGGAAACCCCTAAATAAAGAGTGGAGGGGACACAGGGGAGCTCAGTCGGTTAAGCGTCTGCCTTCAGGTCAGGTCATGATCTCAGGGTCCTGGGATCGAGTCCCGCACTGGGATCCTTGCTCGGTGGGGAGTCTGCTTCTCCCTCTGTCTGCTGCTCCCCTGCTTGTGCTCTCTCTCTTTCAAATAAATAAATAAAATCTTAAAAAAAAAAAAAAAGAGTGGAGGAATACTGTTCACACACGGGGATTAGCTTGTGAGCAGGCTCTGTGTAAGGGGTGGTATGTCCGTGCACAGGAAAGGGGGTTCTGGGACCCGCGTGTGGAGAGCAAGGGTGAGAACGAGAACAGCCAATATTGGAGAGCAAGGCAGGGTTCAGAGGATGGATGCTCTGGGCCACATTAAGACATCCCGATGTCATTGTAAGTGCAAAGGAAGTCACTGAAGCATTTTAACCCGAGACCATGATTTCTGTGCCGTTTACATCTTCTCTTCCATCTTACTCAACCTAGTGCGCTCTACACGTTGAATTGTGAATAAAGGTTAAATTGGCTCTCCTTAAAATTACCAATAGAGAAGCCTTTTTATTTTTTTCCATTTGATTGCTTCTTTATGGTTAAGAGGGGACACAGGCCACGCAGAAATAATAAGCAGTAATATAGAGCTAAGTATGTCTCAGAGCTTTCAGTTTTCATGCCAATAAAAATACTACCATCCCTCCCACACCACCATCTGCATATTTGAATAAGTAAGTAACAATGTGGCTATTTAGAATGAAAAGGTCAGCCATAGGTCCATATTTTTAGAAATCCCCAGCCTAAATGAAATAAAACATCCAGCTAGAATTTTTTCTCAGCCCACAGGTTCCCTGCTCATGTTTTACCAAAATGAATTACTTCGGCCATTAAAGGAAATATGCCCTTGAAAAACATGTGTTGCTTCAGTGATCCATCTGAACCAGAAAATGTATATCAGAGCAAAAGCAAAAATAGATTTGCCTCCGACGTAGAGAACTGCCGAAAGCAGGAGAGGGATGGAATGGAGAGAAATATTTCCAGGAATACTTCTCATGTCTCCATTAAAGAATAAACTTAAAGCAGCTGGATTAGACACACCAGTGTCTGGGTCCAGGACCAAGGAGGTTAAAAATGACAACTTGGACCCAGTTCAAGGTTTACTTCCCAGGAGCTAACAAGTCCTGCAAAGGGAGAGGAAGGGACCCTGGTGAGGGAGGAAGCGTGTGCTCCCTGTGGCCTTCGTTTCTCCTGCAAGGGCAGCCCAGGCTCAGGGTTCACGGCAGCCCTCCAGAGAGGACGTGTCCAATATCGCAGAGGCACGGGGAATCACACGCTTTCTGCCCTATACGCCCCCAAGTCCCACTAGCACCAGTCACTATTATTATTTAATGCACAAGACCCTAATTTTACACCTCAGCAACCTTGTCTCCACAGGCAGAACGCCCGAGCCATGGGTCTCAACATTCTTGCCGTGCAAGGACTGGGCAATCTCTCTTGAAGTCTTCACTGCAGAATGTGGGAATCCCAAATAGGGGCTCTCGATGGCCAGCCAGGCACAGCCCACGAGAGTGACGTGCACTAAGTTACAACAGGGATCGACTCCTCACGCCAGGCTCTGCATGCTCTGTTGTTTACAGAAGTGACATCTGGAACCAACTGGGTTCCTGAAGAATAGGTTGCCATTTGTCTAGTCCCAAAGCCTGAATTAGATGCTTAAAAACAACCGATGCCGGTGGTTGCCCTCGGTTGGGTTTCTGACTCTTGGTTTCATCTGGGGTTGTGATCTCAGAGTTGTGGGATCAGCCCAGCATCCAGGCCTGTGTTGGGCTCCACATTTGGCGCCGAGCTCGCTTGGGACTCTCTCCTCTTCTTCCTCTGCCCCTCCCTTCTGCTCTCTCTCATAAATACATAAATCTTAAAAAAACAAACAAACAATGAAGGTTAACTCAGCTCAATAAAATATGGGGAAAGAAATAGCATCGGGATAGAGATGTGACAGTCTCTAGAATTTTAGCGGGAAGTGTTCTCACCATCATTTCATAAATAATGTTTGACATGTATGTAAGTATATTTCAGAAATGAAGCCATGTATTTGAATACTCGAGGTTCCTGGGGAGACAAGATTAAATCTGGGCTGACCAAGCAAAGCCGTTTATTTGGCCATTCCCCGATCACACTGACCTAGCAAGGAACACTTTTCCCTTTGAGAGCACAGTGCTAGACATCTTTTTTTTTTTTTTCCATTAGATGTTCTTTTTCTCACAAAACATTGTGGGAATGATTGCATCAGCTTTGAAAACTCCACCCAAGATACATATTTTAAATCCCTTCTGTCGAACGGCACAAGATTCAATGCTGTAATAAATGAGTACATAGCAAGTCATAGGTATAATTAGAGTATTCAGTCCTTCTAATGATTTAAGATAACAGGTTACCCATTTATAAATGACGTCTATAAAGGACACTGGACTTGAACTAGACAGACAGTCTCTTTTACCACTGTCCCTTTATCTACATCTCGAGAGGGAAGAAAGTGTTTAATATTTGGGTAATGCTTTAGAGTTTACCAAGTGCTTATATAGACACCAAATTATTTGACACAACATTTTAGAAACACAGAAACTGATACCCAGAATGGTTAACTGACTTGTCTAACACCATCCTGCTGACAAGGTGAAAAACAAAACTTAAACCTAAGGGTTCTTTCCACGATCTCAAATGTGAGTTCCTCGTGGCAGGCATAAGACTCTGCATGCAAGCACACCCGTATTTTCATTAGTACAGTCCTCTGACATTTTCTCAAAGCGATGTTGGTACAAACTCTCAAACAAACATTTAATCTCATACTGATGGGCTAACCTCATATGACCTATCAACACATATAAAATATACCATCATTTTTCCTTTTGAAACTAAGAAGACCAGGAAGTAACTTTATCTTATTTTTTAGATGGACACCTGTTGATTCTTGCATTGTTTGTTTACATATGGCAAATACTATGATGTCATGTGCCCAGCTCAGCGTCCCTCTCAATGAAAACTTTGGGAAAATGGTAGTTTACCATTCTCTCTGAAAATGTGTTCGTGGATATTGATTTGTTTTACAGCATCAATGACTATACCAAATAGAACATGAATTTAGATTTGTTTTCTATTATGAAATGAAATATAAAGAAACGGCATAGTTGCCATGAGATGAAATGTTGAGTGCATAATTTCAAAGTCTTTAAATTCAAAATACCAGTCACTTGTCCTGCTCTTATCTTCCTGAAATGATCCCAGCCCACTGTCGCAGGTGAGAAAACAATAGCCAAATATACTCACTATCCAAGCGCACCCCCCCCCACCTTCCAACCGCACCCATCCAGAGTACTTCCCCTGCAGCTGACCAGACTAACTCATGGCCTTTGGCAAGTGAGGCTCCTCCCTACAGGCCCTGACCTATACCTTACAGAAATCCGGCTCCAAAAGTGCACCAAACACGTTGTCCATCAGCAGTTGGAACCACTGGATACCAGAGGAAGACCTAGTCAGTGATAAACACTTGCTCTGACAAGTTTATAGAACTGAGCCTGTGGAGGTCATGCAAAGACCCCAAATCTTTAAAAGTTATCCAAGAGGAGAATCTCAGAGAGAGTTGTCTGGGGGGACAGATGAGGAGAAGCTGGAAGCAGGAGGACCCCAGCACCAGGAGGCAAGCAGCCTCTGTCCCCCGGTTCCCAGGTCCCAGCCTCCACCTTAGGGAGGCCAGACGACACCTGACTCCGGAACTCAGACAGGTGTGGGACTCTCCACCGGCAAGCTGAAACGGGTCTGTACTACTTACACCTGAAAAAATACACGAACCAGGACATGAATATTACCTTGGCTTTGAGAATATGGCTGTGTAGGCAGGCAAGGGAGTTTTCCTCCTATTATCTTTAGTGTCCATGAACATACACATAAGATAGGGGAAAAGGTTTTAATTTTTTCAAGTAAAAGATCATCATAATTTCCAAAAGGGAGAAGGAGATGTTAGGGAAGGAAGAAGTGGGAGAGGCTCTTTACCGCCCTTTAAAATTTAAGGATCAGGAATGTATTTCCTACCAAAAAATCATGACCCTGCCAATCACAGAGAAACACGATACCCTAAAATGTTAGCAGCGATGCTGTGGGCTAATCCCATGCACACACTCAGTTCATATTTGGAATGAAAAGTCAGGACCACACCTGCAGGAGAAAGTGGACTCGAGTTGCCCCGAGGCAGGCGTCTGTCTATACTTGCCCCCTGGGATCATTGCATAATTGCTGGCCTCTTCTTTGTACACTTCAACTGGGCAACGTTCATGAGTGGCTCATGTTGCCCAACACGGGCCATACCGCAGGTTTCTCTTAGTTATATCAGCACAGAATGAGATGAGGACATTTCTGAGAAGACAGCCACTTGTTAAGAAACTGATTCTGGGGGCACCAGGGTGGCTCAGTCAGTTAGCATCTGCCTTCGGCTCAGGTCATGATCTTAGAGTCCTGGGATTGAACCCCACATTGGGCTCCCTGCTCAGCAGGAAGCCTGCTTCTCCCTCTCTCTATACCTGCTGATCCACCTGCTTGTGCTCTCTCTCTCTCTAGATCTCTGTCAAATAAATAAGTAAAATCTTAAAAAAAAAAAGACAAAGAAAAAAAGAAACTGATTCTGTTGAGAAATGCACTGACCATCAACTGTAGTTGTAACTGTTTTTACCGGGACCTTAAAGAAGAGACGCATTTCATACTCTTCCCAGGGTCTCCCAGGTCCTTTGATGGGACATGTGTTCGTTCAGCAACCCATGATCTCTTCATGCCAATTTCTCTTTGGTTTTTAAGAAATTTTAAGCAATAGAATAAAATCATGGAGAAAAAAAATGCCAAGATACTGTTATAATACACTTTTTAATAATCAACATGACATTTTATGGGCTTAAATTTTTTAAATTTATGGTGGATGTTGAACTTACCAAAAGTAGGATACTTCATCATATCATTATCCACAAGGATTTGTTTTTATAATTTGATAGAGAAGCATAAATACCTTGTGGCACCCGGGTAGTGCAGTCAGGTAAACCCCCAACTCCTAATTTCAGCTCAGGTCATGATCTCAGTGTCCTGGAATTGAGCCCCAGATTGGGCTCAACGCCCAGTGGGGAGTCCACTTGGGACCCTTTCTCCCTCTGTCTCTCCACCCACACCTCGAACCCCATGCTCGCTCTCTCTAAAATAAATAAGTCTTAAAAGAAGAAGAAGAAGAAGAAGAAGAAGAAGAAGAAGAAGAAGAAGAAGAAGAAGAAGAAGAAGAAGAAATGTCTCCAACACGAATAGCAATTGCCAAGCTTCACGCCTCACAATAGTAAATTCTGGGGGAGCACACGATTACCTCAGGGCAAAATGGTCCTGCTGCTTGTGTAAAGGGAAGACATGGAAGACGAGTAGAAAGCTCCGCGAGGTGCGAGGCTTTGAAGCCAACACACTTTTCCTCCCACTAAGAAACTACCATTTTAAAGATGAAGCTCATAGTTTGGACACCTGAGTGAGGCATAAATAATTTATATTCATCTAGGTCGAACGCCTGGCTCTCTAGCATGTAAAGTGCTACGATTATCTGGACCAGCCAAGTACTTCATTTTCATTTGCTGGGGTGATAAGTTTACGGTTGAATATATCTATGGATATTTCTGCATGATTACTTGCAATGGGCTTGTTCATTCCCCCATTTAAACTGGCTAGAAGAAGTTGGTTTAATGTTTTGCTATATTGATATTTATATTAGTCCTGAAGGGTCACATTGAATTATGCAAGGGTGTTTTATGATTGGTTTATCCTTAGCAGACTGTACAGCAGAGACTTGAGGTCTTAAGGAAAGTCTATTTTGCATAAGTAAGTACCTTCTGTTCCCTTTGTCCCTCTCACATTCAACCACAATTGCATTTATCTAACTACTAACACATTTCTTTTGAGAAGGAAAAATCTTAGCATAATGAAGTTGTTCTGAAGGCAATAGCAAGCCCATAGATGCACGGGAAAAGGCAAGGATTCTAATTTTCAAGTGAGTCTTCTGGGACCTGAATGTTGATTTCTGCTGTTCCCCATTTAGAGCTATTTTCTTACTTTCACCAAATGGGGAACAGTATGGAAAATTTGCAGAAGGGAAAATCATGAGAACTAGTGGTTCTCTTTCCCCCTTTTGGTATTTCTTATATATTCAGAAGAATTCTGTTTTTTTCCTCCTCCGGCATGCAATTATCAAAAAAGTCGGGTGGGGAACATTGTTTGCAGGTGTTGGACACAGTCAGAGGCATCATTTTTAAGACACTGACAGCAAATCCAAGAATGACTTCATTTTTACCTTCTTTATTTTTAACTTCAAAGAGTTGATGGATTCCCACTCCACAGATGACACGGATGTCAGTGTCTTTGGAAGTCTCTTCCTTCAGTGTTTATTTTTAACCCCCTTCTATAGTCTCTGTAGCTACTTCACGATGACCCCAGATCCCCACAGAAAGAAAAATTAAACGTTTGACCTCAGATACTTCCAAGCATCCTCAAAAGGTGAAGGGGAAAATAAAGGGAGACAGAGGGAGGACAATTATTCAGAAAGGAAAATCAGGTCTTCATTTATGAAAAACAGCACTGATATGTAACTACCACTTAAAATGTACCTACAGACTCTGGCAGTCATGCTCAACTGATCTGCCCCTTCCCGCTCTCACGTACACCCCAGGGGCGATGCCTCCACAATGCATCGCTGTACCCACTCAGCCGGACCAGTCTCTGGCACCCTCCTGGTCCAGTACACCGGCGGTGTCTGACCCGGACCAGAGCAGCACTCCCATTTCTGGTCTCCCTGCTCACACATGTGCAATTATGTTTCTGCCACACTGGTCTTTTCCCTCCAACCTCCGGCCTATGCATGGACTCTTCCCTCTGCCTGGAAAACCCTTCTTCCCAATTTCACTTCTTCTACTGTTCCACATCATTCAGTTTTCAGATCAACTATGGCCTCAGGAAAGATGATTTCTATGACCATCCTGTGGAAAGTAGCCCCTGCTCTCAACCCCAAGTCATTCTGCATTTTGTCACTTGGTGGCTTTTCTCTTTCTTTCTTGCTTGCTTTCTTTCTCTCTCTTTCTTCTTTCTAATTGCTATTTAAAAATTTCATGTCTATTTGCTTATTTTATATCCACCACTTCCCTTCCTTAATTCCAAAGAGCAGGTAAACTCCATGAAGACATGGGTATTCTCCTTCTGCACGTTACAGAGAACAGGATCCTCCTGTGGGCAATTGATGAATACTTCCTAAATGGATGAAAGCAGAAGGCATGCTACCGGGTGACATCCATCCATCCTCAGAGCAGACAGACCATATTCTCATTATTGCTGTTTTGTAGATGAGAAAACTGAAGTATGGAAAGATTAGATAATCTGGCCAAGATTGCATGAATAGGAAATGGCATATCTGGAATCAACACCACTTAATTTGAAGTAATTTGTTCACGTTCCAAAGCCCTTGGCGTTCTTACTGAGGCTGTGATTTACAAAGCTGACTTCCTATGGGGTAGGTGTTTCCATCTCTGTTTTTATGGGTAAAGAAGTTCAGACTCAGGACAGTTAATTCTTTCACCCCAAATTGCACAGGTAGAATACGGTGGGGTCAGAATTAGAATCACATTTTCTCTAGTGTAATCTCAGACTTTTTCTATCCAGCATGCCACCTCACCTATCAAATCACGGCACTAACCTTAAGGTATTACAAACAGAAGTTTTTAAGAACAAAAGATGTTCAATATAAAGCACATGGTACTGTAACAGACCCTGTAGGGACAGCCCATATTTGCAGAGCAGCAAGTTCAGTCAACCTGGGGGAGGAGGAACCCAGATGTAGGCTTTGCAGTAAAATCAGTTTCAGTTATCACTTTGTGGCAAAAAATATTGCCACTGGCCCCCAAATTCATGCTCTCCTCATCTTCTTGGGTACATAGCTGGAGGGTTGACCTCATTTCTGGGCTCCATCTCATTATGTGTGCCCATAAGATTAAATTCCAGACAATGGAATGTGTAAGAGAAAATAATAAGCACCTCCTCAAAGATTGGCCCAGGAAAATCCTTTACAAAGACTTCTCAGAGCTCTTTTTTCTTCCTAACTGCTTGAAATGGAGATCACTCCAAGGTCACCCTGGAAGCATCCATAAGTCTAGGCTCCTGAAAAACTGGAAGGGGTAGGATATCCTGCCAATCTGTTCACTGGAAAAATACTGTTGGTTGAGGAAGGAAAAGAATTCTCAGGGCGCCTGGGTGGCTCAGTGGGTTAAAGCCTCTGCTTTCGGCTCAGGTCATGATCTCAGGGTCCTGGGATCGAGGCCCGCATCGGGCTCTCTGCTCAGCAGGGAGCCTGCTTCCCCTTCTCTCTCTGCCTGCCTCTCTGCCTCCTTGTGACCTCTCTCCCTCTGTGAAATAAATAAAATCTTTAAAAAAAAAAAAAGAATTCTCAGATCTGTCCTACTACAGTTTCTACAGTGGATTAGCTCACATAAAATCAGAACACGGGAAAATGGATAGAATCGGGCCTGGGTGATGTCCCCACGTGTGCCCATCATTTGTGCACACTGAAGTAACAGCTACAGGGTCCCAGCCCCCTAGTTTGGCTGAACAGTCACAGAGCAGCACGGAGCTGTGACTTCTGTCCACTCCATGTTCACCCCAAGTTCCATCACTTGCTCTCTATCTCAAATTTCTCGTGGTCTCCTTAGTCTTCAACTCCATCACACTGAAGCTCAAATTATTTCTTGTACTCTTCTGCCCTTATTCTCCCACTTTGTCAAAAGCAACTAACAAGTGTTCTCTTACTTATCAGAAGTTTAAGACGAACTTCAGAAATGAAGACCTGATTCACAGCAAAAGTGAGTGGAAAGAACCGGGATCAGATATGCCCCTGACCCCATCCCCCACCACTTATCCAGACTCTACCTGCTCTCAATATCTCCATCAGAGTCATAGTTTTGTCACCATCAATGAACAGACAATGGCACCTCATTATCATTCCAAAGTCCATAGTTTACATAAGGGTTCAGCCGTGCCATTCTGTCATTTTTGACAAAAGTATGATGAGATGTATCCACCACTGTGGTATCCTCCAGAACAGCTGAATAATCCTTGTATTCCACCTGCTCGTCTCTCCCTCCGCCCAGCCTCTGGGAATCACTGATACCCCTAGTCTTTCCATAGATTTACCTTTTCAGGATGTCAAATAGTTAGAAATAAGCCTTTCTTACACTACTAGTATTTTTTCTTATTGTTTCTAGTGTTCTGTTTAGAATTTTAGAGTTACCAAGCTCCATAGACTTCAAAGGCCTTCCCCAACTCCATTTCTCCCAGAAGTGCTATTATTTTTAATGTGCAATTTTATAGAATGAGTGATCCTTCAAGAATGGACATATTAGATTTTCACACCACCTTATTTGAGTTTGAGCCATTATAAATTTGGGGGTCTCTATGTTTTAAGAATTAGCTGACTCTAGTTTATACAGATCCTTTACTAAAGTCACTTTTATCCAAAGGAATAGGGCATTTTGAAACAGTACTGTTGGAAGCAATATAGTATAGTAGTTGTATGGCCTTGAGCAAGTGTCTAAATCTTAATCACCTTATCTGTCAAATAGGTATTATAGATCTTCAACCAAGTATTCAACCAAACAAGCTGTGGGATGGACTCAGGACTATTTCTCACAATCACGCGATCATTTAAATTGCAAGTTTTGTCACTGGCTTTGTTATCAGACATGCCACCATTCCGCCACTTACTATCTGTGCCACCTCAGGAATGTTTTTGGACCCCATAAAGCATCAGTTTCTTCATCTAACAAGGAATGAATAAGTCAGTATGAGAGATCATGTATGCAAAACTAGTAAACCTGTAAAGCACCCCATTTACGCAGAAAAATGACATTCAAACGCTTTCCCAGGAATAGCAGCCACATTTCTAAAAGCAGGTTTTCAGTGCTTTTCAAGTCGTATCTTGTAGGCGATTGCCGTCCATGCACACATATCAGAACGGCTCCAGGGGTCGCCAGTGTGAGAAAGGAAAATGCCTGTAATCAGTAGCGCGCACACTAGGCTTAGGAAAAAGAAAATTTTCAACGGCAGCATCTGCATCTAATTCCCCAGGGACATGTTCACAGAGGGAACTCTGGGTCGGTAAATAGTTTATTAAAATTCTTTCTGAGTTTCATTGTAGTCAGTGTAAAGAAGGGAGATAAGACAAATGAGATACAACAAAATAAATCCCAGAACTTGAGAATTAAGCAATAAAAAGGAATAAAGACCCTGGAAGAAATAATATGCGAATATTTATCAGTTATTGGGCAGCAGAGGGAGTTTTTGAATATAGAAGGGAACCATAAAATAAAAATTTAACAAGTAAGACTTCCTAATGTTACCTAAACTTATCATGTTTCAAGTTTTTATTTAAATTCTAGTTAGTTAACACATAGTATATATTTTATGGTTCCCTTCTACGATATTATCTTCAAAAAGTCCCTCTGCTGTCCAATAACTGATATCACTCTTGATTTCAGCTGGGGTCATGATCTCAGGGTCCTGGGATAGAGCCCCAGGTTGTCAGGCTCCCTGCTCAGTGGGGAGTCTGCTACTACCTCTGCCTCTGCCCTTCCCCCCATGCACTCTCTCTCTCAAATAAATAAATAGATAAATTGATAAATGGATAGATAAATCTTAAAAATATATACATGTTTGGTAGAATTCACCCGTGAAGCCATCTGGCCCGACTTTTGTTTACTGGGAGGTTTTTGATTACCAATTCCATTTCTTTGCTGGTTATAGGTATGTTCAAATTTTCTATTCCCTCCTGATTCTGTTTTGGTAGTTTGTATGTTTCTAGGAATTCATCCTTTTTTTCCAGACTGCCCAAATTGTTGGTATATAATGTTGCATTATTCTCTTATAATTGTTTTTATTTCGGTGGTATCTATTGTGATCTCTCTCATTCATGATTTTATTTTTTTTCTTCCTTTTGATAAGTATGGTTAGGGGTTCATCAATTTTATTAATTCTTTCAAAGAACCAGCTCCTAGTTTCATTGATCTGTTCTACTGGGGTTTTTTATTTATCTATGGGGTTGTTTCTATGTCATTTATTTCTGCTCTAATCTTTATTTCCCTTCCTCTGTTGGCTCTAGGCTTCATTTGCTTTTCTTTTTCTAACTCATTTAGGTGTAAGGTTAGGTTGTGTAGTTGAGAATTTTTCGCTTCTTGAGGTAGGCCTGTATTGTTAAAACTTCCCTCTTATGACTGCTTTTGTTGCATCCCAAAGGTTTCAGACTGTTGTATTTTCATTTTTATTTGTTTCTGTGTATTTTTAAATTTATTTTTAATTTCCTAATTAACCCATTCACTCTTTAGTAGGATGGTCTTTATCTTCCATATATTTGTGATCTTTCCAAATATTTTCTTGTGGTTGACTTCAAGTTTCATAGCATTGTGATCTGAAAATTACATATCATATGATCTCAATCTTTTTTTTTTTTTTGAGGTCTGATTTGTGACCCAGTATGTGATCTATTCTGGAGAATGTCCCATGTGTACTTGAAAATAATGTGTATTCTGCTGTTTTAGGATGGAATGTTCTGAATATATCTGTGAAGTCCATCTGGTCCAGTATGTCATTCAAAGCCATTGTTTCCCTGTTGATTTTCTGCTTAAATGATCTATCCACTGAGGTGAGTTAAAGTCCCCTACTATTATTGTATTATTATCAATGAGTTACTTTGTGTTTGTTATTGTCTTATATAACTGGGTGCTCCCAAGTTGGAGGCGTAAATATTTACAATTGTTAGATCTTCTTGTTGGATAGACCCACTAATGAAGATACAGTGACCTTCTTCATCTCTTGTTACAGTCTTTAGTTTAAAATCTAGTTTGTCTCATATAAGTATGGCTACTCTGGCTTTCTTTTGACATCTACTAGCATAATAAATGGTTTTCCATCCCCCTGACTTTCAATCTGCAAGTGTCTTTAGGTCTAAAATGAGTCTCTTGTAGGCAGCATATAGATGGTTGTTGTTTTTTTTATCCATTCTGATACCCTATGTCTTTTTATTGGACCACTTATTCCATTTACATTCAGAGTGATTATTGATAGATATGAATTTAGTGCCATTGTATTACCTGTTAAGTCACTGTTTCTGGAGATTTTCTCTGTTCCTTTCTAGTCTTACTCACTTTTGGTCTTTCTTTCTGACTCAAAGAGTCCCCTTTAATATTTCCTACAGGACAGGTTTAGTGGTCACAAACTCCTTTAGTTTTTGTTTGCCTGGGAAACTCTTCATCCCTCCTTCTACTCTGAACGACAGCCTTGCTGGATAAAGTGTTCTTGGCTGCGGATTTTTCCCATTCAGCACATTGAATTTATCATGCCCCTCTCTTCTGGCCTGCCAACGTTCTGTGGGGAGATCTACTGTGAATCTAATTCATCTTCCTTTGTAGGTTAGGGATTTCTTTTCCCTTGCTGCTTTCAGAAGTTCTTTCCTTATCTCTACATTTTGAAAATTCTACTACAATATGTCTTTATGTTGGCCTGCTTTTGTTGATTTTAGTGGGGGTTCTCTGTGCCTCCTGGATCTGGATCCTTGTTTCCTTCCCCAGATTAGGCAAGTTTTCAGCTATAATTTTCTCAAATAAACATTCTGCCCTTTTTTTGCCTCTTTTTCTTGGACTCCTATGATACAAACGTTATTATACTTTATGGACTTGCTGAGTTTGCTAAGTCTACATTCATAATCTAATACTTTTCAATCCCTCTTCTCAGCTCCAGTATTTTCCATAATTTCATCTTCTATATCAGTGATCCATTCCTCTGTTTCTTTGTCTTTATGGCCATTAAATCCAATCAATTTTGCATATTAACTACAGCATTTTTATTTCGGCCTGACTAGTTTTTAGGTCTTTTATCTCTGTGGTAAGGTTCTCCTCTGTGTCTTTTAGGCTTTCCTCAAGCCCAGCTAGTAGACTTATGATTGCTGCTTTAAATTCTGGATCAAGCATATGGTTTATATATGTTTCAATTAGATCCCTGGCCATCATGTTCTCTTGTTCTTTTTTGGGAGGATGCATTCCTCCATTTTGGCATTTTGTCTAGGTCTTTGTCTTCTCTGTGTTAGGAAAACCTTTTATGTTTTCTACTCCTGAGGGTAATGGCTTTGTGAAGAAGAGGTCAAGTAGTGCCCAGGGCCTAGAGGGACGGGAAGTGTTTCTGGTATATTCCGTGTACTCTGCTGCTGTGTTCTGGCTGCTCTTTCCCTCAGGTCAGTCCTCTGCAGAGTTTCTCCTTGCCCACAGTGGGAGTGTTTGGAGCTTGTTCAGAGTGTGGTGAGTTTTAAGTAGGTGTGCTCTGGTCTGCTTGTTTAAAGAGGCTTGATCCTATTTCCACTAGAGCTGAGGCTTTGCATCACCCCACACTGAGTAGACTCGGGGCATGCACGGCATGTGTGCTGGACTCCTGGGGGAGGGGCCCACTGCTCTGGTTTTCAGCATACTTGCCCTAGGAAAGAAACACCTGCAGAGTGTGGGGGCTGGGGCTTGGTGTAAGTGGCTCAGGCCTCCACTGCTGGTGCTGTGTTGCTCACTGAAGTCAGTCGTTGATGACGGGCAGGGGAGAAAAATGGTGCCAGTCCTCTCTCTCATCCCTGGAGAGGGGAGTTCACACCTGCCACTGTCTGGAAAGCCCTCACAGAAAGGCAGACAATCTCCCCTTGTGTGTCCCAGGCACCCCTCAGATCGCTGCCTTCACCCAGCCTGCCTCCAGGCCATCTGCCCACCCAGCAGCACAGTGCACCTGTGTTCTATCTCAGGAACGCCAGCTGAGTTTCAAACTCCAAACTTTAGGGACCTGGTGTGGTGAGGACCCACACTGATCGTCCAGGGGAGGGACTCCCTGCACTGGAGCTGGTGCCAATTCGTCCCAAAAGAGCTGTCGTACCAACGCACAGGAGCTTGGAGGTTAAAGTGCAGCAAAAGGCCTGAGTCCAGGTTAACCACCTCAGTAGGTGTCTCTGTCCCTATGCTTAAGGGTGCCCGCAGGCTCTTTTGTCCCCTGAGAGGTAATGCCACCTGTCCCAGATGTATCCAGGAAGGGGGAATCATCTCTCCCAATGAGTCCCAAGGGATTCTCAGATCATGCTGTCATCTCCTGTGCCTCTGTCCTCCTTCTCCATGGAAGCATGACAGTGCACACCAGGCTCCACACTGGCCATGGCATGGACTTCTGAAACTCCAGTCTTTGAGCTCCACTGGTTGTAATAACTCGCAATAATCAGCCCCTCTTGTTTTCCCAGTTAATGGTTTTGAGGACGGGTTTTTCTTGTGTGATCTCCTGTGCACTGCTCTGTCTCTTCCTCTGTCACTCTGTCTCCCCTCTCTCCATGATCTCCATGATCCCTCCCCTCTGCAGCACCTGTGATCCTTTTCTCCCCCAAATCACGTCTCCACACTTACTACCTTCCACGATGTGGGCTCTTCTCTCCCTCTGCAGTTTGTCCTCTCAGTCCTCAGATCGATTTCTTGGGTGTTCAGAATGACTGGATATTGATTTAGCTGTATTCAAGGGACAAAGCAAGCATAGAGTTCCCTGTACACCCCACCATCTTCTAATCCTCTGACTTCCTGAAAATTTTGAACTTCTGCACAAATGTTTAATTCCTTCAGTCATCACTCTTAAAAGGCAAACAACTAACCAGGAAAAATATGGGTTATAAGATATATAAGATACATCTGGATTAATGAAAAAATAACATTTAAAGGATTAATAAGATTAGTGGTTTTATTCTATTGAAATATCCTCTACAAGGAAAAGAAAAACATCCAAATAGAAAGATGGCAATAGGAACTGAATGTTTTTTCTCTTAAAAATTCCTAGGCTGAGGGCGCCTGGGTGGCTCAGCGGGTTAAGGCCTCTGCCTTCAGCTCAGGTCATGATCTCAGGATCCTGGGATCGAGGCCCGCATCAGGCTCTCTGCTCAGCAGGGAGCCTGCTTCCTCTTCTCTCTCTGCCTGCCTCTCTGCCTACTTGTGTTCTCTCTCTGTCAAATAAATAAATAAAATCTTAAAAAAAAAAATTCCTATGCTGAGATCCTAAGCTCCAGTGTTATGGTATTATCAGGAAGGGTCTTTGGGACATGCTCAGGGAGCCCTCACTGTGGCAATCATGCCCTTTTATAAAAGAGACCACAGAGAGCCCTCACACTCTCCTGTCATGATCGACAGCTGAAGACAGCTGTATATGAACCAGGAAAGGACCTTCACCAGACACTGAATCTACCAGTGCCTTAATCTGGGACTTCCCAGACTCCAAAACTGTGAAAAATAAGTTTCTGGTATTTCCATTATAGCAGCCCAGACTGACTAAGACAAATGGGTAAATGACAATTTCAAAGAATTCATTGGGAAAAAATTTATTAAGCAACTGGTATATGCTAGACAGGACTCTAGGTGGTGGGAATTAATGCCAGAATGAAAAAGACAGCCACACTTCCTCCGCTCAGGAAACTTGTCATCTAATGGGAAGGTGGACAGTAAAAAAGTAAACAGGAGGCCATTACATAAATAAACAACACGAATTTAGGTGGCAAACACATATTTTACAAAAGCAGGGGAAGTAGATAAAGAACACAGGGAGAGAGGCTATTTTGGACTGCAGAGTCCTGGAAAGCTCCTATGAGAAGGTGAAACTGGAGCAGGACAGAGTGGAGTACAACAGTGAGTCTCGTGAAGATTTGGAAACAGGGATGCACTGTGGCTAGAGAAAGCCCCCAGCATGGTCAAGGTCACTGAGAGAAACAAAAACTTAGCACAACACAGCAGTAGTGAAAAGCATGTGGCTAGAGCAGAGTCAAACAGGAAAGGTGGCAGGTAAAAAAGAAAGTTCAGCCCATGTGGACACATATTTACAATATTTGACCAGTAATTCCACTTCTAAAGATTTATGTTATTGATAAAATCATTGAACACCTAAATGCACACCGATATTCACATTGTAATTCAAAATAACGCAATACTGAAAATGAACCAATGTACAACCATAGAGATGACTGCAGTAGTATGGTATGACGATAACATGGAGAGTTACGCAGAAATAAGATGATATTTTCAGACTACTTGATAAGATTAAACACTCAGGACAATATATTGAAGGGCAAAGAGCAGTACGCAAAAGAGAAAATGGCCTTAATTTTAGGGAGAAAACAAAGAGAGAAGCAAGCAAGCAAGAACATTGAAATGTAAGCAGTGTTTTTCACTGTGTTGAAAAATTATATGTGATTTCGATCTTCCTCTTTATATGCCCTATGTTTTTCATTTCGTCCAGTGGCAATGTGTCACTCTTATATTAAGAAACCCCAAGGTTATTAAGAAAATTAAGTTCACATCCAAAAATGTCTTGCTTTTTATAAAATGGCCTATGATGGGTTATCCCCATGGTGAACTGTATGTACACCTTATTTGGTTCTAGACAGAGCAAACACAAGGGCATGGTTCTCTGGACATATTTTTGAAAAGAACTGTCACAAACTGATGGGACATTAGACAGGGAAGGGACAGAAAGACAGTTAAAACACCTGGCTTTGAAGATGAGGAAACCAGGACTCAGGAGAGATAATGTAATCTGCCAAGGACCCAAGAGCAGTTCATGGTGGGAATTAGACTAAAGCCTCCATGTCTTGATCCTCAATCCATTATCCTATATCCCAGAACACTTTCTCAAGCCTAACACCAGCTTTGCTAATGTCTGGGCAATGGGGACCTGTCAGACAGGAGAGAACAGATGACTGGGGAAAAGCTCTAAGGTGCAGGAAAAAAGTCTACTCCTAGTGAAGGAGGGGTGAGGATGACAGAAGACCTTCAATTGGCAATGTAACCATCAGTGGACAGAATCAAGTACACAGAAGAAAGGAACAATCATTGACAGTTGAGGTACAGTGAGCTGGCTAATCACCCTTCAGAGCACCGTTTTCAGACCAGTTTGACCAGGAAAGCAGCATAACTAGTAACCATCCATCCTTTATAAGAAGACCTGAGTGACCCAGAGCCTGGAGGGAGAGTAGAGGTCAGATAGGATGGCAAGCCAGGGAGTTGGAGAACGTCTCTCTGTAAGGACGCAGCTCTCATTTCCCTTGGATTCGGTATATTGGCATTCCTACACGACAGCAGGTTACTCCCAGACCTTAAGACTCTTCAGATTGATAGTTCGCCCTGGTTATTTCTGCCATGACATACATCATAGATATTCCCTGCATGCTTAACATGCAAGCATCTGGACGGTGTAACACACACAGTAATGCAGGATCTCTAGACCATTCAGCAATTCCCACAGCAACGCTGAATTCCGCAAGCGCTCCAATAGCACAGTGGAAAAACAGAAGTTCCCCTCCGACAGACCCATTACAGCATTCTAATTTTTAATGTAGCTTTTTAACTTTGGTCAATGAGCTTCAGCTTCTGCATCTATTCTACCTGATAGAACTGCAAGGACCAGATGAGACAATGGATGTACATCACAGGGGACAGTATGGGAATATAAAAGGCACAAGAGAAAGATTAGAGGTTCTTTCTACACTTCTGACTTTTGACTATGTACACTGCCCCTCTCCCTTCATCCCTTCCACATTTTCCATACAGTCAGAGTTCATCGAACTAGAAATCTACATTATTTTTTTTTAAGATTTTATTTATTTATTCATGAGAGAGAGAGAGGGAGAGGGAGAGTCAGGGAGAGAAGCAGGCTCCCCAGGACCCCGGGATCATGACCCAAGCCGAAGGCAGATACTTCAATGACTGAGCCACCCAGGCGCCCCTACGTTATGGTGTTTAATACTGCTTCTGTAGAGCTGTACTCCTCATGGACACCCAGTACTGGGTGATCAACTCTATTACCGCTGAGATCTCCCATGACGTTCAAGATAAGGGTAAGGGCCTGCATGGGAGCAACCAAAGTCACCCATGAAGCATGCATTGGATATCCACGTGCCAACACGAGAGTCTATCATAGGTTTTGGCAGATGTCTCTTGTACATCAGGTGTGTCTGTGTGCACAACTATGTGCGTGCATGTGTGGTGTGCTTAAGTAAAGAAAGGGGGAATCCTTTTTGACATGCAAAATCAATGCATCGGTGGAATAAGGACCAACATAGTGATGGGCTCTACTGTACTTGTTGTCTGAGCGTGCCTTAGAGGCAGAGGCCAGCCCCCAGGAGGCCTTGCAAATTTCAATTTCCAATTCCACCCCCACAGAGCACGAAATGGAATGGAAAAAATAAATGTTGTCAATTTGAGTTTTCTAATATATTTCGTGGAAAAGGATATTAAGTTTGAAAGTAAAGCAGTCCATTTCTTCCCTGCATGGCTGTGATCTAATCCTGTTCTTGGCTAGAAATACAGAGCATGAGTGTGGAAGCCTGAAACAGTGACCCCATCTCCACACTCACCATCTACATTGGCACACTTACATATAACTCGTTTCACTGTTCCTGGGAATCTATTTCCTGTTTTACATTCACATTAACCTTAGTCATGTGTGTAAGAATCACCTGAAAATACAAATTCTCAGTCTGCCATGAAAAATTCTAATTCAGGGACCTGCACCTGTGAATGAACATCTCAGGTGATTCTGGTGTGAATGGTCATCCCCACTCTGCCTTGACAGACTGCTACTGTTCTGCTCTTCTTCCTGGCAAGTTCCCTTCTAAGGAGGCCTTCCCACTATTGTTCTCCACTGAGGGATATTCTTTTTCCCTCATTTAAAAAAATATATTCTTACAGGTCTCAGATGTCTCCTTTTACTGCCTTTTTGATTTTATAATCCATACACTAGTTAATATGAAAGATCTTCGCTTGGCTTCCAGAACACACATTTGCATTCTTTTTCCTCTCACATTTTGGGCCACTTCTCAATACCCCTTGTTGGTCCCTACTTATCTCCCCAACCTCTCCATTTTGTTGCTCACGGGGCTCAATCCTTGACTATTTTCTGTTTTCTATCAAAATCACTCCCTAAGTAATCTTACCCATCTCGTGACTTGTAGGTCTAACTATTCCACATCTCCACTCGGATGTCCAAAAAGCGTATCAACCTTGCATGCCCCAACCTGGGATCCTGATAAGTCCTCTAAACCTCAGTCCCCTTTTGTGTCCTCCATCTTTCCAGTTGCCAAATTCTTAGAATTACATCTGACTTTTCCCTTTCCCTCATACCCTGCACTCAGTCCACTAACAAATCCCATTGGTTCTACCTGAAAATGTATTTATAATCTGAACACCTCCTGTCTCCCCCAACTCCACCCCTCACCGACATTTATCACTCACAAGAGTCAAAGCATTCACACTGATCATCTTCCTCTCATGCCTTCCTCCCTTTCTGACCCATTCCTGTGTTAGCAGCTGAATGAATTTGTTTAAAATGTAAGTCGGGGGCACCTGGGTGGCTCAGTTGGTTAGGCAACTGCCTTTGGCTCCCTCTGACCTCTCTCCTCTCATGCTCTCTCTCTAAGAAATAAATAAAATATTTTTAAAAATTTAATAAAAATAAATAAATAAATAAATAAATAAATAAATAAATAAATAAATAAATAAAATGTAAGTCAGAACACATCACTGCTCCAAACCCAAAGACTTCTCATCTCACTTGGAGTAAAAGCCTAGTTCTGTACTATACCCCGCCCTCCCCCCCGCCACCAAAGTCCTACAAACAACCTGACCCCAAGGCCACTCTTCTCCCTCAACTCTCCCACTTATTCCTTCTGCTCCAGCCCACCGACCTCCTTACTGGTCTGGGAAAATGGCAGCACCCTCCCGCCACAGGGTGTTTGCAACTGCTGCTTCCTCTCTGGAATGTGCTTCCCTCAGATACGTGCCTGCTTTGCTGTCTCACTTCCTTCAGCTTTTTACTTGAAAAGTCATTTTCTCAGAGAAACCTTTCCTGGCTAATTTGTCTAAAATTTCAACACTCCCATCCTCCAGCCCCAACCATTCTAAACCCCTGACACTTCATAATCCCATTCCTTGCTTTATTTTCTACTCTTAGCTCTTATTCTAAGCTGGTACGTATTTTACCTCTACCAACTACAGTTGACTGCTAGTTCTTGGAGTGTTTAGTTTATTGCTATATCCCCAGCAACTAGGACATTGCCAGACACATAGCAGGTATTCAATAAAGAGTGGCTGAATGACTTAAAGAACAGATGTTTAATTCCTTGGGTCCAGCAATCCACTCAAGTTTACCTCTTATATTTTCTCCAATTCTCTCCTTTATATCTTCAATCTCTTTTTCCCCATATGTAAATAAATGCCAACTACCCTTCTGTGACCCCTGAAAAAGTGCTCTGTTTTCTATCCCAATATTCTTTGGACCGTTAACTTCTTTTCCTATAAAAATGGTAGCCTTTGCTTTTACAGCACTTCCCATGTGACAAGCACTAACACAATGAACCCCTAATATAATGCTGTTTTTCCATCTTACAGATGAGGAAAGTATCCTTTGAGTGAATAATCCGAGCCCCTTTAGTGGAGATCATTCTTTGAACCTCCTCATTCTGCCCCTAACCCTGGGCTTTTTGCCATACATTCCACTCTACCTTTTCATACCAAAGCCATATCATAGGGCTTCATGTGCACTTGTCCCATCTTTGAGACACTCCCAGGTCTAACTATGATGCACTACCCTCCCACTACTTGCTTCGCTGACATCCAACTTTGTTCTTTCATTTAACGGTTGTTTCTCTTTCTTTCTTTCTTTCTTTCTTTCTTTCTTTCTTTCTTTCTTTCTTTCTTTCTTTCTTTTTAAGATTTTGTTTATTTATTTGACACACAGAGAGAGAGAGAGAGATCACAAGTAGGCAGAGAGGCAGGCAGAGGAAGAGGGGGAAGCAGACTCCTTGCTGAGCAGGGAGCCCGATGCGGGGGCCCGATCCCAGGACCCTGAGATCATGACCTGAGCTGAAGGCAGAGGCTTAACCAACTGAACCACCCAGGCGCCCCTTAACAGTTGTTTCTTAAAACTCATCCTCTATCTCCACTTCTCCTATAGCTTTCCCTATGGAAGGATGATTGTATCTATGTAGTTTTATGTCACTTGTCTCCAAAAATCTCTCCCTCTTTCTCTCACCCTATATAGTCCTTCCTCAGGTCTCTCAACAGTTAAACTTCAAATTCCAACCCCACTTTTAAAATGTGTCATGCAATGCAGTGTTAGTAGTGATAGCCAATGTCAGCAGAAAATTTGGAGAACTCATTGTTTCTAAATGGAATTACTGGCTCGTCAATCTGGCACAGTTATTTTAGGCAGTGAAGAGGTACCAAGGGATGTGCCAAGCATCTCCCCTTAAATTTTTGTTGGGTAGATGCATCCGGAGGAATGATAGAACAAAGACAAAATTTTAAGGAATTTTGGAGGACAGTGACATCTGCTTCACTATTATGGTAACTTTATCTTATTTTTAATCATAAAGACTAAAGATAAGCCACTTGACATTAGTGGGAAAAAACTGCCAGAAAAAATCAGGATAATTTCATATTTTACAAATCCACCATGTTCTTCTTGCTGAGATTACCTTAATTCAGACACTGCTAATGAACACAGCACCACCTCCAGAGAGGTGAATATTTTAATGCTCATGGTTCTCAAAATAAACGCCTTTCTTCTTTCATAATTCACCAACAGTCTGGTGAGCTTATATTCCATAAACCCCTATTTTCTTTAGAGCAATCTTGAGCTTCTCAATGTTCTCTCTGCATTTTTATTAGAAAAGTGGGGAGGGCAAAAGACTAGATTATTATGTCACTTAAATGAATTCATTACCTTTCCTAGAGATGAAGACAGATTTTATAGTCACATTACGCTAAGGCATAACTCCATTAAAATATGGTAGAATTTTCATTTTTAATAACTCCCTGCTAAAAGGATAAGGTTAAAATTGCATACATACAATAAATAAAACAGAATGTATGTGTTTTTGAGATCATAACTTTCCTACTACTGAATTTCAGATCTACTGAAGTGGAGGGCAAGACAGTCAGTGATGAGGAAGAATGACAAAATGAAAAATCTGGAATGCAGCTTCAGTCAGTTAATGCTTCTGTGTAGACAAAAACCTCATCACAGGTTTTAGAAAGGAAACTCATGCATCAGATTTTCAGCCAAGAGCTTATCAGATAATTGCAGGTTTCTATGGCTGTTAATTCTTTAACCTGTTTTTTGTCAACTGTATTGTTTTCACCACCATCCCTATCAGGTGTCAACCAACACACTGGGAAAAAAATCAGTTGGACTGAAAATCTTTTAGGCCAAGTATGGTCCTTGCAGCCACATACAGACATCTTTCAATTTCTCTGGTCAATTCTCTACGACTTGCTAAAAATGGTCATTCTGAATGCACATGTCTATCTGAAAATGAAACTAGTAAAAAAGTATTGAATTCTTCTTTGAAATTTGATAGCAAGATGATTGTTTTCAAGTTCTAGCATCCTTTGGAGAATTAATACAGTTAAACATTGCTAAGATAAAGTCCAAATATATGTCATTATTTTGTGTACCCTTGGGAAAGAAAAAAAAAAGTTGTCAATTAAACTTCTAATTTAACTAATCAATGCTTTGTTCTCTTTAGAAATGTTATGCTTATTCAAAGAACTCTTTCATACATAATTTTCACACATAACTATTCATACATACTTTTTAAAAATTGCTTCTGTGCATAAATAAAAATGAAAGTATTAGCAGAATACATTGGTTTAAGTATTCCTGAAACTTATTTCCATTCAGAATCCAACTCTCCTGAATAATTTTTTGGTTGAGAATTATTAAACTCTTTGTGTTTTTCCATATAGTGTTATTTTCTGGGTCATCTGGATGTTTGTGATTCACCATTTATTTACAAAGTGCTCCACTACTGTCTCTGAACTTTTCTCCTACCCTACCTTATGCCATCCTACCAGGTTTGATGCTTGGAGTTTCTTGATCTTACCTGAAGTTTCAGGTGATGTCAACCATGTTACTATGACTGCTGTTTGGCCAAGAGTGTCTGAGAGAAGCAAAGGGTTTATTCTGATCATAGACCTGTGTAAAGGGAGAAAATGAAATGCATCTTAGAATTGACGATGTATGGTACACTATTTGCCAAATATGTCAAGTGGTTTTTGTCTTTCCTCTCCAGGACAACAATTTCACGTACGGAAACTTATTTTTACATGGATTCTACAATGTCTTCTGTGTCAGTGACTCTATGTTCTCACCTTCCTCCCTTTCTGGTGGTCTTCTTAAATATCAAACTTAGTTTTTGATCAGCGTCTTCCAAATATTGACCATACAATTCAATTTAAAGGTGAGTCCAAGTCGGGTTTTCTGGTAATTCAGTATTTCACAAATTTAAGCCCAATATATTGGGGAAATGCTGGAGTAAGCAAAATTAAACAGGATGCTTTAATACAACTTTCTCAGAGCCTGTAATATATTGATGTATATTGTGATAGTCTAAGAGTGACAAATTATGTAACACTTCTGAAAATTATTTGATTATAGAACATTTTTAATAGAATATGTTATAAAATGTGTGCTTTGAGGAACAGTATTGTAAGTAGCTCATATTCTTTGTAGGGTTTCTTTACCATGTCTATTCTTTGCTATGTGGCACTCCAAATTCCTAAAATTCTGGGCTTGCATGTGATTTTAATACAGACAAGTCCATATTTATCCAGTATTATCAAAGAATGAGAGGGTCACGATAAAAATTTCAGGTAATAGAATCCTATTTATGCACAAAACTGTTTGCCTTTTATCATACAGTGTGGTTACATAATTCTATAACATATGTTTGTTTTGTAAACTGATCTAATACGGCCGTGAAGCAAATCCTAGGCTTTTGTGGAAAATATGAACCATCTCTGGCAGCTCTCATGGACGAAGGCTATGTGTTCTTTCCCCCACAACTATCCTATCAGTTATATCACAACAGAAACCTATCTATGCCAAACAAATAAACATTCTTAGTAAAAAAAAGTATAAAGCAAATGGCTGGTTCTTAAAGCAGCTCTGGGAACAGTCTAATTCTGCTCAGATACTCCAACGTTGCATGGCAGACTTGCTCTGAGGTGAACCCAGTGGTGTCCCGTGTATAGGACTAGCTAGCCTTGTAACTGGGTCATTAGACAAGGAATTCTGTAAAGCAGGAGGATATGGGTCCAATTCGGATGCTTGCAAGCAGAGTAAATAAAGAAAAGGCTCCAAACTGAATTTTATGTTCTTCTTTTTGTACATTGTTTTTAGAAATCCTCTCTCATTCTTGATTTTACCATATTATTCTTGATGTTCCACCTTCCAGTCTGATACTTGACAGAGAAACCTCACATTTGATCCAACTAAAATGATGTATAGGGGCGCCTGGGTGGCTCAGTCGGTTAAGCCTCTGCCTTCAGCTCAGGTCATGATCTCAGGGTCCTGGTAACGAGCCCCATGCCGGGCTCCTTGCTCAGTGGGGAGTCCTCCTTGTCCCTCTCCCTCTGCCCCTCATCCCTGCTCATGCTTTCTCTGTCTCAAATAAATAAAATCTTAAAAAAATTGTTTAAAATTATGTACAAAGTAGGACCAAGCCAGTTCTCTATTAGGGCCTCAAGTTTTCCCACAGAGTGAAGTATACAGACTTTCTAGAATGATCTTTGGAACACCTAGCTTGGCTATTCAGAGACTGCTGCTCAGTTTTACTATAATTCCTTCAAGTTGCTAAATAAGTTATTTTCAAAACAACGTGAAAAATAAGTTACACCAGTTTTTATTGGCCTTAATGTTTTCATATTTTCTGCAGTTATGTTTGGCTTCAAGAGTGAATTCAACAATGTCCCAAGCTTGGTAAAATTAATATTGTACTAGAAAAAAACAATTACATCAACTTTAATGTATTAGGGAAAAATATATGTGTGGTCACTGCACTCTTTAAGATGTTGGTCAGATTGAGACAATCAATTTGCATATTTTTTATTCTTAATGTAATGCCATACTGCCTGTGCCTTAGAACCACATTAAGAATGCAGCTGGGCTTCACGGGGGTCTAGACAACACTCCTAATAACTGAAAACATTTGAAAATGACCTGAAATAGAACTATTAAAGATTCCCAGCTGTGCTGCATATAACAGGATTATTGTTCAAAAAGTAAATAGCCTTGGGGGAGATATAACCATAAAAGTACCATACCCTACAGTAGGGGAGAAGACTTTCAAGGCCTTTCAAAACTTCTCCTTAGTGAAGTGACTTCATTTTTAATGCTCCTGTTGTTAATGCAGTCCCCACGATCGTGCTTTTAGTGATTTAAACGACTTGTCCTAAGATACGATTCATCCTTTTAAACAGGTCAAATTAGTTTTTTTGTGTTTTTTAAATAGCATATTAATTGGGATATCCCTAGTTCTACATGCTTTAAAGAGCATGGGATGGTTTATTTACTCTTCCATGTAATAATAGGTCTTCAGGTACATGCAGAAAATCTCTGGGTCTCTCTGCACCCTTCACCCCTACCCAGCTCTCCCTCCACTCCCACTCTCATGCTTTTATCTTCATAATCATTAGGACGGGGTCTCTGCACAAATACTCCACTCTTCCTGTGCCCTCATCAGTATGCACGTTACTTTCTCTACATTTACACATGGTGCCCAGGCAGATTTTAGAGCCAAGCCACTGAAGTTAGAACTATAAATTGGACAGTTTTTTGGGTTTTTTTTGCCTTTGTTCCCTTGAAATGACCTACTTCTTTCCTATGGTCTCCCACATCCTTTCTTTGTCACACTTTCATTGTGTTCCACTTTGTCCAGCCCTTTTATGAGACAGCATCTCATTGATTGTTCTACTTTAAGTCAACAAGGTTGCTGATTCCTTCAAACCTTCCTCAGAGGTTTGGAGTTTCAGCCCTGACAACTCTAAAATGGAAATGGCCAACCAACAGCTTTCAAGTGGTGGCTTTTCATAGCTTTGAGAGTAACCTAGGCTCAAACATAAAAAATAAAATTGTGAAAACATGTCATGACTTTGCAAAGATGCCACATTATACTTCAGAATTCTTTAATTACTTAATCAGAATAAAATACTGAAAAAATATTTGTAAAATTATGTTGATAAGACTGGCAAATAGTGTCTACTTGTTGTCAAAACAGTGTCACCTTCGTAGAAGTCTAAAGTTTTCAAATGAGGGATTCTTCCTGTCTTCACTGGGGAAACAGATTCTTTGTGGCCTCAAAAGAAAAAAAAATAATCTAAGAGAAAAATCAGGGTCAGTGTCCAATTATATGACTTATTTCTACCCTAAGTTAGCTTATTAAAAGTAAACTGTAGGGGTCCTTGGGTGGCTCTGTTGGTTAAGCTTCTGACTCATAATTTTGGCTCATGTCATGATCTCAGGGTCGTGGGATCAAGCCCCATGTTGGGCTCCCTGCTCAGCAAGGAGTCTGCCTGAGATTCTCTTTCGTTCCCTCTGCCCCTCGCCCTACTCATGCTCTCTCTCTCTCTCTCTCAAAAAAAAAATATATATATATATAAAGTAAACTTTATTATTCATTTTGTACAACACTTTCAATAATTTTTTTCTCTTCCATGGTGCAATGTTACTTTCTTTGTTAGAAAAGATGTAAGGAGGGAAGTCAGGAAAGATAACTGAGATTTTAGAACACAAAAGATGTCCTGGGACTCAAAAGCAACTCCTTGATGGAAGTGAATTACACATCCAAATGGTGAAATTAGTTGGCTAAGAATAAAGAATCTGATCATTACTAAGGGTTAAATATTCACTCAAGTTTTAAATACTGTCATTAATAAATTCAAAATGGGCTCCATGGAAAAGAATAAATGTGTAATATGGAATTCCAAGGGACATAAATATAGGGAAATATTTTCTTGATTGAATTAAAATCTCACTCAAGGAAAGGGAACTGAATACCAATTTCTTGCTCAAGAAATGAGGAGAACTTAAAGTATGACAGCTCACTGGATATAAGCCCATCTTATAAAGATAAAAGTGCAGCATTTTGAAGGAGACGGGCAGACATCCCAGATCAATTAAGGAAGGAGTTCTGCAGTATATGCAACATATTCATCTCTGAAACCTTAAATTTAGATAATGTAGCTTGAGAATGAATAAATGGAAATAAAACATATAACTAAGCCAAAGAAAAATTATAGATGTAGGGGTTCTTTTCCATGAGAGACATATAACTCAATGACTCATTCTATTAAGCTGAATCACTGGTTTATTCAACGGAGTAAAAGAAAATTAATGCTTGACAGGACAGACTACCTGATTGACTGACTGGATCTGTTCGTTGTCAAAAAGTCAAGCTCAAAGTCTCACCACAACCAGTTCTTTCAAATCTGGAGGTTCGTGCTCAAAATATGTCAGGTTAGCTGGAGAAATCCTATCTGACATTGCTAGGTGGGAATCTAGACAGTATGTGGTGATTGCATACATGCATTATGTACAGAGTAAAAGAGTGTAATAGAAATTGAATACACCTGGACTTAGGATTGTATTACTATGTACAACAATTTTCTTCAAGTTAGGATCCAAAAAATAGAAATAGGTTTGCATTCGAGTCAATCAAATAGATCTAACAGTTGTATTGTATTTTTTTCTATACACTTAGTATGGGCCATTGCAATTATAATTTTTAAGAGAGTCCTTAATAAGAAGAACTCAGTACCCCCGCCTCTTGAGGAAGGGCCAGGCTGAGAGCATGGGCTTCCTCACCAGGAACTGAAAAGAGGAATAAATTAATGTTATTTTGAAAGAAATTAAATAAATCAGTGAGTTTCCGTCCTCCTCACAGCCATAATTTCAGTCATTTCCTCCCTTTTTAAACACAGAGAATGTGATACTTTTAAGAAAAGGTGCCTAGGGGCACCTGGGTGGCTCAGTTGTTAAGTGTCTGCCTTTGGCTCAGGTCATGATCTCAGGGTCCTGGGATCGAGTAGCCTGCTTATCCCTCTCCAGCTCCCCCTGCTTGTGTTCCCTCTCTCGCTGTGTCTCTCTGTCAAATAAATAAATAAAATCTTAAAAAGAAAAAGAAAAGGTGCCTAAAAAGTCTTTCTACATTACTTTACTGTTAAATAATGGAGATAAAAGGATAGAGATGATAAATGTAGCAAATGAGTCAGTTAAAAACATGACAGAATTTAACAAAAGGACAATTCAATTGTTAAAACACAGCCACTGAATGGGTTAAAAAATGATGCGCTTCTTGTCGATGAGTCAACATAATTTAATGGCATATTTTGCACATACTTGATATAAAATATTCTGTAACCATGTTGGTATTCTAGGTCTTTCGAATCATTTGGAACTATTTAGAAAATTTACCATGGTCTGTCATCTTGTGAATATTTAATTTCAGTTTGGGGCACCAATTATTCAAACATCATCTTTTATTCAATGACAAAAATCAACTGAGTTAAATCCCATTTTTCTGAGCCAAATCACAGGTCAAAATCATTGCTGACTGTCTTAAAGCAGCAGAGTTTGTCTCTTTTCTGAATGGGTCACAATTCTAATCAGCTGTCCTTAATCTCCTCGGTGGTTCCTACCACTAAAACACGTTCCCGCTCTATTTTCACGTATTAGCATCACTGATTTCTCTAGAGAAAATACAATGTTGAAAGCAAAAGTAACTGTGAAGAGTAGATGAGAGGCCAACCTCTGAGTTGGTTTATTCCAGGAGTCCCCCCGGCATCCACAGGGCTAAGTTCCAAGACCGCAGACGGCACCGGACCCCGTACGGGCCGCTCCCTCTCCCAGGACCGCGGACGGCACCGGACCCCGTACGGACCGTTTCCTCTCCCAGGACCGCGGACGGCACCGGACCCCGTACGGACCGTTTCCTCTCCCAGGACCGCGGACGGCACCGGACCCCGTACGGACCGTTTCCTCTCCCAGGACCGCGGACGGCACCGGACCCCGTACGGACCGTTTCCTCTCCCAGGACCGCGGACGGCACCGGACCCCGTACGGACCGTTTCCTCTCCCAGGACCGCGGACGGCACCGGACCCCGTACGGACCGTTTCCTCTCCCAGGACCGCGGACGGCACCGGACCCCGTACGGACCGTTTCCTCTCCCAGGACCGCGGACGGCACCGGACCCCGTACGGACCGTTTCCTCTCCCAGGACCGCGGACGGCACCGGACCCCGTACGGACCGTTTCCTCTCCCAGGACCGCGGACGGCACCGGACCCCGTACGGACCGTTTCCTCTCCCAGGACCGCGGACGGCACCGGACCCCGTACGGACCGTTTCCTCTCCCAGGACCGCGGACGGCACCGGACCCCGTACGGACCGTTTCCTCTCCCAGGACCGCGGACGGCACCGGACCCCGTACGGACCGTTTCCTCTCCCAGGACCGCGGACGGCACCGGACCCCGTACGGACCGTTTCCTCTCCCAGGACCGCGGACGGCACCGGACCCCGTACGGACCGTTTCCTCTCCCAGGACCGCGGACGGCACCGGACCCCGTACGGACCGTTTCCTCTCCCAGGACCGCGGACGGCACCGGACCCCGTACGGGCCGCTCCCTCTCCCAGGACCGCGGACGGCACCGGACCCCGTACGGACTGTCTCTCCTACACACAAACCTCGATGAGTTCAGTTATCGGTGAGGCGCAGAAAGAGAGTAACAACAGTAAGAGTCGAAGCGGGACAACGGGGCACCGTAATGAGTCAAGGGCACGTGGTCTCGGGCTCTCTCAGACCACCTTACCGGACTTACCTGCCTGGGACGGAAGCAGACGAGACACCGTCCGCACGAGGAGCGCCCGCGGCCGCAGGGGCGCGAAGGATGCCGGGAGCGGGGACGTAGAGCTAGGCTGCTACTGACCTTCGACAGATTCGCCAGAAGGACGAGCACAGTCTCTGGACCCGGGTGGACCGCTGGGAACCGAAACAGCTGACGGCGAAAGCACAGATGAGCGGGTGGGGGGGGGGGAACTACCGCCTGCANTTGTTACTGAAATTCCGAACGTCCGCTCTTCAGAGTTTGTCGAAAACTTTCTTGTAGGTTATGTTCTTGTTTATACTCCCAATTTTAAGTTTTTATTTATTGGACAGAGAGAGACGCAGCGAGAGAGGGAACACCAGCCGGGGGAGAGGGAGACGGAGAAGCAGGCTCTCCGCCAAGCAGGGAGCCCGAGGCGGGGCTCGATCCCAGGACCCTGAGATCATGACCTGAGCCGAAGGCAGACGCTCAACGACTGAGCCACCCAGGCGCCCCTAGGCTCACGATTTCTGAAAACGATTTAAACGTGTTCGAACCTGATGAAGCCCCATACGTAGACTGTGGTTCTAGAGAGAGATGACAAGGTTCAACAAATTAGACAAAACAGATTTCCAAAAGAAGCCGCGAAGGAAGGTCATCTACGGCAACACTTCCCTTTCACAGGAACAGATCTAGTCCGCGGAAGGTGGACACGGCCAAAGATCAGCACTCCATCCGCAGAGCAGAGATGAGGCTTTTCTGTCAGAGGGTTCTGCCTTCTCTGAGATGGGTGAGTGGAGGCTGACTAACCGGGGGGTCCTCTTTGAACGGAGGACGCTTCCTAACGTGATTACTGTGGTCAAGACACGGGTCCTGCACTGAGTTGTAAGGTAAAGGCTGGTAGGCGTTGAGTCAAAAAAAAAAAAAAAAAGTGCTGGTATGAGCCCCATGCAGAAAGGAGACACACCCCATTCATTCCTTTTCCGCTGTGGCTTTTGTGAATTCCTGAAAGAAGCCAAGCATATTTGAAAATGTAGTGGAAAACGCCATTCTTGTGTTCTATTTATGTAAGGGAAAGAGTATATGATAAAAAATAGCATCACATCCTAACCTACCCTTGTAGCAAATCATCAGTGCTAGAACATAAGTGTTTGGGATAAATGTCACTTTGCACGGACCTATTATAAATTGCTCTCATATTTAAAAATGTTTTCTAAACAGGAGAAGTATCTTTTACAGTTACATGAATGTCATTGAACAATGGCTAAATACAGAATAGTTGACTTATCTTACTCTGAACAAGATATTTATAAATCTATAAATATTTATAAGTATGATTTTATTGTGTTGGCTCATGTTCTTCTAACTGGCCTATAAGCATTTAAAAACAGTGTCAAATTCAGTGTTTTGCTAAGTTAGTTTACGATACAGGTAAAAAGAATATTGAATCATCTTATCTTTAATCTTGATACCAGACCTTCCTCAGTCTCTCAATATATCTTTCTTAAGGGCCTGTTCTGTGTACAATGATACGTTAGTTGGCGTAATCAACCTCATTTGTGAGAATTAATTGTTAAATAATATTGAAAACCAGATTCAGAAGAGTTGCTTAGGCACGGCTCCCTAGTTTTTTGGTTTTATCATTGATTTTGGGTATTTACCTACATTCAAGTTCAAGAAAATGCAAATTCCGTGTGACACCCGTGTGACATTCCTATTCTCAGCTAAAATATTTGACATTATGAATTTACAAGGTCTTTACACAGTGCATAGTATTAGTATGTGGGGCAACACGACTTTGAATACTTTAAATTCAGTATTTTATATATTATGATAAATGATCCTCTTTAGCATTTGATGCTTTTATGACAAAAGCTATTTACACATTTTTTCATCGTTCCTATATTCTCATTTCAGAGGCTAGGTCTGAAATTTAATGAGCACTTTCAAGCACGTTTTAAAAATGGTATAATATACTTTAATTAGTCTCAGTCCTGTTTTATCTGTCTCTGACTCTCTTCTCTCATTAATATATGTCTATCTACATATATATCATCTATCTATCCATCTATCTTTACCTGTTTATAATCACTTTCTTCCATTAGAAAGTAAGATCCAAGGGATTAGAGACCTTATCTCTCATGTTCAATATTTTATTCCCTGGGTTTTTAGACTATGGCATGGCAAAGGGAAAATCTATTGCTTAATTAATACTTGTTGAATGAGTAAGGATTGAATGCAAACCTAAATTTTATGCCTCTCCTTCGTACCTCTTAAAGGAATTGATTATATTTTGATCAGCCTTTTTTCTAGTGACTTTCATACTTTTTTGATCATGCCCCATAGAAATACCTTTTATATACCTATGGGTGTGTATTTGAACCGAAATATTCATAAAACAATGTTATTATCTGTCATGAACTGTGATAATCAAACCTCAAAGCTATTGTATTCCATTCAATTAATGGAAAAAATAATGCTGGAGAACAGAGGATTTTTAGAGCAGTGAAAGCAGTCTGTGGGACACCCTACAGATGAGTTATGTGTCATCGTATATTTGTCCAAACCCACAGAATGTACAATAGCAAGAATGAACTATAATATAGCCTTCATGTGTGCCCTATGTAACCAACTGAGTACCATAATGTAAGCTTTGGGTGATTACAATGTGTCAGTGTATGATCACCAGTTGTAACCAATACACCCCTGTGTCTGCCCTGTTGGTAATGGCAGAGGCTACCCCTGCGTTTGGGCAAAATGCATATGGGACATCTTTGTGGGGTTTTTTGTTTTTTTTTTAAGATTTTATTTATTTGACACAGAGAGATCAGATCACAAGGAAGCAGAGAGGCAGGCAGAGAGAGAGGAGGAAGCAGGTTCCCTGCTGAGCAGAGTGCCTAATGCGGGGCTTGATCCCAGGACCCTGAGACCATGACCTGAGCCGAAGGCAGAGGCCCCAACCCACTGAGCCTCCATATGGGACATCTTTGTATCGTCCACTCAGTTTTGCTGTGAACCTAAAAATTCTTGGGAAAAATGAAGTCTTAATAGAAACAAGTAATCATGCTGGTCTTGAAATTGACCTCACAACCCACAAACCTGCAGTTTGTGAGACACTTTTAGACAGAAGGCCAGGAGATGAACCGCATGAATCTTTGCACATATGGAAAGAGCACCGGTATCCTAGTCTGTGGTGGCCGGTGTAGTGTCAAGTGTCTCTTTTCCTGAACTTCCCACCCTTCTCAGCTGCTCCTGACTCTCTTTATCTGGGTATCACTGACTTCTCATACCCTACCCCATTCTTTCAGGGGCAGGAAGGCCTGAAAGAGACGAGTAAATGTCTCTTCTAGGTCTCATCAATGAGCAGCTGAGAAATTATGTAAATTCGGATTTTAATTCAGCTGCCCGGCTAAATACGAAAACTATTTCACATAATTCTTGCCACAACCATACAAACTAAAAATCGGTCTCCTCCTTTTCTAAGTAGAGACAGTGAGGCTCAAGAGGTCAAGTGCTTTGCTCAAGGTGTCAAGGCTAGTAAGCTGAAGAGCCCAGACCCACTCCTGTTCCCAGTATAGTTCCTTACCCGGGGGAGACAGAGGCATGAGGCCGAAGTTCCTAGAATCCAGAGTCAGTTCCTCTGGACCTCTGAGCTCGCCGACACTGAGGGGAGGGAGGCCCAAAGGCTTGATGCTCCCTGCCTCTTGCTGTGGACACAAAGAAAAGAACTTAATGTTCTCTCCCCTTCACCTCGCCCGCCCCCAGCTGCACCCCACCCCGACCTCTGGCCCCTCCTACTGCACCGGGGGTGGTGTGGGCACACAAGAGCACCCCTAACCATTTCTGATACCCTTCACCACATGGGGCATCCCAGCCAGAGCCCCTGAGATAAGAAGGACCTCTGTTCCCCTCCCACCCCTGAGAGAATAACCTTGACGCAGCTAAGGTCACGCTGGGTACTGGGGCTCAGAGGAAGCTCAGAACCAAGCTCCTTCACCTTGTCCCGTCCGCGGTTCTCACCTAGTGGTGATCATCCCGAGTAAGCAGAATCTGATTCTGGCCTAACTCCAGGCCCCATCCCTACCCAGCCCCCACCCCCACCCCAGGGCCCGAGCTCTGCCCCCGGGGATGGACTGGCCGGCCACCTGGGGAGAAGGGCTGGGATTCGAACCTCGACCGTCCCCCCGCGCCGGGCTCCCCGCTCCCCGGCGGGC
>LNAC01000224.1:1755532-1867986 GCA_002007465.1 Ailurus styani
GCATCTGCAGGAAGTGCGCGCGGCCACTCGCTCGGCGGCCCGGCCCTCGCGCGGGAGCGCAGCGGCGACAGAGGCGTCCGCCCGGCGCCCGGCTTTCTCCTGCGGCCACGCGGTCCCGGCTCGCGGATCCCAATGCGCCCGCTCGGCCTCGTCTACACTCTGGTCTGCGCCAACTTTTGCGGCTGTCGGGACGCGGCTGCAGCCCCGCAGAGCGCATCCATCAAAGCTTTGCGCAACGCCAACCTTAGGCGCGATGGTGAGAGACGCAGATTTCATTTTCTTTAGTTTTTAAAAAGAAATCCCGCTGTGGTGGTGCTGGTGGTGGTATCGCCGTCGTTGTTTGTCTGTTCGAAGGAACTTTTTCTTGGGAAGCCCCGGGAAAGCTCCGTGGCGGGGGCCGGGCCGGGGGCTGTGCGCACTCCGGGGCGGGACTGGGGGCCGCGGGCCGGGCCAGGTGGCTCCTCTCGCTGCCCCCCGGAGAAGTCCCCCTGGGCTGCAGTCACCAGGCCAGGGTCCCGGAGCTGCAGAAAGTTGCAGCCTGCGCCGGCCCTCGGCCAGGCTCTTCACCTTTTGGACTGGAAACTCACTGGGACAGATGGGGCATTTGGGGTAGGCGGAGGGACTCTGGTCTGCCTGTTTCTGGGTGATCTGTTTTATTTTTATTGTGTCAGTAGGAGGGCAGGGAATGGTGGCCTTCAGTCCTGCAGTCTTCTCTGGAACAGAGAGCTTGTATCTTATTTATTTCGGGGAGATGGTGGTATGCAGCGTTTCCCTTTATGTCCCTACAGTGCATTTCCCACGGGGGTGCAGCTGGGGCTCAGAAGCTCTGAGTCTGGGAGGCCGGGACTTCATCAGGACCACGGAGGGACCCGGTCGTGCTCTTAGTTTCGTCGCACAGAGGCTTTCCAACTGTTGCAGGACTGTTTAGACAGCTAACCTAAGCAAGGTCCCAAGCAGCCGTGTTTGTTTCCCTTTGCTCTGGAGGACACCTGGGTCATTGGGTCCCAGGGACTTGAACTGAGCTTATTTAGTTTCTGGGCTTCCACCAAGGTCTGAACTTGATTTATTCTTTTATTCTCAAATACAACTGATGTTGCCAGTAATTTGAAGCTGTCTCTACCATCTACCTGAAGTGAGCCCTAGGTGTTCGTTTTCTTCCTTTATCCATACTATCTTTCTTTCCGTCTGCCTGCTGAAGGTTCTAGCACATCCCCTTCAGCTGTTCTTAATGGCTTCAAGCTGCTCTTAATGGCTTCACTGTGGGAGTTGGCAGCATATGTCCTCCGGTATATTCATAGTAGCCATCGTATTCTCTTATCAGTTTCTCTCTTGGCATGACCTCAATTTGGACTTTACTGCAAGGTTTTTGAACTTTGAAACAACAACAAAAGCATGCTGTATCTTCTGATGACAAATACGCTATGGATTTCAGTGTGCTCAAGTCCTAGGAGGTGGTGTAGGTGTTTGGAGAGGGCACAGGGAAGCCTCAGGTCACCTCCAGGCCAAAAGATGTCCCTGTGTTCCCAGAATTACTTTATCACAGTGTTTTTATGTAAAATATTCCAGCAGTGGCTTGCCCTCCATCTTAGTTAAAGCACAGAATTTTCTTACTAAAACTTAAAAAAAAAGGTTTAGGCTCAAGACCAAACTTTTACAGTTTTGCTTTCTTCATTAATGTTTCCACCAGGGACGATCTTCTCCTAGTTGAGTTTTTAGATTTGTTAACGTTTGCACTTTATATGCCCTCTTAGCTGTGTAGAGTAAAATGCCATGTATAATTTGCATGACTTCATAGCCATAATTTTGTAATCCTTTGCCTCCCAAGTATCAGTTACAAGATGTCAAGGACAGAAAGCGAAAAGTATGTAACCATTGCCTGGTAACCCAAGATTGCAACTAAAACCAAGTCATGCAGCTCATATTTTTTTTTTTAAAGAATACTCTCCTTGTAGTTTTCATTGTTAAAACTCTGTACATCTGTGTAGCTTTATTTTATCAGAATTTTGAAAACTACCCAGAATCAATTTATTCATATTTTAGTTAAAGCTGTTTTGCAGTTACTAATAGCACACACATGTTAATTAATTTGGATTGCTCAACAATTTCCTCAATGTCAGTCTCACTTTGCAAAGAAAACTCGGGGGGGGAGGTTAATAAAAAATTTTATGTACAGATTGAAAAAATTAATACTCATAATGGTTTGTTAGTTTGGAGAATTTTCAAAAGACATTCTTATTCTTAAGTGTTATAGAGCATGCATTCTCAAAGAGAGACAAAATTGCCCCAAAGTAGCAAAATCAGATCTTGGAGAGTGAAAAAAATCTTAAATACTACCATGGTTTGTGATCCTCCAAAGGGCCAGTATATATAGAGGTAGACTATGTATCTGTAGTGTTAACATCTCATAGGGAGGGGACGTGATTAGGAAAAAAAAGTCTAAACAGGCTCTTGAAGGGAGGATTAGTGATAATGAAAAAAAAGTGATAAACACAGCCATAGGGTTTTGCTGAGAGAGTAAGAATAAAGGGTCTTTGAAAAAGTCTAGACATCATCTGGAAAATCTTAATCAGTTGGGCTGTTGAGAGAAAGTAATAACATATTATATTAAAACCATTGTTCTGATTCCAGATATTTTTAACTGGTTCCCCCAAAGTTCCTTTGTTGAGGAAGACAATAGTCTTGTTCTTTTGACTCTCAGGTTAAGTCAGGGTGTAAGCCTGCAGAGGACATGGGCATGGAATGTAGTAAGGGGGAATACAGAAGATAAAAGTTTCCAAACATTAATTTAGGGTCCTGAGGTGACTGGGCCCTCCGATTACAAATGGTAGGAAGTCACAAGAAAAAATTAGCCATGTCCCTTGAATCGGGGTTTTGGGAACCGGTATCTAATGATGGAACTATCTTCATTCACAGTTGAGTGCCATCAGTTTGTTCCCGTCGACCCTGTTAGCTGGCACCTAATGCTGGAGTTGAGATAAGAACAAACAGGGCAGGCACCCTGCCATGGGCATGAGATGTGTTGGATCCTGTCCAGCCTGACGAAAACATGAGAAACTTGTTTTTGTTCTCTCTGTACCTGACAGCCCAGGTAGCTGGAATAGCTAGAAATGATAAAGAAGTATGAGAGTTGATAAATGATAACCTCCTTCTACCTAGCATAGGTGGCTACTCTGCTGCTGTCTCCTGGCCTTCCAGAACTCTCTATCACAATCTGTTCTTAATGTAAAGGGGTATTGACAGACCCCTTCCCAGCAGCTGCAGAAGGGCTCAAGGTGAGCCCATGGTGGGTGAATTTGGTCCCTATCTCCAGGAGGAGACTAGAGTCTACAGCTAAGAAGGATAAAAGTATCACTGCTTGCAAAACTCAACTGAATATTTACACTTCCTTGTATCATACTTACTTTTGATGCCCATTCCTGATCTGCCTCCCAGTACAGGGAAAGTCTTACTTGAGCCCCAGAATCCCCATACTCCTATTTCAGGGCCCGCGAAGTTGGTGCTTTGTAATAACTAGCCAGAGCTGGTGTTGCTCAGAGTGTGGATCAAGAAATGGAAAGGTAGCAATTAACTGACAGTATTACTTACTTATTTTAAAATGGAACTAGACAGAATTTCCTGTTGGGGGGTGGGGGTTAAGGATACAGACACACTCCATTTTCTTGGTCTTTTGTCATGTTCTGTGTCGCTTTCAGGTGCTGTTGGGAAACAGTTCCGAATTTAATGTTGCTTGTTTGCCTCATAGGCCCATACTTGAATTGTCAGTTACAGTATCATTATCTAGTGACAGCCCTGCAGGTTTACTAATTGTGGTCTTAGATCTTTAAGGAGTCAAGCTTATTTCTTAGATAATGTGGGTTTGTGTCATCAGTGATGACAAAGATTAGATCTTTTAGGGAAGGCGACAAAAGCAAGGACAATGTAAACAAATCATGAGGGTTTGTTTGTTTGTTGTTGTTTTTTTTAAGTAGCCCTGACCTACATTATCCTCTTTAGGTACCCCTGTATATAGGATATGTATTCTGTATGTTGTGGCATTATTTGCAATAAAAAAAATTATCTTTAAAGTGTCCAAAAGCTGAGAATCAGGTTAGTGTCAGATCTTGTGTTCTTCTGGGTTTATATTTTCTGTTCAACTCTAAGGGCATTAAAGTTTCATAATCTCATGGAGCATCGTGGTGATGACCTATTTTAGATGTAACATGGCTTTGACTTGCTGTCATGGGTTATGGTATTTAATATAGGTTCTTCTCAAGAGGCGAGTTTAAACAGGTGGACACACACTCTGTAGGAGGAAATGCCACTAGATTGTGAGTTACGGTAATGACATTGATTTTTGTCTACAGGATTTTCCCTTTCAGGGAAAGAGAGCAAAACTTTATTGTTTTGAAACAGTGTGGTCGACCAGTGGAGCGGTGTCCCCAGAGTCATTGATCTCTGATGACCAGTGATAAGCCTGCTGTCAGGTCTCTTGAGTATATGTGGTCTCAACCCCATCATTCTGAGTCTGAAAGGATGTGTGTATTTATGCCTCTGTCCTTGAGAGCTGAGTCATAAGACACATCACCTGCCTTCTGGAACGACTCTTCAACTTTTCTTGCTGAATTGAACTGATTAGCTTAAAAAGATGCTTCCTGAGCATCTTAGTAAAATTCTTCCTTGTATTAAAATAAGGACATCTTTTAAGTGAGCCTGGTGTGGCTGCTCCTGGCTCATCTATACCATGTCCTTTAGGCAATGATTTGGTCTCTCACAAAGGAGTCAGATGGCTTACGGTGGAAGTGAATCATGTTTGAGCTCTCTGTCCTTTCTTAAGGGTGTCTCTTTTTAGTTTGTTCCTCACTTGGTCTGGGCTGCTCTTTAAACATGAAAGGTTGACAATGAGTGTACAAATAGTTCTTTGTCCTGAACTCTGCTGCTGACCCCCACTGTAATTTATTCATCTCTATGGCAATTATTTATTGTATCTCTAATCTTTGCCAGTTGCCGTACTGGATGCATAGTTATCTAGCTCTTTATGAGTGAAACATGCGTGGTTCCTGCCTCCTTCCAGCCTGTGGTCTCCTGGACAATAGAGACAAATGCATACTTCGTGCCAGTGTATTACCATTGTGTGTCAGACGCATTCGGGCGAGTCCTAGGATTCTCCTGTCCTTCTTCAACACAACTATCCCACATGCATCTCTGCCTTTTTTGCACATATTTGAATCCATCAGAAGATTTTTAGTTGAAAAGGATTTCTTTTGCGGTGAGGAAAGTGTGAAGGCACAGTGGAATGTGATCGTTGCTTTTATGGAGGAAATGCACAGGGGTATGGGAACTCACAAGGAGCACCTAATCTAGATTTAAGGGATTGTGGAAGGCTTCCTGGAGGAAGTGGTGTCTAAACTGGGGGATGAAGGGTGAGGAGGAGTTAGAAGTTGGGGGTCGTGAGGAAGGAGGGGGAAGTTTGCTAGTAGGAGACAGCCCTTGCCAAGATTTGGAGATGGGAACGTAGCCGTTACATGTCCACTAAGCAAAGGTCTGGGATGTAGGGTTAGGGATTTCGGCCGTTATTTGTAGGGCGGTGAGAAGCCACTGAAAACGTTAGTTTGGAGAAAGATAGGGCCTGTGCTGTGTTTGAATACTGACTGCCCATGTTCCTGAGAACTCAACCAGGCCAATGCTGTCATTGGGAACAGTCTCCCTATACCTTCACTGTCCGTGGGACATGAACACGGGACCACTTAATTTTCAGCATGATCGTGGTAGACGTGACTGGGTTTTCCAACCTGAAATTTCCAGAGGTGAGGCGCCAGTGTCCTGGGACGTCACTGATGTCCCCTCACCCTGAATGACCCAGATTCTAGATTCTGCTCCCTGTACCTGGGGTCTCATTCCGATCATGTAAATAGGGAAAGCAACCTGTCTGGTGTGTTTACAACATTTTAAGGTATTTCAAACTTCTGTGTTTCAGAATGAATGCAATTTAGAAGGAAACATTTTTACAGTGATTTTTTATGTGAAGGACGGTTTTGGCAAAGAGGCACAGGGAGATAATACACAAAGAATCCAAGACAGATACTGTGACAAAAGAAAAGAAAAGAGAAGAAAAGGTTCTCCCTTCCCACACAGTATTTCAGGACCAAATGTAAGTCATAAATAAAGGAATAAGCCCATGAGACACTATTGTGTACACATGCACATATAGGAAGAAATATTTTCTTCCAAGGATTTTTTTTTTCAGAATAAGAATGAAGTGTTCCTTGTTTTTACAAGCGTTGATGATGCACATAATAACATATCTTTTCTCTGCTCTGTACCATGGTATGCTGACATCAATAGATTAATATTGATAGATTAATACTGTGCATTTTTTGTGTGCCGTGTGCAGGTTGGTGGTTATTTTGTGTAATTGGGAGATAGGCGTGTCTCTGGAAGCACTCTAGTACAGGCATAGGCGTTGTCTTTCATAGGAGGAGGGATGTTTTTTTTTTTTTTTTTTTTTTTTTTTTTTTTGGTAGAATGTTTACAAAGACAAGTAGCTTTACAGGCAGCACTTAGCCTGCAAAATTGAGCCAGGCATGATTTGGAACCTTGGACCTTAAGATTCCTGATCTCTGGAATTTGGAGGCCAGCATGCCTTCTTGGGACTGTGGGAGCTCCGGGAAGGCTTCCCGGCCTGCTGAATGATATGCCATGTTAGTTTAGGACAAGTCATCTCAGCCCCAACAGGTTCTGCATTTCATTGAGACAGGCAATCAACAATGTAGCAACAGCCCACTTTATTTTTTAAAGATTTTATTTATTTATTTGTTTGTTTGTTTGTTTAAGAGAGGGAGTGCATAAGCGGGGGAAGGGGGAGAGGGAGAGAGAATCTTAAGCCGACTCCCCGCTGACCTTGGAACCCGAGGTGGATCTCAGTCTTCTGACCCTGAGATCATGACCCGAGCAGAAATCAAGAGTTGGACGCTAAACCAAATAACTGCCCCCCGCCAGCCAGCATCCTAGCAACAGCCCACTTTTACAGACCTTAGATATTCAGCAACTTCTACTATGTAAAATGCAACCAAAGGAGCCAGTTAAGTATGCAACAAATCCACTTAAAAGCCACCATCAGTGTTGCAGAGTGTATAAATTAGTTCGTAAGGTCACGCGGTAGATACTGAAAGTCCCTTTGCCTCTACTTTCCGCATAATTCCATCCCCCTTGTTTCTTATATCCACAGCAGAATAGGAGCATGATACTAGAATAGAGAACAGGACTGGTTCGAGTTATGCATGCTCTTGGTACAGAGAACTGACAGCTAGTAGTTTTTCTGCCTCTTTGTATTTCCATGCTTTGGAAAGCATTCATAAGATCTAAGCAGGCATAGCTGGCTTCGGCTTCTTACTGAATAAGGCCAAAAAAGTTCCAGCCTGCAAGGGACTGAATGTCCGAGCTCTCCCCCAGAATTCATACATTGAAATTCTAACTCCAGTGCGATGACATGAGGAGGTGGAGGCTTTGGGAGGTTGTTAATGGCGTCAGCATCCTTACTCAAGGGACACCAGGGACGTCCCTCACCCTTTCTGCCACCTGAGGGAACTGCAAAAAGATACTGGATCTGCCCAGGCCTTGATCTTGGACTTCTTGGACTCCAGAACCGTGAGGACTAAACTTCCATTGTTTAAAATCCACTCGGTCTGAAACCCACTGCACAGTCTGAATGGGCCAAAACATGCCTCTCTTTAGAGGAATTACTCTCCAGGGAATTACTGTATTACAGCCCAGGAACGTTGCTGATTTTTAAAATCATGCCCCTGATTGAGGCACCTTGGGGCCTCAGTCAGTTGAGCATCTGACTCTCCATTTCATGATCTCAGGGTCGTGAGATCAAGCCCCACATCTGGCTCTGTGCTTGGCAGGGAGTCTGCTGGGGATTTTCTCTCTCTCCCTCTGGCCCTCTCCCCCTGCCCCCCTCACAGGTGTTCTTTCTCTCTAAAAAAAATTACATAAATGAAATAAAATTCTGTCTTTGAGTCATCAAGGAAAGTTCAGCTGATTTGTTTGGTGGGTTTACCAGTGTCCTGAACCGAAAGCGGTATTAGCTTAAGTATATATGGACCTCAACCGGAAAATGGGCGTTTCTGTGACAACCTTGTGGAAAAGAATGATTGTAACCTGTATGATAATAAACACATTGTCATTCTTTTGGTAGTGACTAATGGATTTGTGTTGTCAAGAGGGAGATGAAGAGGGATTTTATTGGCACTTTGGATTAGACCATATTCAGGTCAGAATTCTTAATAACTTGAGTGAAGACATGGAAAACCCGTCTGCTAAACTTGGGTATTATAAATGGAAAGAATAGTTAGTGAGTTGAAGTAGATGCAGGGAGTCAGGCTTTTTCTGTAAAGGGCCAGATACTGAATATTTTAGGCTTTCAGGCTATGAGGTCTCTGTTGCAATGATTTGACTCTGCCATTGTGGTATGAAAGTAGCCAAGAAATTACATAAAGGAACAGGTGTGGCTGTGTTCATTCCAATCAGGTGTTATTCGCAGAAGCAGGCAGTGGGCCTGTAGGCTGTAGTTTGCTGACTGCTGAATTAGAAGTGATCTTAGGTGGAAATGATGGGCTGATCCAAGGAAATTTCAACAGGAAAAAGTGAAAAACCTCATTCTTTGGCTAGAAAACAAGAACAACTACATAATTACAGAGTGGAATAACTTGGATTATCATCAGTTCATGCCAGGATGGATGAATGGATGGATGGATGATTGGATGGATGGATGGATGGATGGATGGATGGATGGATGGATGGATAGATACATGGATGGATAGATGGGTAGATAGCTGGCTGGATGTCTGGATGGATGGATAGGTGGGTGGATGGATGGATGGATGGATGGATGATTAGATGGATGGATGGATGGATGGATGGATGGATGGATGGATAGATACATGGATGGACAGCTGGCTGGATGTCTGGATGGATGGATGGATGGACGGGAGGATGGATATGTAGATGGATGGATAGGTGGATGGATGGATGGATGGATGACTGGATGGATGGATGGATATACATGTCTGTATCTCTATCTGTATTGTCTAACTGGTTTGAATGAATACATCTTATGCTTCAACAAATGGTGTAGTTGCTAAACAGCAATCACTTTAAACCTGGTATCAGCATTACTATGGCATTACTATTACTATGATACTACGTCAGGATCAGGGAGGCAGCTGTGCTCTTTTAAGTCAGACCGTGTTCCCATCCATCGTGTATGAGGGTTTGTGGTCAGGGTCTCTCTCCTGTGGATGAATCTGCTGACATCTTCGGTCCCATGACCTAAACCCACAGCTTACTACTCTTCTGTCTTTAAATTTTCCCTTCTTACTGGCTCCATCACCTCAGCCAACATGTGTGGTTAACTTTCCTTGCACCCTCCCACCATGTACACAAGCTGTTTTACAATTTTTCTATTTTTTTAAAGATTTTATTTATTTATTTGACAGAGAGAGAGATCACAAGTAGGCAGAGAGGCAGGCAGAGAGGAGGAAGCAGGCTCCCTGCTCAGCAGGGAGCCCAGGACCCTGAGATCATGACCTGAGTTGAAGGCAGAGGCTTTAACCCAGTGAGCCACCCAGGCGCCCCCAATTTTTCTACTTTATCAGCATATAAGCATCTTCGGTTTCACCACAACTCCCTGACTCCACCTCCTCTCCTCTGTGTCACCCACTGTGACCTGCAGTCACTGCCACGGCTCCCCTGAACTGCTCTGGGTGACCTCACTGTGATTTGTAGCCTCCTCTGCGATGGGCTGCTCTCCTCTTGAAACATGGTGTTCCCTTGGCTTGACACTGCCTCTCCTTTGCCTTAACTGCTCTCAAATGCCGGGTTTGAAATGGTGATAGAAATAAAGCCAGAACTAACACAGTACTTGTTTTAGGTTTTTTAGAGGGGCAAGATGAGAGAAGGTCTTAGAAAGTGTATTTTATGTGTTATTGTCCCTGAAACCAATATGAATAATGGAAGAAGTAACAAAAGTCTCTTAGAATGTAGTAGGGATTTTGTTAATACAAAAAGAACATTCAAAGATAAAAAATACATATATATCAAACCTAGTAAGTGCTACAATTGCAATATTTTGGGGGGAGAGAATGTATCTATACATTGTGGATGTGTAGGTATATACCTGTATATATAAACTCAAATGTTTTAAATAGAAGAGTGTTTATGGTTATGGAAATAAGACACTGAACACAGGCACATATTTTGTTTTCTTATACCATTGAGCACTCTTTTATTTCTTTATTTTTTGTCTCCTCAGCTAGGTCTTCTTCACACTGTCTGCCCTATAAATTCTGGTATTTTTTTAGGGCTCCGACCTCAGCCTTATCTCACTTTTCTCACTGATAATATCTGGAAGATTTAGTTTTGTCCAGGGTGTCAATTGCTGCTTCTGTGTCAAAGACCTGTGAATATACATTTGCTGCTTCTGCCTCTCTGAACTTGAGGGCTGCCCTGGGCGATCCCTCTGGGGCTTCAAGTAAACTCTCCAGTTTAGAGGCCTGAGAGTGAAATAATTAGTTTTTTTAAAAATATCAGCGTATTTATCTAGTGTTGAATGCCTTAACAGTATTCATCCTTGCGGTTAATTCTTTCAGACCCAGCACGGTTACGTTTGCATGGAGCGTGGCTGGGTGTGTGGGCGGGGGGACTGCATCACTCTGTGGCCTTCCGGACCCCAGCACTCCCCAGGGAGAATTGGTTGCTCCTTCATTTAGCACACGTTTCCATCCTAAAGCCTCTAAGGGTACGTACGTATTTACATATCCAACAGTTTCTGATGTGGGCATGCTTGTTATGTTAGTACAACCAAGGGTCCTCATTGTCTGTTTCATTGTCTGGCTCACAGGAGAAGCTCAACGGAGTTTCTGGAATCGGTAAGTCAACTGCAGCCAGTGTCTAATTTTTGTGCCGATCTTTGAACCACGTGAGCCCTCCCACCAGCAGACTTAAAGGAATGAAAGAAGGGTGTTTAAACTCTGAATCGAGGTGACAGCTTCCTCTTCATTGTCTGGGGGGCTATTTATATCCTAGAACAGGCTAGGCAGTGAAAGAGGAGGAGCAGGTAAGGGAAGGTCACGGACACAGGCAAGGTCAAGGTCACAGAGATGGACACTTCAGGCTTTGGGAGCCTGTGCAGAGCCATGTGGATGGACTCTAGAGGCACGGAGACAGAACAGAAGCTTTGTGTATATGAAATACGAGCACAGTGAACGTGAAGATTCAACAGTATATTATCATGCCTTTCAAGTAAGCGATTTCACAGTTGTGGGCGTATGAGAATAAAACCTGGTCTTTCTGAAGAATTTCCAACATGGCGAAGCGCTCTCCTAGCCTCCTCGACAGTGGTTGGTGTGGAGGGTTGACTTATGTTTCCAGCAGACTTTGTGGATAATGCCAAGATGACACATAGTTTTAGACTGCTGCCTTAGGCATAAGCATGACATTTGGGGGTTCACTTTGGACTAATATCAATGAAGTGTGTGAAGAGTCCCCCCCAAGAGAAACACACATATACGGACTATAGTGAATCCTCTTGGGGATACCTTTCCTTTCCAGTATTAATATTTGAGTGCCTTTACATGAAACTCCTGCTGCTTAATAAAAGTTCAAAAGAAAGACATTAAGGATCAGGAAACAAGTCTTCAGGTTCAATCTGGATGATTAAAGAACATTAAGAAAGATTAATCCATCTCTGTTCTATAGAGAGCGTGTGTTTAACCTATCTGTTACTTTGCTGAGGATTAAACAAGAGAGTTGCCACTGAATGGAATAAAAATATATGTATTTCCTATAAAAACAAAAAGTTCATTGATGAAACAAATATGGAATTAAAGGATTTTTTTAAAGATTTTTTTTTATTTATTTGACACAGAGAGAGAGAGAGAGATCACAAGTAAGCAGAGAGGCAGGCAGAGAGAGAGGAGGAAGCGGGCTCCCTGCTGAGCAGAGAGCCTGATGTGGGGCTCGATCCCAGGACCCTGAGATCATGACCTGAGCGGAAGGCAGAGACTTTAACCCACTGAGCCACCCAGGCGCCCCAAAGGATTTTTATAGAGTTGTTAATTAAAAAAAAAAAAAAAAAGCATGAAGTGAGAGCTATTTGGAATTTCGTTTAAATACGGCATATTGGGGGGATTATTTAAATACCCTGAGAAGAACTGTTGTGGCTCTGTATTGTTTTGAGTCAATTCTGCAGATTAAAACTTTTCACCAAACCCTGTTCCAATAAACATGAACACTACTCATTCACTCAGCAGATGTTTATTGAGGGCTGCCCATGTGCAGAGTTCTGGATGACGCTCTGAGGTAGAAACAGGGAAGCCCGAGACACCGTCTCGTCTCTATTAAAGCTTATACTTTGGCTGAAGATATAAAATGTCTCTGTGAATAAGCATAAGGCCCTGTCCATGTGGGGGCCACCATTCTGTGTCCTCGGCTTTTTGTTTGAGGAGTCCGTCCTGCTGGCCTAATTGTAACCATGCATCGTCTCTCTTAATATTTAATTCAGAAAAAAAAGATATTGGTCAAGCCGTTGTTAAGCACAGGACTCTCCGAAGGTTGGAAAACAACTCCCTCGTGGGTTATCACTGTTCTATTCATTAAAATTCGAGCAGAAAAGTAACTTTTGATTGTAGAACTGGGAGTGTACTCTCTTGACTTTCTCTTTTGTGTATTTAGATGTTAGCTTAAATATTCCTAAACCACAAAAGCAAAAACCGCGGGCTCCCTTAGCAACTTAAACGTTAACTTTTTAATGCTTGCTTGCTAATTTTTTCACTATGTAATATGCAACACAATTATTTGACCACTGGATGGCAGTAGGAAAAAGACAGCTTTATGCCTTATATTTTTTTACTCCCTCTCTTGGGAATGTGAGTTAAACTGGGGAAATTTTTTTTAAAAATTTTATTTATTTATTTGACAGAGAGAGAGATCACAAGTAGGCAGAGAGGCAGGCAGAGAGAGAGGAGGAAGCAGGCTCCCTGCTGAGCAGAGAGCCCTATGCGGGGCTCAATCCCATGACCCTGAGATCATGACCTGAGCGGAAGGCAGAGACTTTAACCCCACTGAGCCACCCAGGCGCCCCAAAGTAGGGAAATTTCATGCTTTTCAAATACATTGGGAATAAAATGAACAAAAATGATAATCTGTCATTCTTGTACAACTGTTCTCATCTATGTGATCTCAGTAAATTTTAGATACTCTTAAAAAAGTTGAATCAGTTATAGGACTTGTATTGCTTGGTGCCATTTACACGCCCAGTTTGCAGGGATGCCTAAAATTCATGAAAATAGAATTTAGAAACATTGATGAGTTGACAGTGATTTTCTGAACGACATCTGCCCATGCACAGCTGTTAGCTGACCAGGTTCCTTTGAGCACAAAACCCCCTAGCTGGTCACTCTGGACTTGCAGAAACTCCCTGGAGGCTCCTTGTTACCTGCAGGTGTTTATCAGAAATGAGTCATTCAGGGAGACAAAAGCGTTATGGTCATATCGGGAGTGAGAAGTCATCGTCTCAGAATCCTCGCGCGTGTGAGGTCCTGAGGAGACTCGGGCAGAGCGGTGAGCACGGGAAAGCCCAGGGGTGTGAAACCTGCATCTCCCTCCCACGGTGGGGACAGTCCATCATGGGCATGCAATAACACATAACTGCTATATCCAAAAGTTCGGTTGCATCCATCTGGCTTTCATAGAGATTGCAAAGTGGCGTACAAAAATGACCATTTTTAGCGAATACTGTAGGACCGATTGGAAAGCTATGTGTTGCAGTCTGTCTTCTGCAGACTCGTGGCCCTCAAATGTTGCGTGCACTCATTCTGGCACCTCTAAATGATGCTTTGGTGGCAAAGAATTTGCAGGCGTGATTTAGCTAAGGATCTTGAGATGTGGGGGATCAACTGGATTTTCCCTGTGGGCCTGATGTGATCACAGGTGTCCTTATAGGAGAGAGATGGAGGGAGCCCTGACACAGGGACAGAAGGAAGAGCAGTGTGGCCACAGAAGCAGAGCCTGGAGGGATGTGGACACACACCGTGGAATGCCAGCAATCACAGAAAGATCACAGAAAGAGCAGGCAATGGATTCTTCCCTAGAGCCTCCAGACGGAGCATGACCTTGCCAGCACCTTAATTTTGGATCATGGCACCAATCTCCGATGTCTCACCTCTAGAACTGTAAGAGAATAAATGTGTGTTGTTTTCAGCCTGTCAGTCTGGGGCAATTTGTTACAGCACCTATGGGAAACTAGTAAAGGGTATGAAAGATCTTTGGATGTGAAGGATGAATAGTTGAACTATTTGTTGAGCTCAGTTTCGTAATCACTTATACATTTCTCTGGCCAGGAAATCTATATTGACAGTTTAATGGTATCGTTTGAACTCTGCCTTGGAGAATTCTCTAGTAAGACCAGTCTTACTTTTGCCCTAGTTCCATATCAGAATATCTTGAAAATCCTGGCTTCACCTCTTATCTGTTTTTCAGCTCAGATGAAGTCCTGACATGATCGAAAGGGCTGTGTTCCTATTCCATTATAGTTTCATTGATTCTTAAAGTTCTCCCTTAACCCATCTTGTGTCACGTATGGCTTTATTGGCTCATGTGTATTCATTTGTTCATTCCACAAACTTTTGTTGTGAGTTCAGTGTGCTAGTTTCCAGGCTGGATTCTAGGGCAGCGGTGTTGAAAATGATACGATGATAACGGCTTTGTTAATTAGCTATGTGATAATGGTCATCATCCAGAGTACTTATCTCTTAAAGAGAGTATGTTGATGTAATGTGCTGTGTTTTGGGCGATGGCGATATTATATGATAGGTCGTGGGACATAGAAGAGATTGATTTCAACGAGAACTTTGCAGGTGTTAGGGTTGCTGGGAATTTGGAGCTTAGGACAGAATGAGAGAATTCTGTTGAATATCTGAGCCCGGTTCCGTTAGCTGGAATTAAACCAAACACTTGGCCATTCTCAAGTATCACTGTCTGACAGAAGTATAACGCAAGTCTATGCCATTTAAAAAATTGTAGTAGCCACACAGAAAAATAAAAAAGAAATGCATGAAACTAACTTTATTAATATATTTTATTTAACCCAACCTATATCCAAATATTATCATTTCAATGGTCAGTAAATGTTTTAAAATATTGAGATCTCTCTTCCTATTCTATCATGTTGAGTCCTCAAAATGGGATATGCATTTTATACTTCCAACACATCCTGTTTCAGACCAGACACATTTCAGATACTCAGTACTCAGATGTGGCTAGTCATTATCCATTTGAACAGCACCGTTCTGGGACATTCACATCATTTATTTAGGCTAATCCAGTTATCATTGGTCTTTTTCCAAAATAAAAAATAATTCATACAAGCTATCTCTCTAGCTCCTTTTTTTTTTCGCAATGTGTTGAAGTTGACTGAATCACTTTTTTAGGGGAATTAATAATCTAATGTGGGCATGTTTTATATGGTTTCTGTTTTGCTTTCTTATTATATGAACATGGATACATTTGATGTTTCTGGTTGCTTTCATATATTCTGTTGTGTTTTGTTTTGTTTTTTTTTAAAAGAGCTTACAGGGGTGCCTGAGTGGCTCAGTTGGTTAAGCCTCTGCCTTCGGCTCAGGTCATAATAATCCCAGGGTCCTGGGATCAAGCCCCATATCTGCTCAGCAGAGAGACTGCTTCTCCCTCTCCTATTCCCTCTGCTTCTGCGTGTGCTCTCTCTCTCTCTCAAATAAATAAATAAAATATTTTTAAAAAATAAATAAAAAATAGAAAAGAGCTTACAGTCAGCTAAAAGATATGCAGTCAGTCAGGCTCCTCATTTTTTTTTTTTAATGGCAGGTGCAACACTTTTTTGATATTTGAGAAGCTTACTTATGCAAATAGCAGCTGGTACTTTATTTCTCTGTCGTGGATGGAAAAATCTGTGTTTAACCAGCTTGGGTATTCTTTTTCATTTACAACTTAATTTGACTTTGGTAATTATAACATTCTTTTTTATCACTTGACCATTCTTAAAAATGACTCTTTCTGGCTGACCAGTGAAAGATTTGTGAAAAACAAAGTCTTGCCATGTGCAGAGGGAGGCTTTAGCCTATTAGAAATCTGATACGGCTTTTTATTAAGTAACCCATATCTCCCTGGATTTAGAGGCCTTGAGCAGCCTCTGTTTGGAGTCTGCCTTTTTAAAGGAAAATGAAAGGTTATGAGTGCTGATGTTTTGCATTTTAAAATCTCAGATCTACCAGTTACTCTCTGGTCCACAGTGGAAAGATGATCAATAAGGATGATTCCAGAAATATAAATCATTCTTCCTTTTTGTTCAGGGAGTTATTTCTACCAAACTTTTGGTTGGCTGTGTGTTGGCATGGCATTTTAGTTTGTTAATAATCTGGGCAAACAAACGCATTCTGCCGAGTGAATGAGGCTGGTAGGGGTGTCTTGTGTTTCGGTAACTCTATCTGGAACCATCTCCTTGGATTACATTCCCGTGGGAAGCTCGTCTGTTACGTTTAACAGCACCCTGTACAACTTCTGCGGCTGCAGAGCATGTTTCTTCCATGGGGGAGGGCTCCCCCGCCACCTGGGGTCTCGGGCCGAGGTCTCAGCCCGTGAAGGACCTCAGCAGGTGCCCTCGTGTTCCGGACCAACACCCAGGATGGAGGAGTGTGTTGCAAGGAAGGAACGACTCCATGAGCTCCGAATTTCTTCAACAGCTCTCTATATGTCAGGACACAGCATGACTCTACTTCTGTGAAAACATTTTGTTCACAAGGCACTTTTCATTTCCAGGGAAGTGGTTTCAAAAACAATGCCTGCTGAGCCCGTCCCGACCCCCCTCTACCTGAACTAGTACTGTTTGTTTATATTTTGTGTGTCCTGTCTCCTTCCAAGGATCTGAGCTGGGAGGATGGAGACGGGGTCTCTTCCGTTCCCTGCTGTACCCTTGGCTCTTGGCATAGCACCTGCTGTGCACGGGGTGCTCTGTAAATACTTGCTGAATGATTGAATGAATGTCCGCGGAGCGCAGGTCTGGGGAAGCTCAGATTTGTAGCAAGAGGAAGGTTGCTATGGGTGGCCGCCGTGGCCTGACTTTGACGCTGAGGAAACTTCACCTGCAGGCCCACTCCCCCACCAGGTCCCTGCGAGGCCCTGTTACCTAAGTTTATATTTATAATCTGCTATTCTTTCTCTTAAAGAGAGCATCTCAAATTGTAGAAGCATCACGCCCCCACGAAATCTGGGTCCTACCCGGGCATTCAGTCACATTTCTCTTAGTCATGTGACATTTGCTCTGCAGAAATATGAAAATATCCTCCATCAGGTGGACAAATTAATGTGGCAGGAGCACTTTTACCCCCCAAAGGTGGATTCACCACATGGTCTAGTGTTAATGGAAAACCTTTGACTGACCGGTACCTGGTGGAGGAACGAGGTCAGGGTTTGAAGCCAATGGCCAAGAAAGAATTCTTGAGACGTCTTGGATGCAAAAAGGTAGTTTGATTAGAGCATGCAGACAGGACACGTGAGCAGAAAGAGCAGCATTGGGGTCATGAGAAGTGGCCCATGATATACTTTCAAGTTGGGAGGGGGTTAGGGAGAGTGTACGTCTCTAAGTAATTTTGGAAGCAAGGTTTCCAGGGCCTTAAGAGGGCTAGCTATTTTTGGGGAAAATCATTGATTATCATCTAATAAAACCCTGAGTCATGTCAACCTTCAAATGTATCTCGGTGGGCCGTATGCTTGGCGGATGGTTGCCAACACTTATCTTGAGGGGTTTAGAGATAAAGGAAGTTTCCAAAAGAATTTTTATATGTTAAAAGTACACTTACAGGATCCTTGGGGGGAGGGAGGGGGTTGGGCTAGGATTGCCTTTGGCCTTCAGCAAAGTGTCAACACCAAGTGTTTGAGTTCCTAGAGGAAGGTCACTCTGCCTGTTTCAAGGACTTGTCATTGGGCTGTAGGTAGTAAGGGAATTTAATAATTTTTCTTCTGCCTTTGTTTTCCACATCAATACCCATGATCGTAGTGCTCGTGTTACTACCCTGAATGCACTTCAGCTTCCACCGTTGAGACAGACACATCCCAAGGGTCTAAAATATTTGTGCCCATATATCTGTCTTCCAGTTGTATGTGTTGATATAATTACACAATTCAATGAAATATCGTGTGGCACAACAAAACATGAGGGTAATCAAGAAGATTTATTATTTGTTACAGTGAATATTCAATTGAAAATCTAAACTTTAATTGTGATTGCTTTAAAAAATATCATTGAGTTAGATATCGGTGAGACAGCTCAACTGTTTTATAAAGAGTGAAAATAAATAAATCTGAAAAGCCTGAAGGGCTCCATGTATAAATGGCTTCACTTGCGTCTCTAAGTTTTTCTCTACTTTCAAGGCAGAGAAATTGGAAATTATGGATATATTATGGACATGGCGTATATAAGAAAGATCAGAAAGAACTTTATCAGTATGAGACGTACTCAGAGAAAAGATCCTTGTACTTTATCAGAACCTAGTCACGGGAATGCATATTTATGTTTTAAGTTAAAATGTAAAAAAATCCCCACTTTAATGGGCATTTTACATTGGTCAATGTAGGACTGTTTCAACTGTGTTGGGTAGGGTGTTTCAAACATGTGTGTCTAGAGAAGAGTAATGTCTTCAAGGGACACGTGTACTGTGTAACCGAGCACCCAGTTTATGCCAACAGAGGTTAATGAATTTATGTTAATAAAGGAAATAAGGAAATCTGGCTTATGGGAAGCTGTGTGGGAAAATGGAATAGTAACAAGACCTCAGCTGAAATCCTGCCTCTACCACTTGCTAGCCAAGTATTCTTGGGAAAGTGCTCAAACCCTCTCCCGCCTGGGCACCTTGGCTATTGAACGCGAAACACACAGCAAAACAAAACAAAACAAAACAAAACCACTCTATAAGAAGGTGAACGTGAAGAGTCAATAATTACCGTATGGAAAGCTCTTGACATGATGTTGGTGAAACCACACTTACATTTAGGTGTCTGCATGCAGTTGTTTGTCAGGTTTTATTTATTTATTTATTCTTAAGATTTTATTTACTTGAGAGGGAGAGAGAGAGCATCAGGGAGCAGCAGAGGCAGAGGGAGAAGCAGACTCCGCGCTGAGCAGGGAGCCCGATGTGGGACTGGATCCCAGGACCAGAGATTCTGACCTGATCTGAAGACAGACGGTTCACTGACAGAGCCCCCCAGGTGTCCTCTATTTGTCCACTTTTTATCTTTCAGGTGCAACATTTCTTTCAGAGGATACCTCCCATGATAAAAGTCACAGCTCATACAGGTAGTGGTAACGGCAATTCTACGGAACGTTTCCGTGATGATTTGATAGACTTGGGAAATTTTAGCCTTGGAAGCCTTCTTCGGGGTGGTCTAGGCTGTCCTGTTCCTGTATGGTTGATAAAACCATGGCACAGAGAAGTGCGGCGGCCTGCAAAGTCACACAATGGCTCATGCCCGGGTCAAGGTTCAAGTACGTGTTGTCCGACTACTCATTTGTTGCTTTTTCGGCAGTAGTGCAGATGACTCCTGTTGTTAGGTCTGGCACGTGCCAGCCTCAGGAAAGATGATGGCAAGATGAGAGCGCCTTCATCCACACCTCACTGCTTGTCTCACCACTATATACCTACCTTTCTCCCCTCCAAAGTTGTGTTCCCTTTGGTATTCTTTATGGCAAATACAGTGGCTGTATTGAACGTTTTAAACTGAAGAGTAGTCTTAAGAATTGAGAACTTGTGGATCTATCTTTTTTGTTGTTGATTTTATTTATAATCTTAACCTTCAGAGTTTGGTTTGCTGCAGTGTATTTAAGCCAAAGCTGTAGATCAAGCCGGTTTGCAGACTCTTCAGGAGAGGCTGGACTTTTTAGCCATCTGCTTTGTGTATATAAAAACACAAATCTCAATGAGGTTGGAAGTCAGGAAATCCATTTCTCAGTACATTTTCTTTAACATCTCAAAGCAATACATATGCAAATACAAACTAGTCTTAAGGAAAAAGACAGAAATTTAAGCTGCTTTTAAATAATCATCACTAGATTTGAAAAGTACACATCAGTTTTATAATGTAACCAAGGAAAATAATGTAAATCCAGCCCTTTGGGTGTAAGTTTTGTTTGATTCATTAGTCATTTGATGAGTCTGCTCTGTGCCAAGCACTTGAACTGTTACAGATGTGGTTGTAAGAGAGACATGGTTGTCCAACTGAATAGCCTGTTGCGTGGGGAGACCCTTCAGGTCAATAGATTTCTGCCCCAGAGTGAAGGCTGTGAGCTCAACATGTCAAGGGGGTACCGAGGAGGGACCTCTATCCTAGAACCACAGCAAGGGTGGTCCCCCAAGATCTCTTCCTAGAGAGCTTTGAGTTGCCCTAAAATGTAAATGAGGACTCCAAGGATAAAAATAGAGTGGGGCAACCAAACATTTACCATCTAATCAGTTGCCAGATTTTGTGTTTTTGTGGTGGCCAAAATCAAATAAGAATTCCAAGAACATCAGGGTTTCTGCTTTATTCAACAAGCGTTGGCTAGGAACACTTTCTAACCCATGTTTGCTCCCCTCTAGCATGTTCAGAAATGTGGAAGCTACACATAGATATTTTAGTATAAATCTTATTATCAAATCAATAATTTTCTAAAATAGCCCCAGCAAACAATTCCTGATCTAGAGAAGTTCTTCATACCGAAGAGGAAGTTGCAGGTTTTTATAAAAAAAAAAAAATTACGTATAAAAATGTAGCAGAACTTTTGTGTCTCCCAGGTGGCTCTGTTGGTTAAGCGTCTGCCTTCAGCTCAGGTCATGATCCCAGGGTCCTGAGATGGAGCCCTGCTCAGCGGGGAGTCTGCTTCTCCCTCTCCCTCTGCCACCCCCCCACTTGTGGTCTTTCTCTCCTCTCAAATAAATAAAATCTTTAATGAAATAGATTTGACCTTTTAAAACTCTATGTTAGGGCGCCTGGGTGGCTCAGTGGGTTAAAGCCGCTGCCTTCGGCTCAGGTCATGATCCCAGGGTCCTGGGATCGAGGCCCACATCGGGCTCTCTGCTCGGCGGGGAGCCTGCTTCCTCCTCTCTCTCTCTGTCTACCTCTCTGCCTACTTGTAATCTCTCTCTCTCTGTGTCAAATGAATAAATAAAAAATCTTTAAAAAAAAAAAAAGAAGTAAAAAAAAAAAACTCTATGTTAAACAGAGAAAAGAATTCATTTTCCTTATAAAATATTACTCATGATAAAACCCCATACAACCCTATTCTTGAAAGGAGCCCGGTTGGGAAGATCGCCACAGCTCCCTACAAAATGAGGCCATCGTCTTTCAGGGAGCTGTGGAGCAGTGTGACCTCTGTGCCACGGAGGAAGCCCGAGGCATGTTGCTTTCAGAGAACAGCTGTCTTTCCTGGAGCATTGCCCATAGTTCCAGGCCCGAATGCCTGGCCTCACCCAGGACACGCCGAGAGCACGTGGTTTAGCAGCTGTCGTTGGAGGTGCCTTAGCGAGGCCCACATTGCAGCTCCTTGATGCTTCGTAACGTTGACTCCCCCAGAAGGCTCTGGCCATGAGGGTGACTCAGGAATGGTCTGCATCTTCTAGAGGGTTTTAGCGCAACTGCCATCGCTTCCTAGAAACCTCGCTCTTGTTCTGGTCACAAAGAAGTTCTTGGGACCTTAGATTTTTCTAAAGCACGATCAGTCACATCGCAGACTCTCACATAACGGTGTCAAACAGCTGGAGACTTCTCTTATTAGGAAACCCACAGAAGACTTGAAAACTCATTGATTTATTGGGTGAATGTGTACTGGGCATCGGTCGTTATTAAAGTACGATGCTGGGTAAATAAGATGGAGATTTGAAAAAAATGATGGCATTGGCTAAGGATAGTTATATTATGTGTATATTTGTCCGTACCCACACACCCAGATGCGTGACAGTGGTTTACATACGTATGTGTAGGCAATTGCACAAGCTCGGTGGATTCAAACAACAGAAACTTATTCTTTCACAGTAGTGGAGGTCAAAGTCCAACATCAAGGTGTTAGCAGGGCTGCATGCCCCGCAGAGACTCCAGGGGAACACCTGTCCCTCACCTTCTGTGGCTTGTGGCTCTACTTACCTTTGGCCACGTCGCTGCAGTCTCCACTCCCGTGGCCACGTTGCCCTCTCCTCTCCGGTGTGTCAGCTCGCCCTTGGCTTCAGGGTGCTTGAGATTGTATGTAGGACTCACATGCATAATCGAGGAAAGCTCTTCGTCTCGAGATCCTGAGGTTATGCACATCTTTTGCCATGTAAGGTAATATTCACAAGCGTCTGAAATGAAAGTGTAGACCTGTCTTTTGGGGAAGACTCCCCAGTGAACCCACTGTAGGTGAGAACCTTTTCAAAAGCTGAATTTGGGGAGAGCATTACAGGTTGGGAAAATAGACTGAGCAAAAATATAGGGACGTCTCTTCTCTAGGAAGAAGAAGGCACATTGAGTACCAAGGGGGAGCATCAGGGAGCAGCCGCGTCAGTGGAGACAAGGGAGTGACACAAACAAGGTTGAGGTGGGGCCAAGTCATGGCAGCCCTTTGCTCTTGGGCATCCACGTTCCAATGAATGGGAGAACAGAATGAGGACCAGATAGGAAGCTATTAACATAGCCCAGGTAAGACTTTGTCAAAGCCTACAAGTAGCTATTAGCTATGGGAGTAGAAAGGAAAGGAGCTATTTCTTTTCTTTTTCTTTTTTTAAGATTTATTTATTTGTCAGAAACAGAGCAAGCACAAGCAGGGGAAGAGGGAGGGGCAGAGGGAGAGGGAGAAGCAGGCTCCCCACCGAACAGGGAGCCCGATGCGGGACTTGATCCCAGGACCCTGAGAACATGACCTGAGCTGAAGGCAGACGGTTCACTGACTGAGCCACCCAGGCGCCCCAGGAAACAGGTATTTCAGCAGTAAAATCAATAAATAGAGTTTGTAATACATTGGGTTTGGTTCCACAAAAGAGAATTCCAAATGCTTGGATAATTGGGAAAGGGCTGGGACATTAACAACAGTGGGGAAATTAGAGCGTAGGAATGATTGGGTTTGGATGTGTCGTCTCACTTGCCACACGCAGAGGGGGAGGCAATTAGAATGTCGACTTGGTCTCCAGAGAGTCACTGGCGTTGGGGTTCTCTGCCCCGAAGGGCCAGGCTCCAACGGGAAGAAAGAGAAGGGGAAGAGAGAACGAGTCCAAGGTGTCACAGGCTTGGAGGACTCCTTCCATAGAGATTAAGAAAGAAAAAGAGGAATAACCTTCCTGTATTTCCATATGTTTTGAGCCAGAGGATTATTGAATTTCTAGGGTTTTTGGTGCACTCATGGGTTGTAAGTGAGCTCAATCTGTCTATGTCATCTATACCGAAATATGGGCACATGAATCTTTGCTGTGAGTCTTTACATTTTTTGCTAGCGTAATTTAGCCTAATTATGACCTTATTAAAATAACATGGTTATATTTGCTCTTTGTTTTATGGTAATGACTGATAAACAAAATGCTAATTGGCATTACAATTTGGGGCTATATTTGTTCTGATATTCAAATGGCTTAATTAGGATTTAATTTGCACACCATCCTGAGCAGTTGTCTTTGCTGATACTACTTTTGCTTTTTGGTTCAGGGAATGTTGTGTATTAAGACATGGCAAGGGCCCAAAGCTTTGCCCATGCGTGCCGTGCTAATGCCGGTTTTTAGGGAAGAGAGTTTGCTTCACGAACCAAGGAAAGGCGCAGTTGATTCCAATTATGTGGTTGTACATGAAGTTGTTATTTCAGGTGAAAACCACCAGATTATCCTTTGTCCGAGCGAAAGGAGTAGCTTCTACACCTAACGTTGCTGTCGGTCTTTAGTGTCTAGTGTTTGTGATTAGATGGTTGTCCCAGCAGCTTATTTCTGGTTCGGTTCAGACCCATACAACCTTGTTCTGGCAACATGTAACACATAATGGTTTCTCCTGGGGCCTCTGGTGCGCCCCTTCTCCCCATTACTGTCCCGTTGGACTTCTCAGCCCCTTGTGTTGCTGATTGTATTTCTTCTGTCCTCTCTGTATGACGTGCTCTGAGGTCAGATCCCTGCAGCAGGAAGTAGCTGTCCTACCCTTGGTCACCAGCTCTCACTTCAGGGTCATCTGCCAAGTTGGGAAGGGTGCAATTCTCTAGTGGTGTTAGAGTTGGTAACGGAAGAATGGAAGGGGCATATGGGTATTTAAACGGGTTCTGAAAAGATTCAAAATGCAGGAAAAGGCATGGCATAACTCTACTGTGTGTTTTATACTATCGCTACTTAGTTATTTTGTTTCCAAGTGACACACCCAGACCACAAAGAAGGAAAGGCACGGGAGCCCAAGCCCTGCTTCTTGGAGGGGATTGTGGGTATGTACGGATCATGCTGAAAGGCGGGTGCTGCAGATTCGGGGCATCTGTGGTGAGCCTCAGGGTCTGCATCTCAGGGTTTCCTCCTGGTGTCCCTGCTGCTCCCGTTTGCTGACCACGTGTTCAGTAGCAAGGAAATAACAGGGTTAAGCTATAGGACTGCTGGCTGCTCTCTAATGGAATAGAAGAATCTAAAAGTACACACATGGAAGTCTGTATTTCTCATAGATCCAGGTGGATTCTTTTTATTTTTATTTACTTATTTTTTTACTTTGAGAGCGAGCGAAAGCACAAGCAAGGTGAAGAGCAGAGGGAGAAGCAGACTTGGATCCCAGGATCCTGGGATCATGACCTGAGCTGAAGGCAGACGCTTAACCGACCGAGGCCACCAGGCGCCCCAACCCAGATGCATTGTTAATAATACACATGGGCTGGGAGGAAACCTAAAAACTGTTCTAACCCAGTGAGAGAATCAAACCACTTTAAAAGCTGCCAAACAAAAGTAGTTTAGCAAGGGATTTTGCTGTTTATTTACCATTTTTAGGATTTTATGGTTTAAAAGAGCTTTATGGTGGTACCTCTTGTCATGCAAATCTCTATCTCAAATAACTGCTTTGTAAATGTGGATTTCCTCATTGGGTTTTCCTAAAAGTAGATTTATTTTTTAATGAAAAAAAGAGTTAAGGTTTAAATTGGAATCTGTTGTCAATTTTTTCTCAATTACACAAATACCGTCTTAGGGGTAATATACACCATTTCACTGTTTTCTTTAACACATAGCATTATCACAGTACACTAACTATCACAGGTATGGATTTGTACCCTTTGTTCTCAGTAAGAGAAGGTTCATCTTCATCACACAGGCCCACGTGTGGGCCTCCTGGGAAGGGCAGAATTGAAGACAGAGCCTTCCCGACATCCAGTAAGTGAGAAGGTCCCGAGAGGTGACTGCATTGCTAGCAGAGTAGTTGGAGGTACGTGGAAGATCAGGGTTCTACCATCACGGAATTTGTGACGTGGAGGTCAGCCAGCGTGGGCAGTTAGGGACCCCGTCAGCCAGCCACGGTGGGTGGTCTCCAGCAACTAAGTCACTTCCTCCAGATCAGCGGGAACCTAATGAAGGTCGGGATACTGAGGGGGATCAGTACTTCCGGGAGCATTCTAACTTTGTCTTGGACTAATGATAAAACTGACCGAGTAAGCTCTACTTGAACTCTCTAGAAAAAGTGCTGAAAACTCGGTATCCGGAGGCATATTTGTGATTTGAGGGTTTTGCAGAATCTTCCAGTTCCTGTGAAGTGTTGTAGCGTCCCTCACCACTCTTTTTTACACTTTTCCTCTGCCTCCCCATCTCCTGCTACAGAGCACGTGGACAGCTCAGCTTTCCTATTCACGGCCCTGTTGTAAGGAGGGTTCTGAAGCATCCTGTGCGTTTAGGATGGGATTCTGTATCGGTCCAGTGTTCAAAGATCCCTTATTGTTACTGAAATTCTAAACAACAGACAAATTTTTAAATGCTCTCAGAACTGACAATGGAGTTAATATTTTGTGCAGCCATGGGGTATAATGTACCTAGTGTTTCATAGACCAGAGCTTGAGAAATGTGGGGTCAGGGGAGCAAAGAATGGCAAGGCAGGACTCTGCATCCTTGTCTGATCTGTAGCAGGTCCTCTTGCTTGGGGCTTCTTCTCCGGATGCCAAATGAGGACGTTGGATTTGTCCCACTCAAAGTCCCTCCTCCTTCTACATTGTATGACGTTTGTAAGTGAAATACGAGTGTGAAGTCTTTGAGGGAGTTGAACCGAATGTTTCTGAGTGTTTCTTAAAAGGGCTTGGTCTGGCAGGCAGGATAATTCTCTCTATTTTATCTGCAATAAAACATAAAAGTGATGATGGATAAGTGTTGGTGCAAGGTGAATGTGCCCAGCAGAGCACACGTTGACGAAAATTTAGTAAGGCACGAGGGCACTTCTCGTGATATTTATTACCGGAAAAGGTGTATTTGTGAAAAGTTACATGCAGCCTGAATCTCATTCTCATGGTGTTGATGTCGTAGTTCATAAAATGTGTATTTTTGCCCGAGTGATACATGTCTGTAGTTAAAACCAAACAGATGTATCTCTGGGTTTATAATAATGAAAGGTGGTCCTTCCAACCCTAAATCCCAGAGGACTCTTGTGTTTCACTCTACTTGGCATTTGTTTTGTTTTATCTTTGCATCTTCTAGAGCTGTCATTTTTAGACATTATTGTCTTTTGACACTGGGATGTGACGTTTTGTGGTGTTTTTTTTTAAGATTTTATTTTATTTATTTGACAGGGAGAGACACAGCAAGAGAGGGAACACAAGCAGGGGGAGTGGGAGAGGGAGAAGCAGGCTCCCCGCTGAGCAGGGAGCCCGACCTGGGGCTCGATCCCAGGACCCCAGGATCATGACCTGAACCGAAGGCAGACGCCTAACTGACTGAGCCACCCAGGCCGTCCCTCGTGGGTTTTTTGAGGAAGGGAAGGTAAACATGCTTGCTCAATCCGACATGCTTCACTGGTGTCCTGCAAATGTGATTTTGGAGATGTTCTGCATCTTTCAGTTTTGTTTCTACGGAATAGTTATAGGACAGTAGCTCAGTCTTTAAGTCACATATAACCTTGGCTCTCTTGTCTGTCCATTCTCTAAAGACTGAATCATGGAGATGATTCTAGGTCTTTCCCTGCATACCAAAGAGCTCAGTGGTGCCTGCTAACTTACTTTCTCAGATTCCAAAGGTGAGGCTCACAAACTTGCCTCTGCATTTATGCTCCCCTTTCTTAGGGGTGCCTCTCTTCCCCTCTGCACTTCATTGCACTGGTCTACCTGGAGACCTCCCCCCTTCTGCTCCTTCCAACTCAAATCCAGTGTTACCTGACCTTCTGCTGAGAACCCTTCCCAGCCTTCCCGAGAGTGGATGCTTCCACGTCCAATTTCCCTCAACTCTTGGTGCACGTGCCTTATAGGTCTTCTCACTCTCCCTCCATCCACTTCCTAGACCTCCGTCTTGAGCAGGACCCTTATCTTCGTTTCCCTAGAGACACCTCATAGCTGTCTTGTAGGTACCTCAGACTCATTGAGCACAGACTGAAACTCATCCCAGCCTTTTCTAAAGTAGCTTTCCTTTGAGTATTCTGTCTGAGTGGTGAATGGAACTCCTGTTGACTGAGATCCCCACTTCCATCCCAGTGTCAACTAATCCACAGCCATCACACTGTAAGGAGCAGGTGGACGTCACATCAGGCCCCTCCCTTTCTCAGATTCTTCAATGCAGCCAAATAGAGGAGCCTTCTGCGTAAGGCTCGGGTTCTGTCTTCGGGCCTGTCCAGCCTCACCTCCTCCTGCCTTTGGACACACATGCACCCTGAGTCTCTGGCGCACTAAACCACTTGGTGTCTCTGGAAAAGTGTGTGCTCTGTCTCTCCTCTACGATTTTATATATGCTGTGGCATTCTGGGATTCCCCCTCCCCCGGCCCGTGACACACACTTCCCTCATCACCTTGCAATTCCTCCTCCTTCTCCAGCTCAGCTCACAAGCCTTTCTGGGGCCCTCGCAGCCGAAGTTGGAGTCGCTGTTTTGGGCTGCCCCTGGTCTCTGGGTTACTCTCCCCTAACCCCTAATGCCATAGGATGCAAAAAATACCAAGAAGTGTCACTACTGCTTATTTAGGACTTTTTGTTCAAGGGATTATAGTGTTTTAGGGATATTATGCCATCCGAAGTGATTGTCTAACTATTAATATAAGAGGCATCGTGATTAGTTTACCCTTCACTCATGGCCCTTCTCTGGGAGATTAACCACAGTCCCTGCCCTGTCCCACTGGCATCAGAACACTGGGCATGGACAGATGCTTGAGTCAGCCCAGTTGACCAGATTCCCCCTTGCAGAAAGTTTGACTGTGGGCTCAAGATTACTGAGATACGAAGTCATTGATTATTCAGCTCCGGAGTGACTGCATTTTGAAGTGCAGAAAGCCAGTCAGAAAAGAGGAAGGCAGCTGGAGCTGTGGGGCTCGTGAGGGCTGCTGACACAGCCAGCAGACCTGTTTCTGACAGTGAGTTATGGGTTTCAGCCCCTCATGAGGTCTGAGTAAACACGTTGCTTTGGGTTTCCAGAGACTCTTTGTGTCTGGCACAAGTTCCTCTTTTTACCCAAGCTACCTTGCTGCTTGAAACAGAGTATTCTTAATTAAGATACTGATCTTAACCAAAATATTGACTGTGATCCCCTTAAGGACCTGGAGAGAGGGTTCTCGGAACTTAACATGTGGCTTGGTGCACTGGAGCTTCTTCGTAAATGGATGGAGTCAGCCTGTCCTAGGGACTGGACACCTTTCAATGGCCAAGGCCATGGTGTGACTCCACAGCCAGGGGCTCTGGGCTTGTAGCACTTAAATTAATTGGGCTTTTTATGAGGCTTTATTATCCCAGTTTAGAATTGCATTTCATATCTGTGATAAATTTTCCAATCCAACACAATAATCTCTTGTAATAGTATACTTAGGATGTTCTAACTATGATAAATGGGATGTCTTTCCTTAGAGAGGTTCAGCATCTAAAAACAAAACCAAGGGGGTACCTGGGTGTCTCGGATGAGTGTCTGACTTCGGCTCGAGTCACGATCTCGGGGAGTCCCGTGTGGGGCTCCCTGCTTGACTTAAAGTCTGCTTGGGATCCTCCCTCTCCCTCTGCCCCTCTCCATGCTCATGCTCTCTCTCTCAAATAAAATAAAAAAAAGAAAAGAAAACAAAGAACTAAGGCTAGTGTTTAATGTATGTAATCAGTGTGGATTTGACAGCAGTTACCTGGTACCTAGTACTCCAAAGATGATACTGTGTGTGTAGGAGTGTATGTGTGTCTGTGTGTAACCTCTGAAAACACATTCATATACACACAGCTGGGTTTGTATTTGCAAAGGTCAGGGAAACAAAACTCTGAAGAAGTGTAATGGCTTCCTGATGCTTCCTGTATATTTCATTCGTGGGTGATAGCAGTGATGAATGTGACAGTAATGCCTGTGGTCGTCAGAGATTTATTAGGTGAAACAAGGAGTAAGCTTGGGAGTGGCCCATGCAGATGTCTCCCCTAACACAGGCCACCTCAGTGAGAGGCACTGTTCTGGTGGCTGCTTGGTACCTTCAGTTTGACCCCACCATGTCCCTGGGGGATGATATGCGTAGACAGTGGATGCTGGATATAACAGGGCTCAGCACTCTGTCACACAGGAGGTCACACAGCCTCTTTGAGCCTCAGTTTTCCTGTTGTGGTTTCGGTTTGTTTTTTAAGCAGTAGAGTAGAATGCATAACCCTGACCTTGTATTCATGCTTTATAGGACTAGTTTATAGAGTCTCATATCTACTGTGTTATATGACATAGTAGATCCCAGTAGGTTTTAGTGATCGTTATTACTATTACACTCAAAGAGAAATAATTCACTCCTATGAATTAAAGGTAGGATCCCCATAGTGAAACATGTCAGTAAGGTCCTAAAATGAAGATGGCATTTGCAGAGAGTGAGAGCACTTGTCCCAGAGAACACACCACACCTGTATGAGCTAGAGTGTCTCCGTCAGGTCTGCTAGACAGCCCCAACTGTGTCCATGTGTTTGGGCATCCTTGCGGTGTTCTCTTCAGCATGGAATCTGGAAGTGTAGTGAGAACTTTGAAACTCCGCTTACCATTATGACTTTCAATAGCCCCAAAGAAGTTCCATGATGGAGGTTTCTCTAGTTTTTAAGAACTGCCTTAGCTTGTAAAATCCTGCTAAAATCTTGACGAAATCATTTGGAATTCCTATTTCATTCTCCATGATTTATAAAGGTTCAGGATGTCAGTCAAAACAAAAGAAGTCCTCTTTGGTGCCATTTTATTGGGTTCTGGCCGCCATTTAATATTCCATCTGTTCAACAAACAGTTGAGTGCTTATCATAGTGCTAGGCTGCATTCAAGGTCCTGGGTGTATGGTAATAGCCAGGAAAGGCCAAGTCCCTGTTATGATGGAACTAGCTTCCTGGGAGTGGGGGGGAGGAGGGAGGGAGAGGTAAAGGGCACTAGTAAGTAATCAGGATGGTCTCCAAAAGTTACAAGTAAAATAAAACTGAGAGCTGTGACGGTGAGTGGGGTGGATAGGTGGTGATGTGAGGTGGGATTGTAGAAAAATAAACTCTCAGGACATTTGAAGTGAGACCAGAATGATGGCAAGGAATCGGCTTTGTGAAGGTTGGGAGAAGGAGCTTTCCAGGCAGTGGGACCAAAGTGCGAACACCCTGAGTCAGGAGAACAGGAAGATAAGCCCATGTCCACCCAGAGCTATCAAGTCTTAATCTGGAAGATTTTCGCAGATGTGATTACGTTGAGAATCTTGAGCTAAGGGGATTATTTTGAACCATCAGAGTGGACTCTCCATGCCATCACAGAGGAGCCAAGAGAGAGGCAGACAGAGAGGAGATGCAGACAGAAGAGAAGTAGTGTGAAGGAGGCAGAGATGGAGTGAGGCAACCACAAGCCAAAAAATGCTTGCAGCTCCAGAAGCTTCTAGAAGGAGCATGGCCCTGCCAACACGTCATTTTTGGCTTTCTGGTCTCAGAAAAACTGTGAGAGAGAAATCCCTGTTGTTGTAAGCCACAAAGATTGAGGCCATTTATTACAGCAGCCTTAGAAAACCCATGCACATGGTGAGAGAGAACTAGATTAGAAGTAGACGTGACATCTGGTAGGTCTTACAAGCCAATTTGGATTTTTTTCTAAATGTAGTGGGAAGGTCCTTTGTGAGCAAATCAGTTTGGCTGTTGGGGACGGGATTAGATTATGGTGGGGAGGAAAGAAGGATGGGTTAAGAGTTGAGATAGGCTACTTATGGGTCAGTGGCAGCCATCTAAGCAGGAGGTAATGGTGGCTTGGTTTAGGATGGAAGCCATAGAGATGGTGAGAACTTGATTAATTCACATTATATTTTGGAGATTGAGCTGACAAAACTCACTAATGGATTGAATGTGAAATCTATCAACAGAGAGATCTTGATCTGCATGTAAGTAAAATTATAAAACTAAGTGCAAGATATTTGTTTCTGTTCATCCTGTTGACAAGAAATACAATCTGAGAAATTTTTACCATTTTTTCTTATATTTTTCAACAAACTAAAATAAATAGTCTTACTTCTAAGGGGTTTTCCTAAGATATTTTAGACATTTTCAGATTACGTGTACTTGTAAGGAGATGAGACTGTGTGTAAGACTGATGGGCAGAATAAACACCTCTTCGGGGAGATTTTGCAGAAATGTTTTAGAGAACGCTGCAGAATGTACCAATCTGTATGCTCCTCCCTGGAAATTTTAACACGTCCCCTCATTTCACCAGGCATGACCCCAGTGTGTGCGCTGCAGACATTACAAGGACAGTTAAAGTAAAATTCCATTTTCACATTTTACCATTATTTGATGGTAGCACAACCATTGTGATGAAAAGGACTGATAAAAAAAAGCTGTTATTTACCAGAAGTTACTTTTTCCCTGTTGTAATTCACTAATAAATGGTAAAATTGGGAAACTTATGTGTTTTGTTCATTATTCATTTAGGGTGTTTGAAAATTCTTAGGCACATTCATCACTTAGGAAAATATAAAATGACCAGATTTCAGAATTAATCCATGATGATAGTAACAAAAATGGAGATGGTGGTAATAATAAATGCTAATATTTAGATATTCTGCTACTATAATAACAATGAATTGAAATGATATTATTTATATGTAATAGTAACATAATAACTAAACTTCCTTGAGTGTTACAACTAAAGGGAGGTCTTAGGTTTGGGGCTATTTCTTTATGGAATCTTCATAACTAATTCTGGGTCATGGACAGTCGTTGAAGTGACTTTACCAACTCTGGGCAGACTCAGGGGGTGGGGGGGCGTCTGTGTCTCTTGCATCAGCTTCTTCTCCTACTATAACAACCTTGGAGTTCCAGATGGCGGAGCTACCACAGGGCCACGCAGACTGCTTTGGATTGTATGTGCTTGAGAGACAGACTCTGAGTTGGGCAGCTGAGAGGTGAAGATTGTTCTGTTATTGTGGCAGTGGTCTTACCCTGACTAATACCCTCACTGTGTGATATGGGATGCACTCACATTGTTCACTTGGTTTATTTTCAGGTCATCATGGAAAGGTGGCATTAGTATTTAAGGAAGTATGTTTGACTTTGACATATCAGCTCCTTGTACTCTTATAAATCTCTGTGTAAGAGGAATCATTGATTAGATGAGAAGACCGTGGTCTCAACAAATGGATCAGTGCTCGGCGTAAAGAATTCTGTAACCCGATGTGGTGCGGGAGTGTCTGATCTGTAGTAAGGAGTCCAGACTCCTTTCCTTACTGAATGGTTCTATGAGCCTGCCTTACTCATGTTAGACTAGGAGAGCACGGGAGAACTAAAAAGATAACACAACTAGTAGACGTCAGGGATAAATCACCAGGGGGGAGGGGCCCCCATGAAAAGTTTCAAAAGAGGCTCTGGGAGCCCAAATTGCAGACAGTGAGCATTTTCTGTGTAGCTATAGGAAAGTAGCGAAGCATATTGTTTTATCTTCGTACAAAGTGGAAAAAAAGAAACAAGACGTTCTTAAAGTCATACCTTAGGTTCATCTGCATATGCCATGTCGAGATTATGTTACTTGTGCAGAATTTTTGAAAAAATGTTTGGTTTTTGTTGAATTTTATTAGAACCCTGATCTGTTCAGTTTGAGCAAACTGCAAAGAAAGAACATCAAAGAAAACAAGGAGTTGCTGTAAGAATGAGTGATGTGAATTAAATCATGCAGTTGGATGAAAGTATGAGTTTTATCTAACCCTGCCTTGATGTCTGATACTTTCCTGTCCTTTGGTCTGCTTGCCATAGGCAGGGGATGTTCAGATCTCCAGATTTCTTGAACTTGAAGGTGATTGTAGGTTTTTAAAGGAGCCTCAGTGGTGTGTCCATCCAAAGATTCATCCTGGTGCCGCTTGTCAATTTCCTCTCTGCCTTTCCTGGCTTCTACAAGGGAGCATTTCAGCCTAGAGGTTATCCCGTCAGAGAGTCGATCACCGAGATGTTCTTATCATTCATTGCAATCTTGGATACTTAGAGGAAAACACTAGGACAGCGTCCCTGTCTAAGGAGATTAAATGGCATTTCTCCTCACTGGTGGCAGCAAATCTTTAAGGCACAGTTACAGAAATGCCAGCTGTTGTGAAGTTGACAGAGAAATGGCATTCATAACTGTTCCCCCCTGTAGCATCATCACTCTGGCTGGTAGTGTTAGCTCAGAGAGAGAACGCATCGCATTCTTTGAATTGAACACGGTTGGAGTAAGGCTGTGGGTGAGTAGAGGCAAGGTTCTTGCTCCCCTATATCTTATGTTTTCAAGATGGTATGTGATCAATGAACTTATTGTGCTGATGCTAAGATACACACTCTGTTTCACATTTTGGCCCGACGCGACTCCACAGGTAAAGGTGCGTTTCCCACTGCAGACCAGACAGCTGTCTGATGGAGCCGTCATTTCCTGCTTCTGCCCAGACTTGTCAAAAGATGGCCATATTGAGCCCAGTTGAGTTGCATAATGTGTCCACAGGTTTAGTTGCCACTTAAAGTCTTTTTGAGACGATTACAGTATAATTTGACATGAAACCAAAAAGTTATTGTTGCTGCAGGAAGACCAGAAACAGACTAAAATTCATGATAATGAAGCAAACATTCATTTTGGGCAGAATGACTATGACTTTGTATTTCACCGCAAAACAGTGAACAGCCCATCTCATTTATATCTTCCTGCTCGTTTGTAAAAGGGTGATATATAATATGAACCAATGTCTCAGTAATCTAAAAGAACATCTTTCCATTCAGTATATAATCAGAATTCAAAACATTAAGAAAAACATGTGTCTTGGTTTAATTGGCGGCATCTTGCTTTGTTAGGAATATACCAAATAAGGGCGCCTGGGTGGCTCAGTGGGTTAAAGCCTCTGCCTTCGGCTCAGGTCATGATCTCAGGGTCCTGGGATCGAGGCCCGCATCGGGCTCTCCGCTCAGTGGAAAGCCTGCTTTCCCCCCTCTCTCTCTCTGCCTGCCTCTCTGCCTACTTGTGATCTCTATCTCTGTGTCAAATAAATAAATAAAATCTTAAAAAAAAAAAAGGAATATACCAAATAATAGTACATCTTGTACTTGATGACTTCTTGGATTCAAGGACATACAGTTAATAAACCAACAAATACCAGGTGGTTGTAAGGTCCATGAAGAGAACAAAACGGGATGAGGTGATTGAAATTGGCTGGATCCAGGTACCGGGGAGGAGCTTTAAAGAGGTGGCCTGAGAAGGTCTCTCTGAGGTCGCTTGAGCCCCCCTGAGATTTGGTAACAGGAATGAGCCGGTCTCCGGGAAGAACATCCCAGGGGGAGGGACAGCAAGGTCCAAGGCCCTGAGGGTGAACACACAGCTCGTGCAGCCAGCAGGGAAGGCTAGTGTAAGGCGAGTGTCAGGAAGGCTGCTGGAGGGAGAGTCGTATCTTCTGTCACTCGTGTCAGTGACCGTCGATGTTGGCTGACGTGACTTAAACATTGCCCGTCCCCTGGACGGCGAGGTTGCCTCTCTGGGCATTTGGAGAAAAGTGGCTTCATCTCATGCCCACCCGGAGTCCGTTCTGCTGCTTCTCATTGCTCCTCCGAGCATGGCCACAGCCTTTGGGGCAGGTCAGCGCCCAGAGACCCCAACAGCTGCCCGTCCTCAATGGCTACAGCGTTGCTGCTGTTCCTGCGTGATGCACGGCCTTCCCTCCCAGCCCCGGCTCGCAAGGATGGATGGTTGCCTTAGACCTCGCTCAGAGTTTCAGTGAAGAAGGAGGGAGCTGAGAAGGCACTTAGAGTATCGAGGGTCCTTCTGCCTCATCGCATACCTTCCGTGAGCCTCCGTGCACCTGAATTTCTGCAGACGGCCTCCCGTTGTGCTACTCAGCACCCCCAGAACCCGCATCCTCTGTCTTCCATACCGGAGCACCACCTGCGGGCCCTCCTTTAATTTTCTATGTTCAGTGTGTTAGTGACTTTTGCCTTCATGCCTCACTTTCTGCCTCCAGGAAACCGATCGAGGTTAACTTGAAGTTTCTTCTTTAAGAGGAACTCGTGTGCCAACTTCTAAGATGGTAAATTCTGCACCTTAGGGCTTCAAGGAAGCATCTGAAGTTGGTGCGCAAGGCTCCCAGCAACCATGATAGCAAGCTTTATTCTACTCTTTCTCCCTCTCCTCTTCGTTGTAAGTAAAAAAGAGAAAGAGTGCGTTCCAAGAGACATGACTGGGAAGGCCTGTTCTCTTTCCATGTGTCTGCTCATGACTCAGAGGATCACAGGAGGAAACGTTGCAGGCGAAAGGGAAAGTTGACAAGGAATGCCATGAAGTGTTCAGGGGACAGAAGGGAAATGTTCAGGCTTTCCTCCTCATTAAACCACTCCCCAGGGTGCCCGAACAGCAGCCACGCAGTGCTACCTGGAAAGATTAAAGAAAAAATCTTTTGTGATGTTGCCAAAGGAGAAGGGATAAACAAGAAAACAAGCAAACAGTACGCACAGAGTGAGACCTTCGTTGTTGGGCAGATAGAGTACTCACACTGGAGGGGCTCTCTGTGCACTCTGCAGGGTCCCTTGCCGTGTGCTGTGTCTCTTACCTTTGTAAGACTCACGTCGGTTTCCAGTTTATTCCGCAACTTTCAAGATGCCCCTGCAGAACGTTGGCAGTGTTGACCGTGAAACTGGGGGCCAGGGCATTTATTTGGACTCTGTTGGATCATGGGATGTTTGGACTTTGGGTTTCCAGGTTGCTGGGATGATAATTTCTGAATGCAGTATTGTCATTAAGAAGTATGAGACGAGGGCGCCTGGGTGGCTCAGTGGGTTAAAGCCTCTGCTTTCGGCTCAGGTCATGATCTCAGCGTCCTGGGATCGAGGCCCGCATCGGGCTCTCTGCTCAGCAGGGAGCCTGCTTCCTCCTCTCCCTGTCTCTCTGCCTGTCTCTCTGCCTACTTGTAATCTCTCTCTCTGTGTCAAATAAATAAATAAATAAATCTAAAAAAAAAAAAAAAGAAAAGAAGTATGAGACGAGTGCTAGCAACGGTAAAAATAACAATCGGCAGCATTCGGGGAACGTATCTCAGCATGCTGCGACAGTGCCAAGGGCTCTGTGTGCATTATCTGTGTGCATTATCTCATTTAGTCCTCCCTGGAAATCCTCCAAGCACATATGATCTTTGCTCTCGTTTCATAGTTCAATAAATTAGATTTCCCAAGAGAACCCCAAATTGGAAAACGCATTTTTCTCATTGCAAAACAATTCTATACTGCTGCTCCTGAATCAGCACTTTTTTAAAGTCAGCGTCTCTCATTTATTGTTTATGGCAGGCTGACAAAAGAAAGGAGAAATAGGTTCTCGGGCACGGAGTCATGCGTGTATGCCAGCCTGTTTGCGTAGCTAGTGGGTATCAGCCGGAGCTGACAGTATCGTCCTAGGGGTGTTTTGGTTGCCGTGGTGAGTGGAGAGCACCACGGGCGTTTAGTGGCCGTGCCAAGGAGAAGGGCATCTGCTCTCTGGGTTAGAGCTGCGTTTGGCCATTGGAGAATTCCTGGGATGGTGGGCATCGCCTCCCTCCTTGGAGGGAGGAACCAACCCTTTAGGAAATCACTCAGAAATCACACTGTCCCACGACTGCTGGCCAACCTGGGGAGAAGCAAAATCATTCCCTTGAAAATGGGCCAGGCTTTGTTCACCCAAGAAGGTTTGGGAGGACAGATGCAGAAGGGACCACCACACGATCCTGGGGTGGGCACAAATTTTAAATTCCATTCTGCAGCACTTTTTGATAGATTAGTCCATTTCTTTGTAGACCATCATTTATGGGTCTCTTCACCTCTGTGTTCAGGATGTCATGGCCATGGCTGAAGTGGAAGCCACATACACCATGTTTTCTCAGTCAGACATTCCCGTGTCTCTTAGACTCTCCTCCTCTTCCCCGATGAGCAGGGTAGACTGCACACCGAGCATGTGGTAGAGCACAAACAAACGGGGGAGGTGTTGGAAGGCTGGCGCCCACACTCAGCTCACACTACTTCCCTGAGGACAGCTCCCGACCATGACAGATCGATCCGTGGACCTTCCCGTGCTCACGCTCAGCTAATAACCTTCTCCTTGGTGTTTGTGACCGAAGTGGAGAGAGACCCAGGGACTACATGTATTAGAACACCAAATACTAATACTGATGCTAAAACGGACTAAATGGTGGTACTAGTGATGAGGAGAAAGTCCATGAGTTTTTGTGTTGAGGTTATAAGAGCTTCTCTGGATCCCGTACTTGGCATTGCTTCATTGTTCATACTCTTCTTCATTTTTGAGCCACCTCTGATAAGGCTTTCTCTGATGTAGATAAAATGTACAAACATATAAATATATATATATATATATATACACACACACACATACGTATATGAAATCTACATATACACACACAATTTTTTAATTGAGCCTTACTCATTTTCATTGCTTGGAAAACCAACAAACAAAACTTGGATTGCTATACAAGTGTACCAGAGCTGGAATGTGACAATAAATCTATTTTGTGACTACCTCTGGATAATTTAGAATTTATATATATATATTTTTAAAAATATTTTATTTATTTATTTTTGCAAGTGAGAAAGAGAGCACACAAGTGGGGAAGAGGGGCAGAGGGAGAAGCAGACTCCCCACTGAGCAGGAAGCCCTATGCAGAACTCGATCTCAGGACCCTGAGATCATGACCTGAGCCAAAGACAGACTCTAACCGACTAAGCCACTCAGGTGCCCAGATAGTTTAGAATATAACACATATTTCCTGTTAAATGCTTATTAGAACCACACCAGAATCTAGGCTTCCACACAACACCATCTGACCTCTTTGAAAAATGAACCTGGTTTTGTCACTTCCTTCCCATTTCATCTGTGTCGTTGGCTGTGTCCCTTGCTGCATGTTGGAATTTCCTGGAAACGTAAAAAAAAAATCTCCCAGTTCAGATCGTAGTCGTACTAATTAAATCAGAAAGTGTGTGGGTGGGGATTCAGGCATGATGTCTTCTAGAGGTGCCTTCTAGAGGCAGTTCCAGCGGGTAGTGGAATTGGGAGACCCTGCCCTGCAGGATGGTAGGGCCCCTTGTCTGGTCTCCGTCTCCCACCCCTACCTACCGCCCCTACCTCAGCACTTGCCACCTAACTCCCACCCCCAGAAATTCTTACATCATGTTCTTTCATCTTCTTCAGCTGTCTTCATTTTCAGAGGAACTACTTTGTGGAATCGCTGTGTGGAAAATGGGAAAAAGCCGAGCTAGTATGGTGGTGGGCATGGGGTGCCTGCTACTAGAGGGCCCTGGGCCCCTGATGGTCTGTAAGAACCCCCCCAAGCACCAACAACAACCCCACAAGGACAGAGTTGAAGCTCTACTGCTGTGGCACGTTGACGTTCCGTTGGCTTCCTGCCCCATTGGAGAACTCAAGGGATTTGTTATTCTGAGGGTACCATAATTTGCAAATGATTTTCTTCAGAGTTTGAGTTCTTTCTTAGTTATTCCTGCTCCCTTCACTGCACTGCAGGGTGCATTGCTGTGGGGGGGGGCGGGGGGCAGAGGGCTAAGTTGTGGCTGCCCCTGCGTGAGCTGCCCTCACACCCTCTGTTGGCTGGGAACTGAGCATGTGATCGGCATGAGGGTCACACATAATGCAGTTGCCACATTGCTGTGCTGTGTCTCTGGCCCTCTCTTCCTAGACCTTAATCTTCTAAAGAGCACACACTGCATTTTAGTTCTTTCTTCTGCATTTGGCATAATGTCTGGCACATAGTAGGTGCTCAACCAAAGTTGTTTTTCTCATTAGAAATCAAGTAAATAGGGGTGCCATAACATAAGCTGAGTTTAAAGAGATCTGATGAGTAGTACGTACTTTCCCCACCTGGTGTTTGAAACCATTGTGAAGTATGCCAAAGGACAAGGCAGATGATCCTAGCACAGGCGGAATTGGAGGATGTCATTTTACATGTGCGTTTTCTTACTGCTGATGAAATCCCAGCCTTAGATACCAGCACTGTCGGGCTGACGGGGGCCTTTCCATGTCTTGCTGCAGAGAACTCTATTCAGGAGAGTGAGGATTATGCATGCACCACTTCTCATTCCAAACTCACTGACTGTGGATCCAGTTACTCTTCTTGGAGTTGAAGCAAGGGAGTGGTGAGAGGCCGGGGATATGCTCATGGACCTCTACCTGCATGGGAGGAACCATTAGGAGTGGTGGAAAAGGATTCTCCCCCTGAACCCCCACCACCACAGTGACCACACTTGGTCACTCAGTGGGGCTGTGCCCTCTGTATTTGAGTTTGGGTCTTCATTATAGAATATGTATGACATTAAGGATTCCTGCTCTCTGTGATCATGTCAGTGTTATTCTGGGCCCAGAATGAACACACTGCACCTTGTTACTCTTGATCATAGTATGAACAACTTTATTCACTGCCTAACTTTAACATGAGGAATACTCATGCCGCCTGTTTGCTAATAGAATGATAGGGAGTTTTATATTTTTACAAGTAAAATTATGGGGATTTTTCATGCTTTTATGAGAAGAGTCATTGATAAATATGCGATAGTGTAATAGCATGCACTTGCACTCTTAACTTGTTCTTAAGAGTGAGATATTCTTGAGACTCTGTAAGCAAGAAGTATTTTGGGCTAATTTCATGCAGTTTTATTCAACTTAGGTCTGAAAATCTATCATCTGTAATTTCTACTTCGAAGTAAATATGTCCCTGATAACTTATATTTGAACAAATTTAAAATCTGAAATTGAGATCACTCAAAAACACATTAAGGTGGAAATTCTCTCAGTATAAAGTAATAATAATAATAAAAAGAGAGTGCTCTTGTTTTCTTGTTATGTAAAGCCCTTTATATGTATTATTTCACTTTATCCAGAAAACAACCCTGTGAGGTATATTTTTGGCCCTCTTATCAGATAAAGAAATTTAGAGAGTTTGATTAACTTGGTCAAGGTCAAAGAGCTGCTAAGCAGGAAATTCAGACTCCAGATCAGATGCTTTTTGACATCATGCTGTGAAGGAGGCATGTTTCCTAACCACCCCTGAGACCTAACTGACCTACTATGTTCATACTTATCCTTCTTCCCCATTACTACTTTGGAAAGTTCCGGCTCTTCCTGAAACAAAGCAGAGCTAAATGTACAAAATGACAGCGAGAGAGTGAATGCAAACAGGGGGAGAAGGAGAGGGAGAAGCAGGCTCTCTGCTGAGCAGGATCCCAACATGGGGCTCCATCCCAGGACCCCGGGATCATGAACTGAGCCAAAGGCTGACGCTTAACGACTGAGCCACTCAGGCACCCCTGTCCTGAGAAATCTTAATATATATTGGTATTTATTTTGTTCTTTGCACTTCGTACTTGCTCTGTTTGTGCTGGCAGTTCTGGCACTGGCATGGAGGTTCTCTGGTGCTGAGACGGGAGAGGAGGAGGTCAGAAGGACTTCCATTGGCTTGAGCCCACAGACCACATGCCTGGGCTTGAGCCGCATTTGGAGCCTGGTATGATACACTTGATAGCACTGTTATCATAGCAGAGACAAAGGGTTGATAAGTGTAAGGTCACTGTCATCCAGGATTCTAAGTCCTGTCCTCTCCCCACTCTGCATAGTTTCATTAGGAGTGATCTCATTCGCGCTCATTCCAGCAAAATCACCACGTCTGCTGCTGATTCGTACATGTTCCTCCTCCCTCAGACTTCTGTATCTCACTGCCTCCTTGAATATTTTGCCGATATTACAGAAATGTCACCATGTTGTACCAATTCAAAGTGACAAAAAACCAATCATTTTTTCCCTGCCAAATACATTCTTCCTCCTGTGTATCTTACTGAACAGCCCTGCCATTTAGCTCCTAGAGCCCGGTGTTGGAGAGCTGTGCTGCCTTCTGCCTTCTCTGGATCTCACCTAGAAGCTCTGTTTCACTTCCTTCAGCCTCCACAGTTTTCTGTCTCCATCCCCACTGCAACCGTCTGGTCTGCACCCCGTGACCTGTAGCTTGCGGCCCCGTGGGTTCTGAAGCCTCCATCCCCCTCTGCTCTCAGGTACCTTCGTGCCGGCTGCTGATGAGGCCTTCCACCTCTTTGAATATTCCCTGTTCGTTTCTGACTTAGATCTTTCATGCACACTTCCTCCTACAGGAAACCTCTGTTTTGCGTTGGCTGTCCTTAGGAGACCCTTAACCCCCTTCCACAATGGCAGTTGCTTCTTAGAAAAAAACCAAACCAACAAAACTGTCAATTCCATGAGTTAAGGACAACCTTTTCACCAGTGTTTCCCCAGCAGGGAGTTTTGAGATGGAGGAAACAGACAGTCAGGGACTCTTTGTGAATACAGAAGTGATCAGCCTCTAAACTAAGCCTTGTTGCTTGGGTTTGGTCTTATCTATGCAAAAAGGAGAGAAGACCACAAAGCCTAATAAAGTGATAAGCTACAGAAGGACTGTTGCTAACTAGGGACGTTGCTAACTAGAAGCAAATTTTTAATTGATTTTTTATCGACTTTTCTTGATTATCTGGAGTCAGCACCAATGACTAGAGCAGGTATTAAAACGGGTAAAAGAGAAGGAAAAAGTCCTATTAGAGAAATACCAAGCCCCAGCAGGAACAGAACACAAAGGAATACAGGTGTGTACAAAGCAAAGGGCATTTGAAAAATCTTTCAAAGTCTGCATTAAAATTGCAAGCTTTGCTAACAAGTTATTTTTCCTTTGAATTCATGAATTCAAAGTAAAGACAAATGAATGCCACTTTAAACATTTAATTAGTTGAATTCATGGCTTCAGGATATTATTGACTCATAGTTTGCTAGGTTTAAAAATTGATAGGATGCTTATTAATAATAGATGCTTGTACTCCTTAACAGTCACTGAGCAACTATAGTTTTCATCTTCATAGACAAATAAAGCAGTGGTTTGAGGCAATTAACTAGACATTTCAAGAACTTTTTACTTGAATTGTCTAGATAATTACCCTGGTGCCCTGTTTGCTTTTCATATACAGACAAAGAGGTAGAATATAAAGTTTTCTTTCCATTTGAAAGGCCATTTTATAGAAGAAAAAGAGTTCCTTGTTCAAAAACAGCACCTGGGCTGGTCATTAGGATCTAGGCATTACTTTTAATCACTTTTATGGTCAAAAGTTTTAAAAATGCAATGCAGTTAGTATTTTACTTATTTTATGTTCGTATTTGTTTATGTTTCTGGTTTTTTGGAAGAAATAGTGAACTTTTTTCTCATATGGGATACTATATTTAATAGATAAGATATTTATTACCATGGAAGTTCCCAGGAAAACATTCTTTGGAAAAAAGAGAAAAATAACAAAACTCCCCAAACTCCCCAGTGTTTTAATTTGTTGGGATTAACGTTAGTAGGGAAAAAATGTAAACACAGCTGTGTATAGTGTGTAGGAGACCCAGGGTCCTCTCTCCACAACTGTTGTCATTGCATGCCCGGGCTTGGCCTCATAATTTTTCATTTTCGTATCAGGTTTTTCTCCATCTAATCTGATGTTCCACATTTGCCTTATACACACACAATCAGCAAGATCAAGGTACAGTTCTAAGCTGTACAAATTCCAAGATTGGTGCTCTAAAAATGGAGATGAAAGGCACATTTATGTTTCCTTTCATGAGCCTTTTGATTAGGTGAAGAAAGGAACACACGTTTATGGAAGGTTTCCATAACCTTACCCTACCAGGGATCAGGTAGGACCAGAAGAACGATCCTTGGATGTCCCTGGGTTTGTAACTGTGTTCTCAGATGTGTCATAGTTAATGGACATCCGTTTTTTCAACTGTAAGATGAGTACAGTGTCTATCAAAAAGGATTTTCTGAAGACTAAATAAATTATGGAAGAATGTAGAGCGATTCTGAGTATATAACCAATGCTCAAAAAAATGAGAAATTACTATGATTCTCAGGTTGCTCTTCTATGAAATAAGGAAACCTTATCAGTGCCCCCTCCATGTGTGGTTTGGGAACCAGTAATGACCAATGAACCAACTCATGTATCTGGAGTTAAGTACAGAAATTAAGTGTGTATTACACGTTTTATGTGATTTGCTAGAAAAATTTTACATCTGCTGAATCTAATTAAATCGCAGAACTTACGTACTTTATTTTTTATTATTTCATTTTTAAATAATTCATTTCTATTATGGTTTACAAAATCACTAGTCAATGACAGATTGAACATAAAAAAAAAAGCTCTCCTTCACCACAGGTGGTTTGAGCGCTAGTCCGAATGACCTCTGAGATATTCTTTCTAGCTCTCCGTTTCTGTAATTCTGGATAAATTCTACAGTTTCCTTCAGGGAACTGTAAAATGTACTCTCACCAGATACAGATGTTTTGAAAACATTCTGTTCAGTGAAAATTGCTTCACTAAATTAAAATTCCAAATATGTACTCCGCAAAATTTATTCATATTGTCACCTGCGTTAAAACGGGCGTTGTAAGTGCCGGAGGAAAAGAACTACAGGTCTGCGTGGTTGATAGTCCAATTAAACTTCCTATTTGTTCTTTAAAATCGAATCTACTTGCATTCAGCGTTCTGTTTTTAATGAAAAGCAGCAGGAGGTTACCAAAGACCGGCATGCCCGCTGTCACTCTGAGTCATCAGTTGCTTTCTTAGATTCAAAAGGAAATCATTCACTTCTCACAAACACCACTTTGTGGAATTTAAATTGGAATTAAGATGGCTAATCTGCTGTCTTTGAGAGAGAGGGAGATCTTTCCTGGAGGATCTGATGGGCCCAGTGTGATCATCGGGGTCCTCGTAAGTGGGAGGAGGAGGCAGAAAAGGGGGAATCGGAGCCATGACCGCATGGGGAGAATCAAGGCTGACCTCGAAGGTGCTGGGGTGGGGGGCAGGGCCCGAGGGATGTAGGAGGGCCTCTAGGGGCTGGAAGAGCTTCCCCCACGGTCACCCAAAGAATGTCACTCTGCAGCACCTTGATTTTAGCTCCATGAGGCTCAGTTTGGACTTCTCACCTTGAGAACTGTGAGATTGTGAATTTGTAGTCAGCTACGAGGTTCAGGACCATGTATGTAGCCGTCGTGGAAAACTGGGCAAGGCAGGCATTTGCCAGACATGGTGGGCACTGTGGCTTCCCCCTCCCTGGCCTCCAGCACGGCCACACCGGACCCACCCAGAAATGGAACCCCAAACCCAGGCTCAGGAATGATGCTCTCTTCCCAGAGAGGTCCTCAATTGATCTGTCATGGAACAGAGAGCAGTAGAAAGGCATGAATCTCCCCCTGTCTCTCACTGCTCTGGGCCTGTGTGTGAATTAACAACTGTTTTGTAAATTAGCCTTCCGATTTTGTCCTGTGAAGTCATGGAGAGAGATGAACCATAAGTTGACCTGGGGGCATGGAGTAATCCAAGTTTTACATGGGTGTAAGCTTATACAATTTTGGGGAAAAGGAAAAATAGAAATTTAGATATGACTGTGCGTATGTATTTAAGATGAGAGAATGAAAAACAACAGATGACAGACAAAAACGCTAATAAGTACCACTGATACCAAAACCTGTTTATGTATATATAATATATATTATATTTAATATATGTACATATAATATATGTATATATAATGTATATTATATATAACATATAATGGCATAATATATGTATATTATGGCTGACATGTCTTTATAGTGCTTTCTCTATATTTTTTGACTACGTGCTCTTGGATTATTTCTTCATGTGACCATGACTGTCATTTCATTTTCTGTAAAGAGAATAGAAAGCTCCTGCAAGCTTTGTGGTGGCGGTGGCTTGGCTGATCAATTTTTTTTTCCTTTCCTTTTCTTTATCGTTTGGAAAAGTCTCCCTTAGTGTCACAACTTGTTACTAGTGACTCCAGGGTTTTCTGGAGGTTGTTGCCGACCTCCATAGAGTATCTTTCATATTCGAGTGGGAAGATTTAGAAGGCTTTTCCGTAGTCCAGCTACTGACTCCATACATTTCCAACTTTGCTCCTCCTCCACTACTTCTGTTCTTCTAGTAACAGGCACCAGAGGACCTACTCTGGTCTCTGCAGAACCTCTGGCCTTGCAGTTCCATGTCTTAACAGCAGGTGTGTGAGGAGTCAACACGGTAGGTGGTAGGATATTTCTGGAAGGCATTCCTGCACCAGGACAGTAGCGAAGACTTGACTGTACACGGCCGTGGCCACGGGTCCCAGGATGTAGCCCATTCCGTGTAAACCAAGCTCAGCTTTCTTTAGCAGGGCTCTCCATTAGCATCTGACACAAGGGGGGCCTGATGGAGCATATGAAGAATGGAAGGAGACAGTGGTCTTCATTGATTGCATTCGAAATACCTTACTTTTGCAAAATATGCTAAAACATATGACATGGTAACACATGGCTGGGGCCCCTCCCGAAAACCTTGCAGGGAGCCCTTGGCAAGGGAGGGACCATAAAGCTTTGTCAGTTTCTTAGATGAAAACATTTCTGATGGGACATTATTTCATACACTGGCAGGATTTTGTAATTCTTTTGTTTTTGAAGTTTTCCAACCCGTGATTTTGAAATTCCAAATATGGAATTAACTGAGAAACATGGATCATATGCTATGGTCAAAACATTTATTCCCATAGGATGCCTTCCTTGACCTTGGAAGCCTTAGCTTGATAGAAGGATAAAATTTGCAGACCTGTTTTGTTTTGTTTTGTTTTTCCTGAAGAGGCTCTCTTGTGTGCTTTCCTCTGGACTTGACCAAGGTAGACAGCCTTAAAACAGGTGTCTGTCTTTACTTTTGGGTTTTTTGTTTGTTTATTTGTTTTTGGTCCATTTTATTGTAGCCATGGTTTGTCTAAAAAAGTTCATTTTGCACATTCCTACCCATCTGTCATTTAGCTAAACTTAAGCATCAGAACTTTCTTCCAATGTGAAGGAAGAGTAGAGAACATTGTTACCTGGAATGAAAAGCAAAATCACGCAGCTGTATTGCTAATGAAAGCAGAAGGAATGGATCAGGGCTTTCGCTGAGCCACAGCTGGAAAGTTTCATAGGGCTGCTGACTCACTCAGCCAGGCGGTACCTTCAAGAACAACAGGAATGGTTCCTGCCTTCCACTGCTAAGGGGAATGAGGCCCAGAGAAAGAAAGTACTCCATCATTTCTGAATAGGTATTTTTCCTCTGGATTTATAAGAGCTTTATTCAGTATCTATAAATGTTCCTGTATTTTCTGTTTGTAGTGTATATAACCCATCAACTAATTGGATTTTTAATTCTTGCAGATAGGATTTCCCAAATTTGGTGACAAGATTTGGACAGTTTTTTTTTTTTTCACTAGTGGATGTGTGATGTGGGGCATGGTGAAACTGTAGGAATATTTGGCAGTCTTTAAGGTACAAATGTTGGAAGCCACTAGATGAGAGTAAGGTGTGCAGTTATCACTTAGACATGATTTTTCTAGACTGTGTTGTAGCTTCACTGCAAAACAAATTGGTTCTTGTCATGTCAAAAATGCCCCTGTTCTCCTTCAGTAGGGCAAAGCAGCACGTGTTTGAAAATATGCTTTGTGAGAAACTGGTCTTAAGTCTGTATGCGATGCCAGCTTGAGTTGAGAACTTACTCTGTCTTGGTGAACTCGTGAGAGGACCTGGAGCAGCTCTGGGTCAGAATTCTCCTCACTCTCGATGTCGGATGATCCCGGCAGCTTTGACGGCCTCCATGGCCCACTCTGCCCCTGCTCACTGAGGATGTTCACTTCACTCAGAGCTGACTCCCCGCTCCTCTCTGGCTGGGACTTGCTCTTTGTTTTCTCTGTGCTTTTAAACTCCTATTGTTTTGTACATAATTCCTGTTAAAGACAAAATTGTTCAGTCAAGAGTGTCTTTGACGTAGCCTTTGTCATCCCTCCAACCTTTTCCGGTTCCACAGTCTGCATGAACGTTACTTCCTTCTTAAAGTCATTCCTGTTTTCCGCATTGGAACCAATCCACAGCTCTCCTTTCCTCCCTCTCTATACGTCTCTCTCACTGTACTTGCATTCTTCTTACTGCGTTCTGCCATGTTTTATAAATGGCTCCGCTTCCTCTGACCGGCCTGTAAGTTACACAAGGATGGAAAGAATGGTTTCCTGTACTTTTTTTTTTTTTTTTGCCTTATCCTTGGTGCTTGGTATAAATACAAGATACTCAGTTTTTTGTGTGTGGTGTTCATTCAACTAATAGTCAACAAATACTGAACCTGTTTTCTAGCGCTGTTCTAAGCACTGGGGACATAGTGAACCAAACAGACAAAAATTTCTGCCCTAGTAAAACATACACCAATTGTACTTCTATTTTACTCTTTTTTAAAAAAAATATTTATTTATTTTAAGGGGGGGAGGCAGGAAGGGGCAGAAGGAGAGAAACTTAAACAGAATGTGTGCTGAACGTGGAGCCTGATGCTGGGCTCAACCTCACGACCCTGAGATCAGACCTGAGTGGACACCAAGTGTCCCATGCTCCCCTACACCACCCAGATGCCCCACTTCTATTTTATTCTTAAATCTCTGATGTGCTTCTTGATGGATAAAAAATTAGTTTAAAATCAGTGTTATCCTCTAGTCCAATATCTCTTCACGTTAATGGTGATTCTTGTCACCTCGCATTAAGTAGGTATAGTGCTGCAAGGTTCATGTTAACCAGTTTGGCCAAAGATTTTTGTAGAATCATTTTAAATTATACCCAAAGTTAAGTCATTGAATGGTTTCATTGACCGATCTGTAGAATTGCATGTAACTTAGTTACTTATGGGGTTTACTGTCTCCTTGAACAGGTCTTGCCATCCACTGTTTTTGCCATCCACAGGTCTTGCCAAAACCACTGTTTTCCTACCCAGCTCCTTCCCTGTCACCGTTCACTCCTCAAACTCGTATCTCGTGTACTTTTTCCATATTATATGTATCACTTTATCTTAATCTCTTATTGGCTCTGCCAGTAAGGTGTAGGCTTTGTGTTGGCTTAGACGTGGCTGCGTTCCCAGTGCCCACTACAGTATCAAGCAAAAAAGAGGTGTTCAATCCGTGTTTTTAATGATTAAAAATGGGCACTGGGTGTTGTGTAAGACTGATGAATCACAGACCTGTACCCCTGAAGCAAATAATACATTATATGTTCATTAAAAAAATAAAAAAATTGGGGCTCCTGGGCAGCTCAGTCTGTTAAGTGTTTGCCTTCAGCACAGGTTATGATCCCAGGGTCCTGGGATCGAGCCCCGCGTCAGGCTCCCTGCTCAGCAGAAAGTCTGCTTCTCCCTTTCCCACTCCCCCTGCTTGTGAACCCTCTCTCACTGTGTCTCTCTCTGTCAAATAAAGGGGAAAAAATTAAGAGAAAAGAGAGAACGAGTTAATAATACCTTCTTGATTTCTGAGGAACTTACAACCTTGGTGCTTGGGTGTAAACAGTCCCCCCCCCCGAAAAAAATTAATTTTTAAAGTTGCTCCTACTAAACACCGATGTCAAGGCCAGCCAAACATTCCAACTGAATAGAGCTTTCTTTCAGTTGCAGGTCCTATTCTTAATTTTTAAAAACACATCATTGGTTCTCATCTTACTAATTCTGCTTTAGAGTTTCTTTCATCCTTGAATGAATTAGAAAATGTCATAAACTACTTTGCATTTCTAATTTTTGAAATGATAGACATCATGGAGATAACAAAAATTTTAAAAAATCCACATTGCTTTTACATTCTTATTTGAGACTGATGTGTAATTAGGATATGAATGAAATCCTTAGCCTAAAGACCTGAAATTTATGGAAGCATATTTCTGTAGCAAGTTATATAGGTTATAGCCATACTTAATTTTATAATTCCCAGTTAGTTGTAGATCTTATGGTTCCAGATCCATATTGGATCTGTATATTTTAAGAAGTCACCTAATCTTTACTCTTCTTCCCTATGTCTCCTAAAGTAGATAATTCATCTAAACTGTAGAGTGAGCAGATGTCTAAAATTTGCCCTGTGCTCACTGTCATCAGCATTTCTTACGTTTTCCCAGCCTGAGTTTCTTTCAATAGAATGTTGCCCAAGATACCAGAACCAAGAATGGTAGAGAATGGGAGTGAATTGTTCAAGAAGAAATAATCAATAAACATAACTTATTAAAGGATGGGTTTGTTAACAAATGCTGTTTGTGTGTATAATTTTAGTTTTCCTGAATGGGAATTTTAAGAACTGGAGAAAAATAGGAAAGAAACATTCAGTCGATTAGGAATCCTGTTGTTTATGTGGTTATAGTCATTGTTTTTGTTATATTAATAAATACCTCAAATTCTTGTACTTTTAATAATAAACACCCTGGGAACATTTTCCTCCTGTAAATTTCACTCAATAAACAGAACATTTATTTTTCTTGAGTGAAAACTGTTTGTACTAGGATAAAAAAAGCACTTTGGGGGTTGCAAAATGGTTTAGGAGGTTTCTTTTAGGTTTAGGAGAATTTCTTTTTTACTCTTGTACTTCTTCCCTTCTAGTGGCTTTCAAAATATTTTATCCTAATATTTTAGTTATTCTTGGAGTCTTCCCTAAAATTCTCATAATCTTACCATTGAGAAGGGAGACAAAAATTCAAACTCAACACTTAACCTCAGAGATATTGCCCACACTCAGCCATGATCAGAGTTTTGTAACATCAATGCAGCAAATTCTATTTTATTTTTTCAGCTTTTTTTGAGATACATTTGACATAAATCGTTGTGTAAGTTTAAGGTGTACCATGTGTCGACTTAAGAAACTGATCTATGTCTTATGTCCCCTACACCCCATTCTACATGCTACATTGAGTGTTTCAGATTCTACATATAGATGATATGTGGTGTGGTCTTTCTCTGACTTACTGCATTTAGGATTAATGCCCTCAAGGACTATGTTGTTACAAGTGCCAGGTTTTTCTTCTTTCTCGTGGCTGAATATGTATATATCCACTCCGTGTACATATATGTCCATAAACAGATGAATGGATAAAGAAAATGTCACACTTATGTGTATGTATATATATTTCCACACATTTGTACATACACGTATACATGCACATATATGCACATACATACACATCACGTTATACACACATGCATACATACACATTGCATGTTATACACATACATGAATGTACATGAATACACACGCGCGCACACATATCACATGTCATATATGCACATGTATACACACACATGAATTACATGCTATACACATACATGCAAGCACACACATGTATTGTGTGTTGCGCACACATGCATGCACACATGTATTACATGTTATGCACATGCGTGCACATATATACACATACATTACCTGTTACGTACACATATGCATGCATGCACATACATACACACATACACATGTATCACATGTTATACACGTGCATGCATGCACACATGTATTACATGTTATACACATATACGTGCATGCACACACACACGTGTTATATGTTATATATACACACATATACATATGCTATGTGTGTGTATATTATGTATTTTCTTTATCCGTTCATTTATCCATTCATCTGTCGATGAACACTTAGGTTGTTTCCATATCTTAGCTATTGTAAATAATGCTGCAGTGAATATGAAAATGCAGATATCTTTTGCGGTCCCATTTTCATTCCCTTTGGATACATATCCAGAAGTGGGATTGCTGGATCCTAGGGTAGTTCTAATTTTAATTTTTAGAGGCGTCTCCATACTGTTTTCCATAGTGACTGTACCAGTTTGCCTTCCCACCAGCAGTGCACAAGGTTTCCCTTAGTTCCACATGCTTAACAGGACTTGTTATCTCTTACCTTTTTAGACAAAGAAAGATCTGCAGGTGGTCTTATGGGGTGGGGCGGTTCCTTGTATGTAACAAGTTCGTTTTCTCTTGCTGCTTTTAACATTCTCTCCTTGTCTTTAACTTTCACCGACTTAATTACAATTTGTCTCAATATGGGTCTCTTTGGATTCATCGGACTTGAAACTGAATTTCCTGGGTCTGGATATCTAGTTCTTTCCCCAGATTAGGTTAAGTTTTCAAACATTATTTCTTCGAATAAGCTTTCTGCCCCGTTCTCTCTCCCTTTTCCTTCCAAGACCCTATAATGTGTATATTGGTGCACTTGATTGTGTTCCATAAGGCTCTCCTTACTCTTTTTTTCCCCCTTGTATGAATTCCACTGCCCCATCTTCAACTTCACTCATTTTTTTTTTCTCCTTGATCTAGTCTGGTATTAAAGCCTTATGCTGATGGTTTTTTTTTCAGTTTAATTATTATATTCTTTGGCCGCTGATTTCTGTTTGTTACTTTGGAAATATTCTCTTTGTTGAAACTCTCACCTAGTTCCTGCGTATTCTCCTGACTTGAGTGAATACCTTGAAGAGCATTACTTTGAACTCTCTGTCAGATCCATCACTTACCTCTGTTTCACTAGGTTCTTTGTCTAGACTTTTAACTCTTTCTCATATTTGAAACATATTCCTGTTTCATCATTTTCCTTGACTCTCTGTGTTGGTTTCTGTGTATTAGATAAAAATGTGCAGCCCCCTCTCCCAGCCTTGACAGAGTGGGCTTGTGTGGGAGGTGGACCTTGTCAATCAACCCAGCCTGTGCTCCTGATTGTCCCTTATGCGTTGTTGTATTTTGTCCGATTGTCCAAACTTACTTCTTTGCTCTTAGTGGCTCCCAGTAGTTGGGGGTGTGCCAATACCCATCCGTGTTCCAAAGAGGGGGATTGCAGTTAGTACCTAATGCAGCCTGGCTGGAGGGTGGGCCCTCAGACAGCAGCAGGGAAAGTATGCAGTTAGGACCCTTCCAGGGAGATGGTCATTTTGTCTACTCCCTCTTCCCTGGGCCCAGGTGTGTATATCTGTGCAAGGGTGCTCTCAGGACTGTTGGGATCTTCTTTGTTTGCTGCGGTCGTGTGGAACTCCTGAATGCAAGCCCTGCTGGCAAAGCTAGGAGATCAGGGCTCCTCCCTCAGGTGACAGCCACAAAAGCTGGGGCCCCAGACAGCTGTATGAGCTCCTTCCAAGGAGATCCTGGTGACTTGGAGTGGGCTAGGGTAAGGACGAGGGAGGTGCCGGCCAACTTCTCTGGAGAGGATCACAGTCACCCCTAGATTCATGCTAATGGAGAAGCCTGACCCTCAGGCATCAGCTTTTCAAATAAGCGCATGAATGTTAGAGAGCCTCAGGTCAGGACTTGGGGAAAAGACACAGCATGGAGCCTGTGCGTCTTGGTTTCCCGCGCCCACTAAAACCATGACACAGCTGTTGCGGAGTCCTTCCAAACCGTCTCAAGCTTTCCTAAACTCCCTCTCTCAGCCCAGTCTCTGGTTCTAGCACCGCGTGTATGTCTCATCTCCAGCTCTGGCAGTTCCCACTGAGGAGTCCCTGCTCTGGGCACTATGAGGAAGATCCTTCCGAAGGGCTCAATAATTTTGTTTCAGTGAATAAATAATTATAACATATTGCCGGCTGTCAGATTCACAGTCTGCAATTTCCACGAAGCTCTTTCCAAATTCATTAACTCATATTTTCATCCATTCATACTTTTCAGCCTGGGCTAGACATCAGGTGTGTAGTGGATGACCCAGGCATGTTTGCTGTGATCTCATTAATAATGCTGGTAATGATAATTGTAGCAGTCACAGTAGCGATCACAGTATTTTATGGAGAGCTTCCTCTTTGACAGGAGCTGGGGTTAGCATTAGACATGTCGTTCTCTCACCAAACTCGCACAAACTCTATGTATTATTTCTCCATTTCGTGGGTGAAGAAACTGAGGTTGAGTCACTTGCCAAAGATCACATAGCTATTAAGTAACTCCAGAGTGTCTTACTGTAAGTGCAATGAATTTTGTGATTGGAGAAAAAAACAAGATTTGATTCATTCTGAAATTCACAAGACTTTGTCTTTTCTAGGGCATTTTTAATGTACACTGACTTGCGTATTCATTTCATCTTTCTCCAGAATAACTTCCAGTTTAGCAGATCAAAGCAATACTGTTCATTATCCACAACGCAGAGTACTAACCACTATACGATCACGGCCTACTGTTCATTATCCAAAAGCATCCGCAGCTCGAGAGTGTGGACGTGGGTTCGTTGGGTCCTCTGCTGGAAGGCAGGTAAAGGTGTCACCTACGGCTGCAGTCTCCTCTGAGGTTTGGGGTTCTTCCCCGAGCTCATGGGTAGTCAGTGGAATTTGGCTCTTTGTGGTTGTCAAGTTGAGGTCTTCAGCAACCAGAGGCCACCCACCATTCCCAGCCGCATGACCTTCTCCCTTTGCCCTAAGAAGCTGGCTTCTTCAAGACCAACAAGAGGATGCCCCTGCTGCTTCTCCTATCTTAACTTCAGACCTGTTATAAAGGCTTCACCTGATTTAGACTTTTTTTTTTCTGATTTAGACTTTTAAGTGGTAATCTAAAGTCAACTGATTAGGGACCTTCATTACATCTGCAGAATTATTTTAGCTTTATCATATTGTGTAACCTAATCATGGGAGTGATATCCCCTCATCGTCACTGGTCCTGCCGCTACTCATGGGAGTGGGTCATACAAAGGCATGGGTCGTAAGGGGTCACCTTGGAATTCCAGCCACTACAAACTATAATAATGAGGAGTTGTTTCATCTCTACCACTCTACCTTAAGCTTGGGAAAGGCCTAGAATGAACAGTCTTTGTTGTTGTTTCTTTTAAAGTTTTAGTCATCTGTATACCCTATGTGGGGCTCGAACTCATGACTCCGAGATCAAGAGTTGCAGCTCTGCCAACTGAGGCAGCCAGGCACTCCAGCTAACCTTTGTTTTGCCCTCCAGTGTGCAACAGTATGCCTTGCACAGAATGGGCAGTCAGTATTCGCTGGATGCTCGAGCATGTGGGATCCTGTTATGTGTCAATCCCAGTATCTCACCCAGACTCCCCACTGGCATGTGATCTATATTCATATAAATAATGCTTATTTTTAGAAACAAAAACAGTGGTCTCTGCTATCCCAGTTTAGAACATACACTGATGCGGAGGTAGTGATCTTGTCCTTGAAACAAACAAAAAAAGAAACAGCGTGTGCTGTGCTAGCAGTCTGGCCATGTTCCTTGGTGGTATGATAACATTCTTCAGAGATGAAAAATGAAAGCATATGCTATCAGTTAGTGGGTTCATGAGGAACTTTGCAAACAGACAGTGCCAGAGTGTTGAAAAATTGGAATTACTTCATCTTGTTTACAACTGGACTGCATAGAAATTTGAGATTACCCAGTTTACTAAGGCATTCTGCCGGAATGCTCTCAAGTCAGCTAGTTTTTTTCTGCTCCTCAGTACAAAAATGTATGCTTCTAATACATGTGTGATTTACCGTACCCTGTGGTGCTGGCTTAATTTTTTAAGTGGAGATTTAATAGTACTTCTAAAGTTCCTCTGTTATAAATATTACACTTTTCCCCACCCACAATCACTGTGCCAGGACCTTCTGACAGCCCTACATCCCATTCTGGACTTCCTCGTAGTCCCGTCTCAAATTTGAGTTCTTTTCTCTAATTCCTGATATTACAAACAGGTAACGAACTTAGAACTTCACTTTTTCTTTGGAGAAGTATGAAAATTCTCTATCGAAGCTCAGTAAGAGTTTCCAGGAACACTTTGAGGTAATGACTTTGTCCCTCATCCACTCTCCCTGTCCCTCTCTTTGATTTTCCTGTGATGTTATTTTCCCGCTGCCATTTGGAAGTGATATGTGTGTGCAGCTGAATTCTATGAGCTGTCACCTCTATAGAGACCACCGTTATAGAGACCATGACTCCATGTAGAGGAAATGGCACATGAAGCTGAATGAGCATTTGGAAAATATGAGGACATTTACAGCAAGACAGCTTGAATAATTGAAGCTACAAACACCATTTTTCTTTTACAAGAATAGTCTTCTGTGGGTTAGCTGAATGACTGACCAAAGACTTTCTTTTACGCATAGAAACAGGGTTGCATGTTTTCTTCTTCCCATGGTTTGTTCTCAGCTCTGAACTCTTAGTCTGAGTGGGTTGTCTTCTTCCAGCCGGCATTTAATGCATGGCTGTGATTTGGTAGTTAGCTCAGGTAACTTGAGAAAACTACTTGCTAACCAATAGAATACAGTGGATGGTGGATCATAATGAGAACGAAAGTTTGTAAGCACAATGTCTGCTTTCCCTTCTTGCTGTAGCTGCATATGGGGGAGCAGAAGCTCCAAATCAGAGACCTGGGCTCCAATACCAACCAACCCAGCTGCTAACTGTGTAATGTCTGACCATCATTGCATAGATGGTCTTTGTCTCTGCCTCCCTGTCTTGTGAAATGATCACCGTGGGTCCCCTTGTGGGGTTCCTGTACAGCTCACATGAGTAATGCACGCAAAGTACTTCTCACATGACAGGCACACAATACATTTCACTGACACCTCTTCTTGTAACTGTATTTTATCTAGTACGATACTGATATCTATGGCGAGCAGCAAAAAGGAAGTCCTCATTAGTGAAAAATAACAGTTTTCCTGTGTCGTGTTGCTGTCGATCTCTGTGGATTTGCATATGGTGTAAGTGTTTGAGGGGACAAACAGCTGCTTCGTGTGGTCCTTATGAGTAACACCACCTGTTTCCAGTGACGCGTAGCGCTTAGAAACTTAGCACACTTCTTTGGGGAAGTTCTGTGTAGATGTGTGGTAAGTGGTTAATGAAATATTTTCATAATATTGGATAGATTCCTTCATACACAGACACACAGTTTTCTATTTTTATTTGGATATTTTGGTTATTGAGAAAGGGAGAGAAATTGGTTCAGGTGAAAGGTTTAAATACAGATGGATACTTACAAAGAGGACTTGGTCAGATTTACAGAGCAGACAAAAAAAACCACAAAAAACAAAAGAGATGGTTGTATTTATAAAGAAAAAGGGGTAATATTTCTACAGCCATTAAAATATACCAGCGCTCATGTCAGTACCTCCCATGTCTTTGTTGATTTACTCTTCATCAAACAACCCTGGGAGGTGGACGCTATTAACATTTGCCATTTTGCAAACAAGGAAACTAAGGCACAGAATACAGTGACTTGTGCATGGTCACATGACCGATACGTGGGGAGCTGGGATTTGAAACCTTGCCTTGTGGCTCCAAAACCTTTGCTTTTAGCCAATATGCTAGTTCAAAATAAAAGGTCATTTCATAGATTTCAAAAAAATATCTCCTTAGACTGAAGCCAGAGAGACCCCCACCCTAGGACCTAGGACTCGTATTTTGGCGGGCCCTGCTAATCACACAGACAGACACAGGGAGAAGACCTCAGGAAACCGCCCAGGAGCACATGGTCCCTCAGGGTGCTGTCCTGGGTGCTGCCCAAGCGTGGCCTGCCACCTGCTCAGCCCCAGGACCCCTCCTGGGCATTTCTTGTCCTGAGTCCCCAGCAAGGCCTGTGCATCGGAATGTCCACAAGTATGTGGGCTGCCAGTGGTGGAGGGACACGGCCTCTGAGGTTTAAGTGACGGAAATGCTCAAGGAAGGGAGAAGATAATTCCCCTGTCAAACCCTTCTGCTCAGACTGCAGGCGTGCAGTAGATTTTAGTATTGATAAAAGTTTGTTCTCTATCCATTGTGAGCATTCATTTTCTTTTTTTCTTTTAAGATTTTATTTATTTATTTGACAGACAGAGAGATCACAAGTAGGCAGAGAGGCAGGCAGAGGGAGAGGAGGAAGCAGGCTCCCTGCTGAGCTGAGATCCCGATGCGGGGCTCGATCCCAGGACCCTGGGATCATGACCTGAGCCGAAGGCAGTGGCTTTAACCCACTGAGCCACCCAGGTGCCCCGAGCATTCATTTTCTTGATTCTCTTCATGCTCCCGTCTTGTGGTTTGAAAGGTATTAACGGTCTAGTGTGATATTCAAAACATGCTAATTAGCATTTTGCAAAATAATTCGTTACTCTTAAAAATGTACAGGTGAATTCAGGCCTGACATGTGGGAGACAAGATACGTACATGGGTAGCCAGACGGACGTGAAATACCAGATTTACAAATAGTCTTGTTTTTATAATAATTATGAAGATTTAATGATTTAATTAAAATTTCCAAATATCCGTAAAGCAATTTAAGCTCTTTTTGTTTAGACATACTTTTTGTTTAGACATATTTAGACATACTGTGGGCAAAGAGTGGGGCTGTTTCAGATTTCTAAATATTTGACAGACGTTGAGCTTGAGCCACCACAAGATTTTCCTATTTTTTTCCATAATTTGTTTCTTTATGATAAATTTGGAAGGGAAAGAACATTCAGAAGGAAAATTTGACACCTTATAAAATCTTTATTTCACTTTCTTTACCCCAAATGGTACCAAGGGTTATAATTTTTTTTTTTGGTCTGTGTGGTTATTTATTTGTGTTTTTCAAGATTATGTAAATTAAGAAGCAAGGTGTCCTTCAGAAATTGGTGAAGACCGCAGGTCGGGATGGCCCGGGTTCCCACGGGCTCACTGGTTGAGCATCTGGGTTCGTTGGTGCGATACGCATTCTCATGCATCCGTCTCCCAGATCTTGTGAGAAATGGCTCTGAGAAAGTCCCCAGCAGAAGTTCGGTGTTGTTATTTTACTTAATTTTCTGTGTCTTCAGCTGTTCTTACTAAGATCATTTTAAGAAACCACTCAATAATTTATACAAGGGATTTCATCTACTTTTTCAAAAATAAGACAAACATCTCCAACAGATTTTATAATTTTTCGTGGGGCTCACCCTTTTCCATGTCCCATACTGCTTTTTCCTTCTTTTTCATATTTGGTAACTAAAATGAAGAAAAACAGAAGAAAAGTCTTTCCCCTTTAGATATATGCTTTGCAGCCTTCTAGACTGCTTGGAATTGGCAAATGCCTCTCATAGGGGAAGGTCAAAGTGTTACTAAGGGGGAGAGCCTCCCTACCAGACACCCTGTGGTCTCTCCACACCCCATCCTCTTCCGAAGGGCCAGATGCCTTGGCATCTGAGACAGCTCAAGCCCAGCAGAGAGGCAGAGAATTGAACAGGAGTAGCCACCATGTCCGCTCTCGGCTTTTCTCTCACCCAGCAGAAGCTTTCCCCAAAGCCAGCTGTGTAGTAGCAGCAGGTGGGTATTTGTATACTGACAAGTTCAGACAAACGATGCGGTTTCAGGTTGAAGTTGGTGACGCATCTCGACGAGGATAAAAATATTTTCATGCAAAGTATTTTTGGGGAGTCATTTTAAGGGGCAGATTCTCCTTTCTTTTGGTTGGCTTTGATCTTTATGCAGGAAGAAAGGCTTTTGGAGTGCATGGTTGAAGGTCTCCGAAGGCGATGGACCCACCATGTTAAGCATCTGAAGCTTGCTGGAGACTTGCCGAGGCCCCACTTAGGAGTGGCTTACCCTTGGAGGAGGCGCTGTGGTTAGTGTTAAAGTAAGAACAGGAGATTCAGACCTGGTATGGATGGAAGCCCCATTGCTTTCCTGTTGAGAGTTTGCTTAGTGTCCCAAGCCCCAGTTTCTTCATTTGTAAAATAAGGATAACGATAGAGTTGGCATCGGCATTCTTAGAAAACTCTGCCTGGGGCACTTAGCATGATGGAAGGACACCATCACCACTCTACCCATGGTTAGCCTTGCCCATGTTGTCACGAAAGTACCCAAGCAGTTTTTATATAGTGGAACATTAACTTGTACGGGACCCCAACCATTTGCTGATCACCTCCTGTGTACCAGGCATTGTTCCAGATGCTTTGTGCTCTTCCCCCAAGGAACCTGCCTGGTCGTTGCTGTTGTCTCCTTGTCACAGGTGAGCTGTCAGAAGAGAGGGAAGCACCCTCTCCATTTCTGGGTAGTATAAGAATATTCCCATCTGACTACTGAAGTTTAGAGGTTTAGAAATACCTGTGTGGGTGACAGATGCTGTGTCTTGCAGGAATACAATACAATTTTCTTTGTAATTGCTGGGATGTAAACAGTTTGATGTGCTAACACTGGATAAAGAGCTTGACAAATACAGCGTGTTTTTTTTAATAAAGATTTTATTTATTTATTTGACACACAGAGAGAGATTACAAGTAGACAGAGAGGCAGGCAGAGAGAGAGGAGGAAGCAGGCTCCCTGCTGAACAGAGAGCCCAATGCAGGACTTGATCCCAGGACCCTGGAATCATGACCTGAGCCAAAGGCAGAGGCTTAACCTACTGAGCCACCCAGGCGCCCATACAGCGTGTTTGATAGAGGTACAGAGCTGGGTGTACCGAGCACTGTCTGCAAACCATGTGAATTCATCATGTCAGCCTTGCACAGAGAGTCGACAGCTCTGCTGAGTGCGCTGCTTTTGCTGAGGTCTGGGGCAAACCTCTTGACCTCACTGGCCCTCTCATTCAAGAGCAGAGGAGTGATGACTTCCAGAAGCATTGTAAGGCCTGACATATTGAAGAACAAAACTATTTAGTATGAAAAGCGGTGTTAAGATAAGAGACATAAATAATGCTTTCACTGAAGCCAACTTGTGCTTGTTGAAGACCTAACCGCCTCATCCATCTCCTGCTGCCACTCTGATCACAACCACCCCTTAGCACAGCTGGATTCACCCTTTGGAAAATGAGCCTAAGACCCCCCCCCCCCCGGACCTCGTGGTACCCTGGGCCTCCTCTCTCATCTTTACACCCTGCGCTCGTCCCATGTACAAATGTGTTACCCATGCTGGTTTGAATTGTTGTCCGAGATGTTAAATATCAGCCACACATAGATGAGAGCACTCAGTGAGCCCAGAAACCCCTACAGAATGACACTTGTAGGACAAGTGCCTTCTCCCCCTTCTCTCTTTTCAATTGAAATAGAGTTGGCACACAGCGTTAGGACAGTTTCAGGTGTGCAGTGCAGTGATTCTCGTGTCTGCGCCCGATGCTGAGCTTGGCGCGCCTGTCCTGCCGCCTCTGTCCGCACCGCGCTCTCCCAGTCCCATTGACCGCGTGCCCTGTGCTGTACCTTTCCTCCCTGTGACGTCTCCACCCCATCCCTGGAAGCTCGGACCTCCAGCGGTGCTTACATTGAATGAAACCATCCATGGACTTCTGTTCCTCTTACTCCAAGCAGAGTCGAGTCTACAAAAATGTTTGCTGAATGAAAAGACAGACTTTGGGGACTAGTGATGACTGTAATTTGTCTTTTACTTCCTTTTCCCCCATTCTAGGATGAAATCCAGAGGTGAATAAATACACTATTCACACTTGTTGATCTTCACTAACATCTGGCTTTAAATTGCACACTACATGCAATGCTCTTCACGGCTGTTTTTCCAGAATTACAATAAGTATAGATAAAAGAGCTTTATTTCTTTATTTATTTACTTACTTATTTAGCAACCATATAGCTCTTTTTTTTTCCTTTGCAGGAAAAATGAGATAGTTATTGGACATTTGACTTCCTGCTTAGAAAAATCTCAAATTGCAGCTCCTTTCCTACACTTCGATTCATATTTTTAGACTGCAATTATTACCTTTTCAGGGAACACATTACAGAGAATTTAACTGTAAGAACAGGAAACAGAACGTCATGTCCCATTCTCCACGTGCCTAGGTGATTCTCTTGGGAATGTGTGTAGGCAGATCTGCAGATTGTATTAATTCTTTCGCGCCCCTGGGGGAGTATTGAATGAGTTATTGTTTCAAAGTACGGGCTGTGGAATAATCTGCTCCAGAACTAATAGAGCTAACTCGCGTTTTTATTTCCTCGTATATCAGTAAGAGCGATTTCATTTCTAGTGTGAAAGATACGAAGAGATAAATATGGTACTAGAGTTTGTAGGAGGCTCCCTTCTAAAGATGGAAGCTGTATATTTGGCCTTTGCAAACATTAACAGTAATGAGAACCCACTGTGCAAGTGTTCATTACAGAGATGATAGGCTTTTCTATGGAGCATGTTTTATAGACCAAATCTGAAAGGAGAATGGTGAGAGTATTTCTTACATATCCAGTGTGCTTCAACTACAAATAGTAAATCTTTTTCTCCTTTCCCCACCTCTTTCTCCTGTGTCTCTCATTTTTTCCATCTTACACAGTTAGTGATGCAGCAGTGGGAAATAGATGTTATAATGGGGATTTAGGCACGGATGGCAGAACAACGTTACTGAGGATGGAAACGGGAGCTCGTAACCTCCCCACCCCCCGCACCTGACCTCCTATTTCTAGGGCCCAGATTAGGGCTGAGAGGGCTGCTCTGTTCAGTGGGAAGAGTGGTTTTTCATAGTCAAAATCTTTGCTGCTTATTAATTGACACCTAATTCTTGAGTACCTCCTGCATGCACTGTTAGGAGAAATAAAGATCTCATTCCTGCCCCATCATGGAGATTATGATTTAGTTAGATGATAAACAAGACAAGTCAATATATCACCATAAAAGAATACTGTGTTCTTTTAGGTCAAGTGGGTGGTCAGAGAAGGCATCTGAGGATGTACTATTTAAATGGATATCTGAAGAATTAGTAAAGGTGAGTAAGGAGAAGGGCAGAGGGAAGACGTTTCCAGGCAGAGGAACCTACACAAAAAGGAAACAGGAGGCAGGAAGGAAGGTTGGAAACTGAGGCAGGAGTCAGATCATGCAAAGTTTTGTGGGCATGCTTAGGAGTTTTATTTTTATTTTCACTTTAGTGAAAAGCCATCAGAGGGCTTTAAAAAGGAGACTGTCGTGACCTGATGTATATTTTAGGGATATCTCTGGGCATCACAGTGAGGGAGGATGTGTGTGGGAGAAGCCAGCTAGGAGGTGATTGTGTTTGTCCATGTAGGGGTTGATGTCCTGGCTAGAACTTGACAGTAGAGATGGAGAAGAAAATCTGAAAGAAATGCGTGAACATAGTTTCAATAATAGAATGGACAGGACTTGGCCAACGATTGGTGGAGGGTGGAGAGAGAGAGGATGATCTCAAGGCTGAGCTGAGCAACTGGCCAGAAGATAATGTGGTAATGTGAGCAGAAGGGGAAGCCTTGGGGGGAAGGGGAAGAGTTTAATTTAGGAAAAGTCAAGACTGGGATGCTTGTATCTCAAGGAGGTTTTTGGATATACAATTCTGGTCTTCAGATGTAAATGTTGGCATTCTTGGCACAGAAATGAGAGCGTACAGATGAGACATCCTAAGGAGACTGTATGCGGAGAGAAAAGAAGAGGGGCCAGGGTGGATTACCAAGGAATTCCAGCATTTACATTTGGGTTAGAGGAGGAAGAGCCAGCAGATGCTGCTGAAAACAGTGGGGGGAAGTCAAGGGAGGCTGAGCCAAATCAAGCGGGGCCGATCTGGAGACCAAGAAAGGATGGGATGGTGATGGAGGGGGAGGGGGAGACCGATGTGCCAAATCCCCAAATGCTGCTGAGAGGCCTGATCCTTTAGGAATCAAAGCACACCTGGTTTTTGTTTGGTTTTGGAGAGAGAGCATGCAAAAGAGTGTGCGCGTGGTGGGTCTGGGAGGGGCAGAGAGGGAAACAGAATAATCTCAAGCAGGCTCATGGAGCCTGACTTGGGGCTCCATCTCATGACCCTGAGATCTCAGCCCGAACTGAAGTCAAGAGCCACAAGCTCAACTGACTTGAGCCCCCAGGCGGCCCCCTCGCCTGATTAAGTCTAACCACAGACAACCTGGTGTGTATGAGAAGTGCTGGAGAAGTGCTGGCCGGGGGCTGGGCGCTGATGCAGGACTGGGGCGAGGGGAAGAAGGAGCAGCGATGGCAGTCCGTCTGACAAAGAGTGGAGAAATTGGAAATCGGGCCATCACTGCAAGAGATGGGGAGATGAAGAGGGATTTCTTTCTTTCTTTTCTTTTCTTTTTTGGTATGGGAAATACTGGAATTGAAAGAGCAGAGAACCAAAGTGGGAAGGCCTTGCTGCGAGGATGCATGAGAGGGAGCACCATTGGCCTTTGCTGAGAAAGGAGCAGGAGGTGGGTGGAGCCCCGGAACGTCTCGTAATTCACTGATGCGATTACATGAGGGAGATGAGCCCTCGTGGATTCCATCCTCTGGCCAAGAAGGAAGCAAAGTCGTTGGTTAAGCAAGTGAGGGAGAGGGTTTGGAGGATTTGAGGGAGAGAAGATAGTCCATAGGACCTTGATACATGAAATGATAAACGAAGAGCTGTTTTGTTGGAAGAAGAGAGGAGGAGCAGAGTTGTGTCTGGTCTGTTTGGTCTGCACTCCTGGGCCAGGAGACCTTGGACCCCAGAGCACTTCATTTAAGAACATCTGCACCGGGGAGACTGTCCCTGGCTCTTCAGCAGGCTGAGCATCCAGGCTCCGACTGTGTGTGTATGTGAACCTGGCCACCAGTCCCTTCCAGGGCTGGGCGGTGAAGCACTGGTGAGATCTCCCATGCCATCTCGCTTTTCCTGACATCTTTAACACTCAAGCTTACCTTTTCCTCTTGAAGGCATACCGAATTTCCAATGAAAAATCACATTCTTCTCTAAGAGCTACTAGCTTGTGAAACTTGGAAGCATTTTGGCTTCACCTGACTCGAGGCAAGGCAAGTGCTTGTACCCGGGACCGGGGGGACCCCACAGGGGAGGAGAGGGGTGCTCAGAAAGCAGGTGGGGGAAGAGCCACGACAGACTGTATCTGCTTTCCAGTTCTGTACTCAATGGAACTTGCTGTCCTAAGCTGCTGTTTAATGTCACAGGAAAATGTTGGATCTGGCATGTTCTCAGCCCACCTGTTGAATGACTCATTCTCTTCTTGGGTCAGCCTTCAGAATATGAGAAGGAGTAAAAAATGCTGGACAAATTTTTAAAACCCCAAGATGATCATTTCCTGCTTTTTCCATATAATCACTATTGATTTTCTATGTTTTGTGTCATTTAGCACATTTGCTCATGTCAGAAAAGCCAACAGCATTGGGTATACTTTTTTAGAAGGGGGATTATGTTTCTCAAAATTCTGATCATTACTTGCTCATGTGTCTGTGTTATCTCTCTGTATAAGAGGCAGTCATTTCCTTCAAGAAGATCAGAACTAGTACATTTTTTGGAGGGAGGAAACATGTTTTAATTATAAAAACAGGTGCTTGAACAATGACATTTTCTTTTCTTTTTTAAGATTCATTTAGGAGGTAGGGGTGGAGGGAGAGGGAAAGAGAATCCCAAGGTGACTCTGCACTGAGCATGGAGCCCAATGTGGGGCTCGATCCCATGACTCTGAGATCGTGACCCAACCCAAACCAAGAGCCGGATGCTTAACTGACTGAGTCACCCAGGAGCCCCTGGCGATGGCATTTTCTAATCTGTGGGAAAAGCTGTGTGTGTTTTGTCCAGGACAGCATAGGGGCTGGTGTAGGGTGATCTGCTGGGTGTGATCATAGGGCACCTCTCTTTCCTCTTCTGTAAAATGTGCCAAGTGAAACTACCACCCTCCTGAGGTTGTTCTGAGGATTCAGTGAGTAAAATACTAAAAACACTGTGACTTTTGCCTGGTAAGCAGGAGTCATAAACTAGTGTAAGCCTACGAAGAAGCTACAGACCTGTTGGGGGCCATGTGTTGTAGCCGAAAACTCATTGTCTCCAAGTCAGATTTTTAGGGTTTCAAAGTGTTGGCGCTGGCGTTTACTGGGTGTGCGATCTTAGCAATGTCACCTTGCTCTCTGAGTCTTGTGGGCTTGCTTCGTTTTACTGGCCTGGAGAGCCCACATTTTTCCAGGCTTCACTTTCTTTGCCTTTGAACTAGTAGTCCTCTTTCCTCCGTAGGGCTGATAGAACAATTACTTAGGATAACGTGTAGAAAATACATGGAGAGACCTCATTTAGATGGTTCTGGGTAACAAGTGCTGGGGGCACTTACATCACATCACCCCACCCTTCATTGCCAGCCAGATCGGTTTCCAATCCTGACAGATAGGACTGAGGTTGTTTCTGACAGCCTAGTGGGTTCTCATGGTCTGCGAGTTCTACAAGTCCCCAAGGTTAGATCCTTGTTGCAATGAGGTGTAGATTTGGGAACCAGTCAAAATCAAGAGTATGAAAACTATGAGTTGTATAATGGCCATTGTTATTATTCGTTCTATAAATGATATAGGCTCTGCTCTGAGCACATAAGATCTGACTCCTAAGGAGTCGGTCTTAGCTTGCTTTTCCTTGAAGGGCACAGTCAGGGAGCCCTGGTCTTTGTCACCCCGTGGAAGCAGACACGTTAGGGACAGCTGGTCACCCTTTCTCCTGCCAACACACAGAGCCATACCTCAGAGCACTGTTGCAGGAGGGAATAAAATGTGACTTGGTCTTCTGAGATCCACCCCAGAGACTGTGCGCTGCATCACACAGGGTGACGTGTTTCTTGGGACTCACTCTATCTGGGTCACACAGAAGCATAGAGGGGCTAAAATATGGAAATGTATGGAACGGAGGGAGCTTCTCCTCCTTAGACAAAAACTAAGGACTGTAGGGTATCGGTCCCTTAAAATAAAAGGGTGTTTCATAGTTGATTCTATAGTACTAAGCAGTTCTTTTCAAGAAAGGAAAAAGTAAATGATCACCATGATTTTGATGTTTAAATATGTTCAACTTAGAAATTACTTATGAAAGAGTTTCTGTTGCTCATACACATAAGCAAACATGGTTTTGGCTAGAAATGGTCAGAGACTCTAATTTGCAAAGCTCTGAAGGCATCAGCTATCCGTCTGTGCGGATCATCTTGTTCTGGTTGGCCTGGAGGCCCTGGGGCTGCTCTGGGGTCCAGCATTAGGCCCGGTCTCCCGCCCGAGGGGCTTCTGTGAGAGGAGTCGCAGGCCATGTTACTACCTCTTTCTCATATCCCCTGCATCACGGGCAGAGTGGCTGCTCCTAAGAGAGACTGGGGAGATCAATCATGCGGCAGGTTCTGGGCAGAGTTGGGGGAAGCACGTTCTTAGCTGCTGGGCCTGCCTCGGACGCAGGACACAAACAGAAAAACAGAGTCATTTATTCCACGTTGCTACTTTCTCCATTGCAGGCCAATGTTCCTTGAAACATGGTCTGTGTGAAAGTAGTGCTGTGGATGTTTCTCCTTTTCAGTGAGTGCAGATTTTCCCACAGTGCCTTGCTCCGTAGGACCTCAGTTTTCAGCATGGACCGAGCACTAAGACTGATCTCACAAGTGCTGAGTTTCAGGGGGAAATTTGGGCCGATGTGGAAGCCACAAACCTCAATGTTAAAAATGGCAAATCGATTTCTGGAAGATTCATAGCTTTTTATTCTTGTTGATGTTATCATATGGCTTTAGGGAAAGTGTTTTGAGGGAGAAAAAGAGAAGAAATACAATTAAAATTTCTTCTTTTCCTTCTGCCTTCCACTGCTGTCTTTGAAGGAAGAGAAGACACTCCAGTCAGTGTTTTAAGAACCGTATTAGACTGGTGGTGGGTATCAAGGAGGGCACGGATTGCATGGAGCCCTGGGTGTGGTGCATAAACAATGAATCTTGGATCACTGAAAAAAAAAACATAATAGAGACTTCATCGATAGGGACATTCATAGGTTTTCATTGTTGATTTTAGTTAACTAGATGGTGAGGAGTTGTATGTTCTCCTCTCTTCTGTCTGGGTCTGAGGCAGATGAACCAAGTCTTAAATCTCTACCTCTCCAGAGAATGGGCAACTCCAATAGAAAGTATACACTTTGTGCTTCCTTTGCTATATTTTGACAGGTACGTTACTAGTAAGTTAACTTTGTTGTGACAAATGGATTATGCTTCCCATGGGAGGCTTTTATTTAAAGCATTCTTGGGCAAAGTTGTTCTTAAAGTCAAGTCTGCATCCTGTGATAGAATATGACTACAAATTCAAGTCCGGGGGCTCTCTTTAGCTGGCCAACCACAGACACACTTCCTAACCTTACCAAGACCCATTTCCTCAGCTGGAAAGTAGAGATAAGTTACCATGAACATTGGTGAGAATCAATAGATTTACTTCTTGCAGTAGGACTTAGTAATCTCTAACATCTAAGATGATGTCATTAAAGTTCTGTGTGATATTATTTCGTTCTTATAATCGAACTTTTACTTTGTATGAACTTGGGATTTCTAACATCAAACCTGTATAGAAAGGGCATAAGCCTCCGTACCTAGAAAATCAAAAGTATTGGACCCACCTGTGAATTACTGCTTTCCAGTGTTGCTTTGAACCCTTCTGGCTTTGGTAGTGCAATGACTGCCTCATAGGGCTTTGAGCTCTGTGTGCCCCTCCGAGGAGAGAAGACACTCTGTAGACTTTTCTTTTTCCTAAGTCCTGTGGTTCCAAATCCAGTGTAAATTAATTTTGTCTGACCCACAAGCGAGCCCTGATTTCGATCATCTCTTCAGTTGTTCCTGTTGTGTGGGGTCATTTTCTGAACCTAGTGTCTCCGTGAATTATTCTCTGATGACTCCAGTCTGTTTCCTGCCTCGTGTTTGAAGACAGTCTTTGATTCACGACTTACCAGTTTGCCATTTATGGACTCATTCATTTATGGCCCTCAAGTTAGCCAATTTGTTCTTGCCTTTGTGACTTGAACTTTTGAAGTTCCTTAAGGACACTGAGAGGATCTTATCGTTCTTTTCTTTCCCTTCTTGATGGGTTTTTTTCTCTATAGTTTTTTATTCCACTTTGATGTTCATGCTTATGTAAAGGAGCTGATGGCCAGTTGCATCCCTGGAACTTTTCTGTGAGATTAGGAGTCTCTTATGTTTTGTCTCCTTCCCCAGAACTTTTCTGGACATAGAGGGGGAGGATTTGGGATCAGTGAGTTCCAAGAGCGCTTACCCAGCTGAGAGAGCCCTCTGGCCACTGGGGTGCCTAACAGCCTCACTTAGCCCCTGCAGGCGGATGTGTCTGAACTGGCTGTTGGTCCAGGAAGGTCTCACCTCTCCCCATCACTGTCTGCCTTTCTTTCTCCCAGAGAAAAGGTGTCTGATATTTAGAGCTTCTCCCAAGCTGTAATATCCACGCAAGGAGTCCAGACTCAAAAATTTTCATTTTCGAATGTCATATTTGGAAAGCATGGTATCCTTCACATTTCAGAAGTCTTTTACATCGTGCTTCTGTGTGTCCATGCTTCTGCCCTGTGCGTTGTTCTAGGCGATGAAGGTTCTCAGTGTGAAGAAATGAATTGAGGGCTTAGAAGCAAATTATGAAACAGTCATAAATAAGTGATATATTGAGCCCCATGGGGTATGTGTAGACCTGGTTTCTATAATTCTCACCTTTGAAGAACATTCAGTAAGGCAGAATAAACGGGTAAACTTGCAATTATTTATTTGTCACTGTAGCTCTGCAAAATTTCCTCTGTGTGTGGATTTTAGTAGAAAATGTTCTGAACACCCATCACATATAGGAGCTTGTCATAGCTGTAGGTACCACAGAGATAAACTAGACACGGGGCCTGCCACAGAGAAGTTCACTCTACTCACTCTACTTATTTGAACACAGTCAAGAGACAGTTATTAGTGTGATGTCATGAAAGCTCAGGGGGGAAAGATGGCTAATTCTAGTGAAATGTCTTCACAAAAATGTGAAGTTTCCATTTCCTTTAGATGGACAAATGAGATTTCATTGAGCCAGTGCAAGGGGGTGTTATTCAGTGTGACTGGACCCTTGAATATGTAAGCCAGGTCATGGAACTCTGTTCTAAATTAGTCTGGGTCTTTCCACCCAATACTCCAAATGAAAACCTTGTAGGTCTTTTTCTTAGTGGGTCATTATTACCTGCCTGCCTGGGGCACAGCACGAAGGTGTGATCCAAACCCCAACTAGAAGCCACATTTCTTTGTGTTGGGGGTAAAAGATTTCAAACGTTGCCCCTGGGCACTCTGAACCTGAGATTGTGTGGAACCTTTTGTTCCGGAGGAGATGAGGAAGCCCCCAGCAACAAGGCGGCTGTGGGCAGGTGGCTTGCGGTTGGAGTCTCTGTGGCTATAAGATAACTTGAGGAAAAGATTTTGGTTTTTAATATTATGTGTCAGTGACATTGAAAAGATAAAGGCAAAAAAGGAGGCCTAAGGGCTGAGAAAAAAAGAGTCTTCTTTCTCTCTTTCTCTCTTTTTCTTTATCTGAATCAATTCAGTATGTGCACTGCATTATAAACTAAAGACCGCTAATTCTAGCCTTGTATTTATAATTTATTCTTGAAGGATTTAGACACTGCTTCTCCCATGACTTGGAATCTGTTATAAGAACATTACTTGGCACAAAGGGGACGTTCTTATTATCTGTTCCTGATACTGAAGAATCTCTGTTTACATTTGGGCCTAAACATATGCCTCGGTTTTCACTTGAATAAAATAATTTTGTTTATATAGTATCCTCTAAAAGAATTGAGCAAGATGAGTATTTGGGAAAAAAAGTGAGTATTATTACAGTGTTTGGGTGATATGTTTGCCTCAAGTTAATATCCTCTGGTCTGAACTCTGCCGTGTTTATTTCTAACTAAGGTTCCAACAACGTGGACAGGCAAATGGAATCATTAGACATTTGTGTGTTCTTAGTTATAAAAGTTGTTACAAAACTGCCTGTAAAAATCTATACTTAGTTCTGATCTGTTTGGACAATAGCAGAATAGAGAAGTATAGTCCTTGAAATACAGGATGTCATTGATTGTAGGAGGCAATATCCATATAATAACAGCTTGGGAAGAAGAAGAAGGAAAAAGAACAGGAAAGGAAGGGAAGGAAGGAAGACTGGGAAGGAAGGAAGGGAGAGAGGGAGGGAGGAAGGGAGGAAGGAAGGAAGGACGGAAGGAAGGGAGATGCCTCATTACATGCATATTTTTCTCTTTTGCCAAATTCACCATAAAATGTGCTGCTTCTCCAGATAGCATCCACACAACAGTGCAAGTGTGGAACGCCTGAGAGACCCCAGCCTCCTCGCCTTCCCTCAGCTCCCCGATCTGCTTGGTCCCCGGGACCTGTAGACTCCCTCACCACAGGCACACTGTGTCAGTGTTGTCTTCCCGCTGGCCCTCTGGTTCCAGCCTCCACAGTGTCCTCTGAAGGGACTTCAGGAGCCTCCTGGGCGGTCCTCCACTGCCACTTAGGCCACCTGCCCCATTCTTGGCCATCACCAACCACCCAAGATATTCATTATGCTCATCAAAGCCAGAGGAGTGATGTTTCAGAAAGATATAAATCAAATTATTTCACTGTCTTTGGTTAAAACTCTATAGTGAACTTCCTTCTCTTAAAATCCAGTCCTCTATTGTCCAAGACACTCACTCCGTGGTTCGTCTGGAGTTCAGGAAATCCTGGAAGCCCCAGAGATCATTTCAGGGGGTCCACAAGGTCACAAACGCTTTTCTTCATCATGCTAAGATGTTCATTCCTTTTTCCCCCTCATCCCCTCATGAATATTTGGAAGAGGGTCTCAGAGGTCACATGACATGTGATGTCACAGCTCAATGAAGGCAGAAGCAGGTGGGTGAATCCGTCCATCTTCTCTTGAGATGGACGTTAAATATGTCTGCAGACATGCCACTCTACTGACATGGTTTTCTTTGAAAAATACATTTATCTCTCATAAAAGTAAGTTATGTCTATGAACATACAATGGGTTTGTTATTGGTAGTTTTAAATGATTTAATAGATAAATATTTTTAAATGCTTCTGATTGAATTTCTAACATGGTACATTTTCCCTATATACAACACATATAAACAAAAGCTGTTTGGAGTGTTCAGTAATTTTTAGGGATGTAAAGTTGATACAGGTGGGGTTCAGGGAATAAATGGGTAAAGAAACTGTGGTATATCCATTCATAGAGCACTCTTCAGCATTCAGAAGCGACAGACTTTTGGAACATGGAGCCTTGTGCATAGGTCTTAAGGACATTGTGCTAAGTGAGATGAAAGAGCCAATTTATATAACATTGATATAATATTCCCAGAGTGATAAAATGATAGAAAACATATCAGTGGTTTCCATGGGCTAAGGTTGCAGAAAGTGTGATAATTAAGAGGTAAACAAGCAGTTTTCTTTGTGGTGATGGGACACTTGTGGAATGGCGGCACTCATAGTTACACAAATCTACACATGTGATAAAACTCAATAGACATATATACCCCCAGAAGTGCGAACTGGTGGACTATGAGTAAGTCTGTATCTGAGTGAATAGTATTCTACTGATATCAGTTTCCTTGTTTTGAAATGTGTTCTGGTTATGTAAGTTATCATCATTGATAGAAGCTGAGGGAACGGGACCATATGTATATGTAATAGAGTATATATAGGGATATATATATATATAAGGTTTCCCGGTAGCCCTCCCAGTAACAGCGGATTAAGCAAGACACCAGACGGAACAGGCACAGGCACGAGGGGAGCTTTAATAGAAGCGCCCTCAGGCGAGGTTCCTTGACTCTGAGAGAAGAGAGTTGGGGAGTTCGCGCCCAGAGAGGATGTGCACGGGTTTTTATTGGATTTGGGTGGAATGGGGGATCATGACCATACTTGGTAGGAGATTGGGTGAAGTTTAGCCCTCGGTTTCCCACCCAAGTTCTGGTTTTTTCAGATGTGGAAGCTGATGAGGGCGGGAGGTTCCCCGAGAAACTCCCGGGGTGGGGCGGTAAGATGGCGGGTCGGCCGCCATCTTGTGACTTCTTCAGTTCCCCGGACCCGTTGGCCCAACATATATAATGTTATATATTGTTATATTACTGTTATAGATTACTTATATAGTATTCTTTGTTATTAATATATAATATAAAATATTTTATTTACGTATTATATATTTTACATATATAAAGTTTATTTCTTTAAATGCACAGAAGAGCTTTAGAACAAAATATTTGAGAAGCTTTGACATAAATAATCTGCCCCTAGCCTGCCTTTCAGATCTTTCCTCCCTCTGCTTGTTAGATCTCACCTGCACTCCTCTTTCTTCCGTTCCTTAATTATACCGAGCTCAGGGCTTGTGAACCAGCCCTTTCTTCTTCCTGGAAATCACACTCCAGATCTCTTCCAGGTCGGTCTGTCCCATCTTTCAGTCTCAGCTGAAGCCTCATTTTTCTCAGAGCTTCCCTGACCATGCAGCATGAGATAGTTTCTTGGTCACAGTCTGTGTTCCCTACTCCTTGGTCTCAGATGTGTTCTTCTTCACTAGCATCTCAAGAGTTTGAGGTCAGGCTTTCTTTGCATGGAGGTTTATGTCTACAGGGGCCAGGAGATCAGCTCACAGTGACCAGGCCCAAGTGTGGGATCTTCACCTCTTTGGCACCATTGGAATTGACAGTGTCCTTTGGAAGCACATTGCAGAATTCTGAAGCCTTAGCAGCATTTCCTCCCTTGTAAAACTAGGAACTGCAAGCCCAAATGCCTGTGGGACCCAGGCAGCCTGTATAAATTGAGAGGACTTTTCATGGTTGGGCACAGAAGAGTCAGGCCAGAGTCACCATATGGAAGTGATCTATAATGACCAGATCATACGTGAGGCCCAATAATCTAGAATTCTGTTGAAATCTATCAATTTTAGAATATTGCCAATTGATTTAAATTTTTAGAAAAAACTGTGCAGGGGACATAACATGTATCTGGGGTCGGGTTCCCTGGATGTCCAGATGAGGATCCTGGGTTAGATTTGTGGGCTCTATTGTCTGTATTGTAACTGTAATTACATTTGCCTGGTAGAAAACACAATTACTTTGAAAATAATCTGTAAAGTTTTGGAAAAAAGGTCTGATGGTTAAATAATACATCTTTTCTTTGATCTATAAATTATTCAGACCTATTCCTTCTAGTTTTCAGATTCCACTGACTAATTCTGGGAGATTTGACATGTTCTATTGCTTTTAATGGGCTTGTCTTTTATTCCTGTGCTAGATTAGAGAGTAATTTATTTGAATATATTATGCAGTAATTAAAGATCTTAATTTAAGTTATGTGATACTCCAAGCGGAAATAATTTAGCAGTCTCTGTGCTACAATACATTCACACAGCTAGGCTTACACCTGTCAGCCTCAGCCAGGTCACAACTCACTCTTATACCTGGTGTCACACAAGTTGCCTTCGGTGTTGATTATGATAAACACCATGACATTGAAAACATTAAATTTTGAGACAAAGCACCTTTAAAATGGATTCAGTGTAGTCATTGTTAATTGAGCCATGCAAAGCAAGAGGTAAGGTTGCAAGATTTAGCAAATAAAAATACAGACAGTGTTCTCGAGAGAAGTAGAAACAATAGGATACCTATACATGTATAGAGATTTATTATTGGCTCACGTGATTATGAACGCTGAGTCCCAAGATCAGCGGTCAGGAAGCTTTAAGACCTAGGAGAGCCAGTGGTGTAATTACCGTATGAATCCAAAGGCCTGAGATCCAAGAAGAGTGTATGTTTCAGTTTGAGACTGAAAGTAAAGACCAGTGCCTTCAGCCAGAAGACCAGTGCAGACCAGTGCCTTCACCTGGGACACCAGTGGAGACCATTGCCTTCAGCTGGATGGCCTGTGAAGACCAGTGCCTTTGGCTGCATGACCAATGCAGACCATTGCTTTTGGCTGATGACTAGTGCAGACCAGTGCCTTTTGCTACAAGACCAGTGACTTCAGCTACGTGACCAGTGAAGACCAGTACCTTTGGCTGGATGACCAGTGCAAACCAGTGCCTTTGGCTGGATGACCAGTGAAGACCAGTACCTTTGGCTACATGACCAGTGAAGACCAGTACCTTTGGCTACATGACCAGTGCAGACCAGTGCCTTCAGCTGCATGACCAGTGAAGCCCAGTGCCTTCAGCTGGAAGACAATCAGGCAGGAGCAGCTCCCTCTTACCAGCTGGAATGTCAGCCTTTTTGTTCTACTCCAGCCTTCTATTGATTGGATGCGGGCCTCCCACCTTAAGGAGGTGCTTTGCTCAGGCAACAGATTCAATTGTAATGTCACCCAAAAACACCCTCACAAACATACTTAAAATAAGTATGGGCCAAGTTGACACATAAAATCAACCATCACATGGACTAATTTAAATTTCACATCAATTTAATTTTGATGTGTATTTTTAGTAATTTTTAGTATAAATATGCCCCATGCAATATTTGGGAGATAATTAAACATACTTAATTGCTTATTGCTTGTCTGAAGTTAAAATTTAATTGTCCTGTATTTTATCTAACAATACTCCCCAGAGGACAGTTTATTTTATGCTCATTCTTCTCCAAGTGAGATGGACTGACATGCCTGAGTGGCAGGCAGTATGAAACTCAGAATGATATGACGCTTCTTCCTGCATTCTCAATGCTTCATTAGAAGTTGAGGATATGTTTTTGTTTGTTTGTTTCAAGTTTTTCTTAAATTCTAGTTAGTTAACATGTAGTGTAATATTAGTTTCAGGAGTAGCATTTAGTGATTCATCACTTACACACAACGCCCAGTGCTCATGCCAACGAGCAGTCTTCCAAGATTTTGTCATGTGAATGCTCTAATTAAATCAGTGCAATCCAATATTTCTCTGCTGGGACAATGTCATATTTAATTTAATTTTAATTTTAATTTTTGTTTGAAAGCCTAAACAAGAGACAGGTTTTCTGTGTAATTAGAGATTGGAAAATTTGATACTTTTGTGTTATCAGGTAATCCAGTGGTCTTAACACAAGCTATAGAGTAAAAGTGACCGGGACTCAGGAAAATAAAAGATAATGGGACTTCTGTTCTTTATGGAATGGTCCATTTCTTAAAATGTCCTCAAAACCTTCAAAGACAACTTTTGAATTATGTTTGTTTCTTATATGCCAGGTACTTCAAACTTTCTGTTAAAAATATTGCTCCCATACACCATTTCAGCTTTTCCCCACCTTTGGCCAGATCAAGTATTTTGTATGAAAGCCATCATCTATTTTTTCCACTTTTCCCTGCGGTTGGTTAACAAATGACCAAGATACCAAGATATTTTTATAAATTTCCTACCATTCTTTATTTAAGTTGTAACAATTTAATGGGCTTCATTTTCTACTAGAATATAAATATGAAGCCAATATGTCATGAAACCAATACATCACATGGGCAACTTACAGCAACCTGAAATATACAGAGACATATGACTAACAAGAAGAGGACCCCAACGATGTTTGCACTTGGTCATCACTAGTGTATTTGTATTAAGAGACAGTGGCAGGATGTTCTTAAAAACTTAAATTTTATGTGTTTTAATTAGCTGTGATGACACAAATAAGGCTAAACCTTAGTGATTTGAACTGATCTTTAAAATAGATGAGCCAAAAATTTAAGCACATGAATTTTGAACAATCGTCACTAGTGTTTTTGGTAACTAAAATGAAAAAAAAAATCGTAAGTATAATCTATATGGTAAAAAATACAACCCAACCCAGAAAATAATACTTTTCTTGGAATTTCCTTCAGGACTAATTTTAGAAAGATGTTTGAAAGTGGGATTTGGATAATGGAGGAATGTTGTGAAAGTTTGTCATGGTCAAAAGATTGACATTTTTCTGGGTCAAAAAGAGGTAGCCACTTAGAAAGAAAAGCAACATTCTCTGACATCATCAGAGATTGTGTCCCTAAACAGCTGCTTGAGAGGTTCATTTCTTGCCCATATAATGATACAATTTTAGAACTATTAAAATTAACAGTTTAATGAACTTTGTTCATATATGTAATGCCATCAGGAAAAACACATTAAACTTTCTATTGCCTGATCGGACAGCAGCTGGGACAAAGTTTAGCAATATTTTACGTTTCTGTGAAAAGCAAAACATTGGGAACTCAATAAACTCTATCTAGGCCATTGTTACATTTATTAAGAATTGAGTACTTCATTGACTTTGGCCCATGGCTCTCTTTGTGTTTTCAATGGGATCGTTAAAAAACACTATTTTAGAAAAATCAAGTGCTCCAAATAGCTATCATTTTAAACAAATTTATGGTGAATTACAAGATGAATTCGAAAGCTTATTCTGTGAATATATATTTCAAGGTGAGAAAGGTTGTTAAAATGCTCAAACTGGAGTTTAAATCGTGGCTTTTTTCTTTTTTTTTTTTTGGAAGGGAAAGAATGAGGCATCACGACAAAAGACAAAGACCTGAATCAATGACTGATCTTATTCTCATAAATTTGGTTTATTTTGCATATTTTTGTAGCTGAATATTATTATCAACAGCTGCAATTGCAAAACTGAATCTTTTTTACTATTTCTATCAACAGTATAATAAAAGTGAAATTTTATAGTTGAATGAAGAAATTTGATCATATGGATGACATGTTCTTTGTGGCTCTTGCTTCATTTGGATTTGACAGAAATTATAGGTTTCGTGGTGAAAGGAAAATAGCTTTTGATGACTTATTTTTCCAAGGCATTAAAAAACAAAGTGAATAGTGATTCAGTGAGTATTTCAGTCTGTCACATAATAGAAGCAGCGTTACCTCTTACCAAGAAGATTAACTCAATGAATTTTCTGTCAATAGTAGCTTGAAAATAGAACTCCACCAGCTTATTGCTAGGGCTGCACACACTTCTTTTCAGGTAATGCCTTTGGCATAGTGTCATGAAGAAGTAAAATAATTTGCCATCTGTATCCACTTGTGTATTATTTCTCTCTTGTGTATAACAGAATATCCCAAAACTCAGTGGCTTAAAAAAATGAGAAACGTGTATTATATCCTGGAGACTTTGTAAGTCAAGAATTTGGACTGGCTTAGGGACACTCACGTGGCTCAGTTGGTTAGGCATCTGACTCTTGATTTGGGCTCAGGTCATGATCTCAGGGCCATGAGATTGAGCCCAGCATTGGGCTCTGTGCTGAGCATGGAGCCTGCTTGGGATTCTCTCTCCCTCTGCCCCTCCCCTCCGCTTGTACATGCATGCGTGCTCTCTGACTCACAAAAATATTCCTTTTGGAATGGCTTCACTGGGCATTTCTAACTCTGATTCTTTTATGAAATTGCAGTGAAGACATTACCCAGAGCTGTAATCCTCTGAAGGGCATGAGGCTGTCTTCACATTGACTGACTTGCGTAATTGGTGAGTTGGTACTGGTTACGGACTGGAGACCTCAGTTTTTCCCCACATGCGTTCTCCACAGGGTTGTGTCAGGGGCCTCATGACATGGCAGCCCCCCCGCCCCCCACTCCAGAGTGAGCAATCCCAGAGGCCCTTATGGGAGCTCCAGTGTCTTTGGTAACATCTTCTCACAAGTCACACACCACACACCATCACTTCCTCGACCCGTGTGGGTCACACAGGTCACCTTTATTCAATGTGTATAGTTACTGCATGAGAGGGGAGCAAGGATCATGGTGGAGGGGCGTGTTGGAGGCTCACTGCTCTAACACACGTCAAGTATGTTCATGAAGTATCGTGATTCCACTGTGGAGACAAGAAATGGTCAAGGTGCTCAAAGTGATAGGTAGTGAATGTCAGATGTCTTCAATTCAGTCCAGTCCCCAACTCAGTGCAAAGCTGTATCTTGCATATCACCCAAAATGATGTCCCGGTTCCAGAAGATGTTTAAGCCATGACTTTAATATTAAGACAGAATTGATACAGTATGGAGTCAAATTTAAATTTTAAATGGGATTTCCAGGAGGCTTTGAAGAAGGACCAGATTTAGGTCAGGCTTCCTGGACATCTGTCCTCTTACTTCCACGGCTCTTGGTAGGGAGCTCTGACAAGTCCCTTCCTTTAGGAAAGTTCCCTTAGGCAGTTTGGCCACATACCTCATCCTAAATATCCGAATTAAAGAGCTTCAGCTTCGCCCTTTCCTTGTTCTGCTCCAGTCTTACATAAGCTCCCTCTGCATCTTAGGGTTTTGGTGTTTGGTGCTTCTATACACCCAGTTTCTTAGCGTTCACTTCCTGTCTACCTGTGTGCAGCTACTTCCATATTTCAAAACCTTGATTAAAAGCTTTGTTTTCCACAAAGTCTTTCCATCTGGCCTCCATAACCCCCTCTTGCCTACCAATTCCTGACCCCTCTGCGTGGGGTGGGGACCATGGGTGTGAATAGGGTTGTGAGAGATAGGGAGGTTGGTGGGAAGTTGGAAGGAACAGCAAGCTTGTCTAAGATCTGTCCTGTAGCTTCTCTGTGGCCCCTTCCACGTGCCTTCCTAATCCCCACATTGCAATGTGGAGTCACACCGAGGGACTCAGTGATGGTTTGTGGAGTGAATGGGATGACATAAATCTGTGCTCAGTCCATAAGGCGCTGCTGGTTGTTACCTTAGGTGAGCGGTCTTGATAAGTCAGGCGTTTCATGTCCGTGCTTCTCTGAATTCTCTTTGCAGAAGAGAAAACTCACGAATTAAAAAGTTCGACTCCACCGTTTGTCATTCATTGATCTTAGAGTGTAATTGGTTTTAATACACTTAGGATTTGCTGCCCTGGTTCGTTGCCCTCTTATAATCCCGGGCATTATGGCTTTCACTGACAGAAATATTAGTCATGCTGTTGGCCTTATTATGAGAAAAGAACACCAGTGATCACTCTCTGTTATTTGTTGTGGAAGTTGATGCTTGTACCACCCATTTAACAGTTCAATTGAAATATATGCCTTGAATAATTCTTGGTTTCCTAATTAAACAATAAAATATTATGAGACAAAGTTATTCTTTAGACTCCCGGAAGCAACAAATATAGTACATTTTTATTGATTAATTTGATTGCACAAGTTTTGAACTTCCAAAATTGTTCACTTTCCTTGCTCAAGGCTTGTTTCTGTTTTGTTCAAATGGCTTCATTCAGATCAGCTCCTCTTCCTACTGCCTCCCCCTCTCCCCCCACCCCCCATTCTTATGTAAAGTGAACAATTTAGGGTCACGGTTGGCCTCTGTGGTATAGAACTTGCTTCGGTTTTGGAAACACACGAGTCTGTAAGCTTCTTCACAACCAGCGCTATACTTTTGTTCAATATATATATATGTTCCTGTTATCTCATACAGTGTCTGAATAAACCAAATGTTTATAGATATTTGTCCCACGAATGAATGAATTAGATGGCTCATACATAATAGTTGAATTACTGAATGTCATGTGTGATTTTATTTTATTATCATTTTGCCATGCGTGATTTTCAAGTCCTTGTATTTCTGACCTATAGTTCAAATCTGGTGATGGTTGATATTCCTAGGGAGTCTTTTTTTTCTTTTTTCTTTTTTTTTTTTTTGTCTTATGCATTAGTTACTTCCTGTTGATAAGCACATGTGTCATAACTTACTCCCTTGGTGGCAACGGCAAAAGGTTACAGTGTTAAAAGACCAAAGATGTAATGAATCTCAGTCTTTGGAAATTCTGCTTGCAGGTGAGGGTAATGCTAAGGACGGATTCTAATGATTCAGACATAGAAAGTGCTGGCTTTTCTCTTGGTAGAGGACACACCGTACCAATCCTCTTTTCACTTCATTTAGTCCCACGTACTGTAGAATTAGTGGGGAAAATGAAGAATAACTCAGCAGGCTTCTCAGCCCACGTTCATATGCATCGACTGTGATAACTGTCAGCACCATTTTCTTTTAATCCAAAGAGTGTGACGTAGACTTCAAAGCATGTACAAAATGTATAAATTTTTAGAGGTTCATTGCTTGGCTCAGAAATGTGCATATACTTTTTTATACTATGTATATATGCCATTAAATCATATTTCACCCTTTTTCTCTATATCCTTGCTATTAATAATTCATTCATGGATGTGGTAATATATAGGTATTTACATAAAGACCAATTTTTCAGGTTACGGCTAGTCTATTCCCATACGTGTGTTGGGTAACCTAGACAAAGCACTCATAAAGGGAATTGTCAACAGAGTTTGAGAGTGGCCCTTAGTCTAGAATTAGTGCATCTGTTCAAGAATTCACCGTGTACCAACCTGATAATTTTAGCAGAAGAGTGAGGTTACAAATAGGCTTATTGCAATGCCTTAGATCTTTCTTGAGTAAATGCTATCACCTACACATTGTGCTAAGGTAATTAAAGATAGGAAGATACTAGGGCGGACTGCTTAGTCTGTTTGCCTGGATAGTGGAGCCTGAATTATTCAGCTAATGCATCTACATTGTCTTTAATTCAGTGGATGAGTTTTTTTTTCCTTCAGATTTTCGATCTGTGCTTGATATTGTCAGAACTGAGAATAATTAAATAATGCTATCTGCTAAAGTGAAAATAGCAATCCAACCAATTATTTTTAAGCAGTGTGCCATGTAGACCTTAAGAAGCATCACACAGAAAAAACATTGCTTAGGATGCCAGTTGCTAAGTGAAAGGTTTCTTAAAGTACAAGCAAACCCAGACCATGTTAAATCTCATATTTATTTAGGAAACATAAAGTATTTAAAGTGAATAAATGATACAACTTTTTGTAATATTTCTGCTCTTGTTGGTAAACAGCTGATTACCTAAATATTACATATACCACGGGTATAATTATTTTAAAGGCCTCTTTTGGGGTCAAAATATAATCAACTTACTAAAATGAAATAATATTTTGATGGGCTGCTTCCAATGTCAACATGAATTATATTGACCAGTCCACACGAACACACTCAGAAGGATTTTGGATGAGATTTTATTGGACTTTCAGGTTGAGGAACTAAACCACATGGAATGCGTGTTAAGCGACCCAGCAAAAGAGAAATAAGAAATAGATACTTCCAAAATAGAGAGTACTGGTCCAGAGAGAGAGCGGGTACTCACTAAAATGCTAGGACCAGGAAGGCATGGAGCCTCTCTCTCACACGTGGGCAACAGATGGGCCTGGAAGGAGGAAGGCCACGTGCTGTGGTCAAACCCTGTGGTAGCTGCCATGTCCCCCTCTGTGCGGGCACGTGTGGAGCTCCAGCAGCCCAGCGACCCATGTCCTCCTTCCCTGGCCCCCCAGATGCAGTGGGAATAAATCACCTTTGAAATCTGCCACACCTGGTTTTATTTTGGAAACTTCTGCTCTGAAGTGGGGACTTCCTTAACCATGTTGTGTCCTCCTTTCTTCATCTGTCAATCGAAGATTCAAATGCCTTGTGAAGTGGTTGTAAGGATGATAAGGGTATTTTAAACCTTCGTAATACCTCCCAGGCTCTGTCCGTCAATGGGCAAGTTACTCTGTGCACCTGTCTCCCCTGCACAGTGTGTCCCCAAGGAGTGAGGAGGGAAGACACCACTGGGGGAAGGAGGCAAATATGGGGAGCCCCTCTGAGACACGGGGGAGGTCAAAGAAAATCTGAGTCAGGTTGAGTGGGAGAAAGGGCTGGGGTAAGGGAGTGAGTGAGAAAGAAGAGGTAGGGGAGACCGTCCACTTAGAAACAGCCAGCCCAGGAAAGGAGGAATCTGAGAACTGGGTACTTAGTGGCTGGTTTCCTGGGGCAGAGCGTTGGGGTGTTTCAGCCTTTCAAGGGACCCTAAGGTCTCAAAAGCCATAGTGAAGCCCTAATGGAAGAAGATAGCCATAAAACTGGCTAGAATTGGTACTGCTGGTTGGATGGGGCACCTGCGTTGTGCAGTCATCCCCGTGGCTCCAGACACCACAACCTGCTTAGTGGGCCAGCTCCCTGGTGCCGAAGGGCAGGGCCAACAAGCACGAGAGACACAGAGATGGTGCCAAGTCCAGATCTCTGCTTATTCTGCTGTTCTCTTTTTGGGGGAAATGACACCACGTGTGGTCCCAACCGGAGTCCTCCCAAGTCTGTTGTCTTCACTCCTTCACATCACTCTCTTAATATACTCACATTTCCGACTTACACGGCCTTAAATCCAGCGCTCTTCATCTCCTGCCTGGCTGTCCTCACTGCCACCTTCTTGGCCCCCCGTCTCCAGGCTTGTCACCAGTAACCCTCATCCACAGTGCTGGTAGGAATGCCTTTTCATTGCTTTTTTTTTTTTTCCTTTTAAGATTATTTATTTGAGAGAGAGAGAGAGAACATGAGCCAGAGCTAGAGCGTAAGGGAAGGGGAAAGGCATAGGCAGAGGGAGAAGCAGACTTCCCACTGAGCAGAGAGCCTGATGCGGGACTTGATCCCAGGACCCTGAGATCATGACCTGAGCTGAAGGCAGACGCCCAACCGACTGAGCCACCCAGTGCCCCTGGAATTCCTTTACAAATGTAGATCTACCTTTGTCCTGCCCCTTCCTTGAAAACCTTCTAAGACAATCACCTAGAAAATATATAGTCCAAATTCCTAAGCTTGATATACCCCTTTTTTCAAAACAGATACATCAGAATACATCAAAGTGTGAATCTCCATGGATTGACATTTTTTTCAAAGCCTCCTTAGAAATTCCAGTATGATGCAAAGTTAAAAAAAAATGTCTATGTAATTCAGAGTAAGTTTATATTTTTTTCAAAGATGAACCTGAAATTAAAACACAAAATTCAAAAATTCTTATATAGAACTTGCAGAGCCCTGAGACCCATTCATGCAAGAAGCTGGAGAAACACATTGTGTCCTCTCGTGAGAAACATTGGAAGGTTTTAAGCTGAAGAGTGCTGTGATCACACTAGTTAATAATAATAATAGATAGATAGTAACTCTGGGAATAGTTGTAACCATGGATAAAGAGAGCACAGAGCCTTCAGGAAGGGGTTCTCCTAAGAGGCTTTAGCAATCATCTAGGTGTTAAATGCCCCTGATGTAAAGATAGATAAGCCTTGAGAAGTCATTGTAGATCTAGTGTAGGAGAAAAGAGAGACGATCACAGGGCCTGGCCATTAGTGGGGGAGAGAAACATCAGGTATGATGACAGCATGCCAGGGAGGGGCAGATAGCAGACAACTCAGCTTAGGAACACGTAGCAAGGTTTTTCAAAGTGTCAAAATTATTCTGCCACATAAGCACATATCTTATTAAATAACAACTGGGAAGAAAGGGGAAAATGTGTCCCTTGTCACAGTGTAGATTAAAAAAAAAAAGCTACAAAATCAAATGGCGAATTCAGATAGACTTAGTGTATCTTGCCACAGGCTTATAGAGCTAAATAGAGCTAATGGTTCATTAGAACAATGAGGTTTACAAATCCATCAGCAGCACGCTCCATTTGATTATCTGTTTATGAGAAAGAAATGGCCAAGATACATGGACTCCTTCTAAAAAGTGCAGATAACAATACTTCCAATGACCAGTGACCATTCTACCCCTGCCGTATTTGTAACTATTATTTCCATGTCTCATGTCATGTAACTAAATTACAAAATGATGACCCTGGGTCATTGAAGCGACCATTAGATTGTTGCCAGCGTGTGTTGGAAGCTGCCCCACGTTTTCCAGCTTTCCTATAGCAGAGCATTTTTGGTCCATGTTCGGACTGCTTCTGACTTAGTTGTTTCCTTTAAATTAGTTCATTTAGGTTTTCAGTGGTATGATGAGAATTTATGAGCCCACCACACAAAACAAGTGCTGGAGGGATGCCTGGGTGGCTCCGTAGGTAAAGCCTCTGACTCTTAGTTTTGGCTCAGGTCACGATCTCCGGGTCTTGAGACCAAGCCCTGCATCAGGCTCCAGGACCTGCGTGGAGCCTGCTGAAGATTCCCTCCCCCCAGCCCTTTGCCCCTCCCCCAGCCCCATTTGCACACACCCTCTCACTCTCCCAAAAAAACAAAACAAAACAAAAAAACAAAAGAAGCAGTTTTGCAATGACCTACATTTAACTGTATGATTTCTCTGTCCGCCTGCTTCCTCCAACTAAGATAATCAGCATCTTCAACCTCCTTCTCCTCATTGCCTTTTCCAGCCTCCATACCTGCTTTTCAGGTTTATTTGTGACTTGTTACTTACATATTTAAATTTTCTAACCACATTATCAAGTTTCATTTAAAAAGCCCACGCTAGAAGCATGGATTGGAGGTTGCAGTCAGTAAGGTAACCAGTTAGCCATTCATGCTCTTTAATCGGGTATTAGTTGTCATTTACCTAATGAAAGTACTTTCTATTCATTCTATGAGCAAATAAGTAAATATATTGAAGATAATGGGAGCCAGGGTTCTGACTGTGGAGAAGGGTATTATAAATACATAAACAGGGAAAGAGAGAACAAACCCTGTGTTTTTGGATTCATGTTTCAGGTATCCCTGTGCACTAATGGATTGCATTAATAGATAATTACAACATCCCTAGCTCTGTTCTCTGAGAAGGTCCAGAACCCTTGACACATACCAGGAATGAACACACTTAATACCTAGTTCTTGGTTTCTCCGTACCACCCTCCACTAAGAGGACCACGGTTCCTTGATGAAATGGCCAATTCCAGGTCTGGGATGGAGAAAGTCCAAGATTAGCCAGGAAAATCTTGTGTGCCAAATGGTAAAGAAGTGTTCAAAGAACGATGAGGACACATCAAAAGGACACAGGGGTCGACAGGAAGGAGTTCCCACTGTCTAAATCTGGGATAAAAATGTCAAAATGATGATACTGGAGGGTCACAACTATTATAAAGTCAGAGCCTATGAGCCCATCTGAAGAGGTTTCATTTCAGTAGAAAGCCATCTGATAAACGTAGAAGGGATGATGGAATTTGAAAACTACCGTTTGTCACCGTCGTGATGATCATTGATTTACAGGAGAAACCTCAGTGGATGCTTAAAGAAGTGGGTGAAAGTTTCAGAAATAACAGAAGACTTACATAGTCTCAGAATATCTGTCAGCAGATCTATATTTATAACAAAAGGTAAAATAATGACCTTCAGGTACAAACACTTAGCATGGGCTTCCTGAAAAGTATGCATGGAAGGACTCAGCAGGACCTCTGCGGTATTCCTGCCAGAAGGGCGCAAACTGAGTCTAATCACGAAGAAACCACAGCAAACCTAACGGATGGTGTCCTGCAAACTAACGGGCCTTACTCTTCAGAGATGTCAGTGTCATGAAAGACAAGACTCAGAAACTTTCTGATCAGAAGGGGCTAAAGAGGCAAGACAGCAATGTACTGCATTATCTTGGATTTTCATTTGCTCTTGACATTATTGGGGCAATTTAGAAATTGAATGAGGTCCTATCTGTAGATTAGATAACATTACTGTATCAATGTCAGTTTCCTGATTCTAACAATTGGACTATGGTTATGCAAGAGAATTCCTTGCCTTTAGAAAATACACATTGAAATAGTAGTTCATCATGTCCCCAACGTACTCTGAAAGAGTTTTTTTGGGGGGGAAATACACACACACACACACACACACACACACACACATAAGGGAGAAAGGGAAAAGAAAGAAAAAAGAGTAAATCAACTGTCACGAAGATGTTAAAATCTCTGCGTAGGATAGTCACAAGTTCTTTGTACTATTATCATTTTCAAGTTATATCCAAATATTTTAACCCACTGAGCCACCCAGGCGCCCTATATCCGAATATTTTAAAAAAGTGATCCACAAATATATAAATCTATGATTTTTCCATTTCTCATAAACATGTTTAATGAATTAACCAGTATTGTTCAAGCCCAATTTACACCCAGGAACATGAGAAAACTGCATAATAGATGTGACATCTATTTACTATTTGCCAGGGATATTAAACTGAAGAGTGGGATTTTGGTTGGGCCCAATTTAGGTAGCATCCCAGGTCTTGGCCTTTTTCTACTTTTTGAGTGAAGAGACTTTGTGTAAGTAAGGTAGATCTTTCCCTAGATCCTGTATCTGCTGAAGCCATATGATTATTTTTTGCCAGAGGCATCCAGGTGGGATCAGTGCTATCTGCCTTTGTTAAGTCATCCCTAGGTTTTTGAAGGCCCTACACTTTAGCAAACCATAATGTGAGTATGCCTTATCTGTAAACACCCTAAGGTGTTCATGTTATTGTTATATTAGGGACTTAGGAAGGGTGTTTAAAATTGTACTGTGGATCCATCCCTACTTTGGAAATGAGCAAAGCTATATATACACAATCAAGTCCTGAGACATTTTTTTAATCCGAAATTATAAAAGCTATAAAGAGAGATCGTCACAGCCAAAGAAGAAAATAATCATTAGCATTTGATTATATTTTAATGAAAAATCTCCTCCTTTGGGGTTAAACCTGTGTCCACTCCTGTACAAAGTAGTCAGAAACAAAGCAGGTTGGTGGTTGGTTACAAACCTCTGGAGCCAGACAGATCTGGGTTCAAGCCCTACTTCTGTACTTAGCTCTGAAATGCAGGCTTTGATATCTAGCGTGTATGGGGGGGGTGTGGTTCAACGAGGCCACCTACCCGAACACAACCTTGCCATGATCGTCACCCTTCAGTTTCCTAGAGGGAAAGTGATACAATCAAACCAGTTGCTCTCTGATCTCCCATGTTAAAATCAATTACTTGGGAAAGAAACTTCTATGCATTAACATTTACGTGTGTGATTGTACATGATTCCCCGTCAACTGGAATTTTCTTGGCAGTTTCACACATATAATTCTCTCTCCCCTGAAATCTTATTAGCAGTGTTCCCATGAAACAACCACAGAAATAAAGCAAAAGCATTTTAATTAACTCAGGTTTAATACGTTTTCCTTATCTGCCATTGCTGCAGATACCAGAGGAGCAGAACTGCTCTAGGTATTCAGAATCTTTCTGTTGATCAGAGAAAGGCGTCTGCAGGAAAGTCAAAGCCAGAAATTCATTTAGTTCTGCTTAGGCCGTAGACATGAGCAAAGGCCACTTATCCTTCAACATATCTTAAAATTTCTGTTTTTCTACTTGAATCTAATGGTCTTTAGGATTGTCATGACTTATTAAAGGAGACAGTGCACCTGGCTGACCTCCCTGTTCCTTTCAGTCCACATCCTACCAGTGGGAAACAGGAGACGTCGTATGGTACATCGCTAATACTTGGACTAGAATTGAAAGGTACACACCTATCTGTGTGTGTATGTAACTTGGCTGAATGCCAGTAAAAAAAAAGTTGTTAAATTTTGATGTACCTTCACTCCTTAATACATGCAAAACAAGAAAAATTGCTTGGATCCCTTTTCAGCTGGCTGTTTTGAGACTGTGAGAGTAATTATTCAAGCCATTAAGACACACCGAGCAGGTATTTCCTATTTGGAAAGAAATGATTTTCAAAGTGTAATTGAGAACACTGTAAGTCTCTTTTGATCGTGCCTCAAAAAAAAAAAAAATCTATTACACTTCCCAAAATGTCTACATAGAGAAATAGCTCCCTTACCTTAAGGGATTTTTTTTTAATCTCTGGGGAAATGCTTGAACGTGTGTACATAATCACAGGAGCCGACATGACCCTGATGCGCACATTTCATTTACAGTACAGATATATATTCAGCATGTATTCTTGCCTACCAGAACTTAGCACAGTGCCTGGCCGTTGGTTTGTCCTCAGTAACTATACAAAGAATTAGAGTACACAACGTAGGGTGAAGACTAAGCACTCAGAAATAGGCAAACAAACTCTCCTGGAATTTAGAAGTATGGGTACTTTCCCTTTCAGATTTCAAGGAAGGGGAATATTGCAGCACATCCTCAAAGATTGAGTGGGATTTGATGTTGGAGCTACAGAAATACCGTCTGGGATCAATCAGCAATGCGGATGTATATTTTTATATATTTTATAGTTTTGTAGGGTGACCGCAGACACTTTATCTTACTTCCTTCTGAGATATGCTTAAAACTGTGTTCTAAATACCCTCAACAATCCTCTCTAAACTCTGAAGACTCTAACAGGTGTGACTGTATCCAGGTATGTTCTTCATACTGTGTTAGCTTCCAGGAGTTTATTGACTACTGTGTGCCGGCGTATTTCTCTCTCCTTGTCCGAGAGCTACTACCCGGTAGTTCCGTCCTCTCACTCAGAGGTTTGACTGAATGCTCGTTCTTTAGATTTTACAGGAATGAGACCTGACCCAGCACGGATTCCTGAAAGAAATACACTGCTAGCACTTGGTACCGATGGAAGTATCTGATCATTCATAAACTCTAAAATTGTGGATGACAAAACGTATTATCCAGTTCAGCTCAGCGGGGTTCTCTTATGTTCAGTGTTTTTAAAATGCGTTTTATGGCGGTGGTAGAGAGCCCTGGAGAAAGGATTTTCGGTGATTTTAACAGACATGGCTTCCATTCCTGTCGGGATGTAGAAGGTGCGGAGGGTACAGCAGTCCTTTACAGAAACCCGTCATCCCCCCCATTTAGAATGGGCATACTGCTACTGCTGCTGTGTTTCCATAGCAAACACACTTTCAACTCCATAAACACGTATGTATAGGGAGCACCTGGGGGACTCAGTCAGTTAAGCGTCTGCCTTCGGCTCGGGTCATGATCCCAGGGTCCTGGGATCCAGCCCCGCATCGGGCTCCCTGCTCAGCCAGGAGTCTGCTTCTCCCTCCCCTCTGCCTGTTGCTCCCTCCGCCTATGCTCTCTCTCTGTCAAATGGATAAGTGAAATCTATTTTTAAAGATTTAATTTATTCATTTGAGAGAGAGAATGAGAGAGAGAGAGAGAAAGCATGAGAGGGGGAGAGTGAGAGGGAGGAGCAGACTCCCCACTGAGCAGGTAGACCGACTTAGGTCTCCATCCTGGACTCCAGGATCATGACCTGAGCCAAAGACAGATGCTTAGCCAACTGAGCCCCCCAGGCACTGCCGAATAAATAAAACCTTTAAAAAATACTTATGTATAGGATGCCATCTCCCCCTGCCCCGAAAGTAAAATATGTATTTAACTTTTAGTTAGCCAACCAGATAGCTTATTTAGGATGTTTGGAACAATTCAGGTTGTTTAAATTTCTACACTTTATTTACTGGTCAAGTGAATTGTTTTCCCCATTTCGCCAGTATTTATTAACTCTATGCTGTAGATCCTTCAGGATGGAATAAAAAGTCTCTGGGTCTTTACAGACTTTTGCTCTAGCAAATATACAAGGTACAGTATGTATAGAGATGAGTCATTGCTTTCTGTTTTCAGATGAGTTGAGGATAGTTCTCATTACCTTGATAAAGAAGTTGGAACAAAGAATCACCCCACATTAGGCTTTACTCTTGCATTTTGAATATCTTCTGCCACGCTGGATTTGATTAAGTAATGAACGGCAGTGAGGGATTTTTCGTTGTCAGTTAATGTTTTGACGCAATTTTTAAAAGCCAAATATAAGTTTTATAGGCTATTCTTGTTTTATTTATACTTCTTTGCCAGTTCTTTGTAAGAATGAACTGTTTATAAGTAATTTAAAATCCTTTTCTCCATGATGAGAACTTTTTAATGCTAATTACTTTATAAAAATCTAAACCTTTACTGAAGCACGAGTTTCAGTTTCATGTGTTTATCACATGGTGATTTAATGAAGCATAGTTTGTTAAAGCTGAATAAGGTAAAGAAAGGCACATTTGAGATCTAGCAATAATGCCCTAGTGTGATTATATTTTAGGTCAGCTTCAGGTTCCGTTAATCTGCAGCGTAAATAATTATATGTGTTAAATTGTGTAATATGCCTCTGTTTGGAGTGAAAGTCGGAATGTGCAGTGTACGGAGAGGCAACGTTTGCAGGAGTGGATGTGACAATGTGGGAGACGGGGGTCACAGCTATTGCTCCCGGGGGGTGGCTCCTGTCTTCCTTCCTTCCAGTCCTCTACTTCACTTCTCTTTTACCACGTTCTTTCTTTGCGTCTTTTACTTTATGAATACACTATTTTAAGCTCACCAAAATCTAAAATACTTCCTTGGAAATTAAGCCTCAGTTGTGGAAAGCGCCGCGCCGGTCTCGTCCGTATACCGTGCAGACGTCTTGATGGCGTGTCCGGGTCTGTGAAGGTACCAGGAACACGTCTGTGCACCTTGCATGGCGACTAGTTCCATCCTGGTTCCCGCGTCCTGCTCAAGGGCATCAGGCATCTGTCTACAGAAGGCTTGGAAGTTTAATTCGTACTGTATGTTCATCAGCACTTCCGCCGGGTGGCCTTGAACCCCAGTCAAGGTGTTTATCACATGGTGATTTAATGAGTAAATCCAACACATCCACACGGTCAGTTCTAGGTAGTATCTGGGAGCGGGGCTCCATGGGAAAGGACACGTGTTAAGTCAGCACTGCTCTGTCTTCTGAGCACATAGCAAACTCATCCAGGAAGGGCATTTCTTGGATATTAAGAATGTACTTGTGCTTCCATTCGCTAACTTGGTGCTGAAATCCCAAAGTCGTGGTGTGCATGGGGCAGGTTCAGAGTGAAGGCTTTGAAGCCCAGTGGCCTAGACCCCAAATCCAGGCTCCACCACTGACAGTGAAGTTCTGAGCAAGGGACGCCCATGTTCTGAACTGCTTCTTTCTCCGTCCCTCTCCCTCCCTGCACTGGTCCTCTCCTGTCCTCCCCTCTGCCATTTGAGACAACAGAATTTGCCATGGGGCCAGGCTTGGCAATATATATCTGCATGTATCCTTCCTCCCTCTCTCTCTTCCCCCCACCCCATCACATGCATGTGCACACACACGCACACAAACACACCTACACACACACATCTAAAACAGCGTGACTTAATGACACGTTATGAAAGGACCTGCTGAGAGGTGTTGTTGATGGTGCTGGAGTCTCTGTCCGGAGTGCATGTATTCATGGAAAGCCCTCAAGATCTTTCGCTGTAGGACAAACAGACTGGCCCCCACCCCGAACCCTCGTTCTCTGATCTTTGGCAGCATGATTGAATGGATGTCTGTTAGTCCTTTTCAGAGCTCTCAGAGCCTGGGGCCACTGCCCTAGTTTGCTGGATCTCTGGGGAAGCTCCTCATGGAGTATTTACAGAACCCAAATACACAGAGGTTTGAAATTAGAGCGGTTTTATCTTTTTTTGTTGTCATTGTTGTGCAAGGATGATGGATGTTCGCAGAGCTTTGTAAGAATGGGGGGAGATCAAATTAATAGCACTGCTTAGATACTCTCTATTTGTATCTCTAGAGAAGTCTGCATATCTGATGAGCAAATTCATTAGCATATCTGTTTGGATAATGGTAATTAATCTGATTGAAGACATTTTTGTTTTTTCCCCTTAATATGAATTTTCAAATATGCCCCTTTGTGCCCAGGACGTAGGTTTGCATTTACTTTTTTTTTTTTTATCATACCATATAGAGGATGTTTATAGTAACATAATAACGTATTCTCTTTGTATGTCAGTTCTCAGCTGGTTAGTGCTGCAGTAAATTGAAGATTTAAGTGGGTGGATAAGCATATTTGATTAATTTAGGTAATTATTTCTAAGATATTCCAAGGTGCTGAGCTGCCACCTAGTTATTTTTGCAATGTATCCAAAATAATAATAATGATAATAATAGCTATTATTATCATTATTTTTCAAAACTCGAATGGGCCTTTTCATAGCAAGATGATACATTGATTATGCATTTTCTCATACTTGAAATCGGAAAAGCCTTTTTATTGGGTGGAGTCAGGGAGGAAGGATACACAGAGCCAAATCAGATGACAGATGAGGCAAGAAGAGATGGAGGAGTTTGCCTTTTCTGTGGCTAAGAAGAGCAGGGATGAGAAGCATCCCTGGAAGAATTGGCCAAGGTTCTACCTGGAATGCTGGGTGAAGGTGTCAGATTTCTGGGTGATAGAGAGCAGCACCGGGAGCTGTTGGGGACCTCGCAGACTGTCCCTGTTCAGGATGGACCCAGCAGGAGCCAGCCCTTATTCCCCAGGTCCAAACAGAACGTCATGGAAAAGCTTCTCATTTCCCCCTCTCTCGCTCAGCTTTGATGAAAGGGGATGGTATCTCAATTAGGAGTCATTCTATGAAATGTATGTATGTTACATAGAAAGTATGTAAAGTATGTGAACAGAACCTAGAGACCTGTACAACCCTAAATCCTACAAAGATAGGAGAGGTCTGGACCTACCTGCACTCTGGCATGTCGATATTCAGGTTGTAACTACTTGAAGCAAGAAAATACCAGAAAAACTTAATTTAAAGCATACCAAAAATACACACCTGAACATACCATCTGGGGAAATGTAGTTCCTCAAACAGGCCTGGCACATAGTAGGTGTGTTGATTCATCTAATAAATATGAAGCATTTATTGCTCTGCTAAGGAGCTGAACTTGCAGAAACGTGAATAGGTCCCTCTGCTCGGCAGCCATCAGAATTCCCCTTGGCCGTGGACCTTTGCAGATTGAAGCATGAGCAGTGTAAACAGGTCTGGGTTAGCATCCCACAGGTAGCCTTTCGGCCCTTCCCAGCCCTGCAGTGGGAGAGAGTGGCGATACCTCCTTTATGCTGCTACTACCCGCAAGGGTACCCAGACTCCGTATACACGGGGCTATCTTTTCCCGACTCCGTATACACGGGGCTGTCTTTTCCCGACATGCGAACCAGCCACCTGGCTCCAAGAACTGTGCTCACCTGGGCTACAAGAGGTGGTACGTTCCGGTTCAGGGAGGAAGAAGCCACGTGGGTCAGAGTACAGTCCACCTGCCTGGGTAGGATCTGAAAGCTCCAGTTGCAGCCAAGCTCACCTGTACACCTGGCGCCTCTCCGGGCTGCTGATCTGGGCACAACCCCAGTCTAGACGTGAAGATTGGTCCAAGACGCAGTCAGAATGAGGTTTAAAACATAGTGGATCTGTTTGGTCTTTGCAGCTGCAAGGCTGCACGTTTCTGGAGCAACCCCATTAGTATGTCATTGGGGATGACACAGTGCCTGGATGAAAATACTCAAATGGCGGGCAATCAAAAGCAAATAAAGATTGAGTCTGCTGTCCTTCAAAAATGCCATTTCATTCTGAAGTCTCTCCTGGGGCTGCCTACCACCCACTCAGACCAATCTGCCGCAGGGGCGAAATCTCCCATTCAGAGAAATGACAGCTGGTGTTGAAAATGATTTATTTCCATAGCATTCTTGTATTTAACGCCGTGTAGGTGTGAAACACTTTGCTAAGAGTTGGGCCGGTAATGCTACCTAAACTAAAATCCCTGCTCACATTGTAGTTGGAGATAAATCTGAGTCAGAGGGGCGCTATCCTGGAAATGAATTAGATGCCCCGGGGCACAGGGGAGATATTGGTGCATTAATATGACACGGCAGCAGAGTTTCAGGGAAGAAGCCTGCTGGAAATCCTGAAGAATTAGCTGTAGTTCCTTAGACAGACAAGGTCTCAGAGGGGGAAAGAATGCATATCATATAGGAAACTGCACTGAAGTGGGAACTTTTAGGATATAAATTGGAAAATCCCAGTCAGTTAGGGAACTAGATTCGAATTAACTGATCTTTTTTTTCTTAATTAACTGATCTTAAAATAATAACAACATTGCAACAATGTAAAGGCAAAACTTTATGGGCTCTTTTCATCTGTGGGAAGGGGGTATCACTAAGGAGGTTCTTTGGTACTTCGTTTCTCAAAACAATGGACAAGGAAGGATGTTTAAGAATCCTGTAGGAATGGTACTGCTGACAGTTACATTTAAAAAGTGTCCTGGGGGAGGCGCCTGGGTGGCTCGGTTGGTGAGGTGTCGGATCGCAGGGTTGTGGGATCAAGCCCCATGTCAGGCTCGCACTCAGCAGGGAGTCTGCTTGAGATTCTCTCTCCCTCTGCCCCTCTGCACACAAGCTCTCTCTCTCTCAAATAAATAAATCTTTTAAAAAGTTTCGTTTTTAGCAAAAGATACATATAAAAATTATATTTGTTTAGGGATGTCTACGATTTATATCTGCTTGGCTACGTCAGGCTTTTGAAGAAGACATCTGGCTTAATAAAACTTTAGAAGGACAAATAGTACTTTGGATCCCTCTACCTCCAAACCCTCCATTTTACCATTAAGATATTTTTTTAGGCAGATGTTTTGAGGCATAACTTAAACCTAGTGCGATTTTGACCCATGTCAGCAGTTACATAAGCATGGGCGCCATCGCTCTGCAGAATGTTTTTGTCGCCTGAAAACACTCCCCAGAGTTGCTCCGCAGTCAGTCTCCTCTCCCACCGGCGGGTTCTGGCAGTCTTCCATATGCCTTCTGTCTTTGTGGTTTTGCCTTCTGATACATATCATCCACATGGGATGATGCGGTGCGTAGCCTGTGGGTCTGGACTTTTTCATCGAGCACGTGCTTCGTAGACCTCTCCGTGTCATTGCGTGTGTCTGTCGTTTATTCATTCTTATTGCTGAGTGGTCTTCCATTGCACGGAAATTCTGTAATTTGCTTATCTATCCAAGTGCTTGTGGGCTCTTTTGGGTAAAACCGCTCTTTTGAAGACTTGTGTACGTCTCTGTGGTGTCAGCCCTTTGGTATAAATACCTACAAGTGTGGTGAGTATCTATTTATATGAATCTTCCAAACCATGGTTTTCCAAGATGGCCCCTCCTTGGTGCACACCTGCCAACGGCGTGTGAGTTCTAGATGTCCCACATCATTGCCAGCACCCAGTGGTGCTGTCACTTGCTCATGGTGTGTAATTTTAGCCACTCTGGTGCATGTGTCTTGATATCTCACTGTGGTTTTATTTGCATTTCCCTAATGACTAATAATGTGGGGCATCTTTTCATCCCTCCTCTGTAGGTAACTGTCTCTTCACGTCTTTTGCCCGTCTCGGGTTTTCTTATCATTAAATCATGAAAGTTTACATGTGTGTGTGTGTGTGTGTGTGTGTGTGTGTGTGTGTGTGTGTGTGTGTGTGTTTGTGTGTGTTTATATAATATTACTATATAAACGGGTATTTATCAGATACACTTTTTGCAAATAATTTCTCCCAGTCTGAGGTTTATCTTTTCTGTTTCTTGAAGTGTTTTTCAGAGTTTTTGATTTTGATGAGGTCCAGTTTGTCCATTTTTTTTTTCTTTTATGGTTCATGCTTTTCATGTTCTATCTAAGAAGTCTTTACTTAATCTCTGTCATGAAAATATTCTCCTCTGTTTTCTTCCAGAAGTTTTTTAGGCTTTACCTTTAGGTCTGTGGTCTATTTTGAGTTCATTTTGTTTTTGTTTTGTTTTGTTTTTAATGTATGAATGCCTTTTGGTTCCAGTACCACTTGTTGAAAGACAAATCTTTTTTGTTGGATTATTTTGACCATATAGGAATGGGTTGAAAACAACTGAACATATATGTGTGAGTCTATTTCTGGATGCCGTATTGTGTTCTACAGATGTATATGGCTGTTTATATGCTAATATCAAATTACCTTGATTACTGGAGCTTAGTCTTGAAATCAGGTATTATGCAATTTCCAGCTTTTTTTTTTTCCAAGTTATTTTAGATTTTCTAGGCCCCTTATATAGAATCATATTGTCAGGTGTTTTCTTTTTTTTTTTTGTTTTTTAAAGATTTACTTATTAGAGAGAGAGAGAACCGGGGGGAGGGACAAAGGGAGAGAATCCTCAGGCAGAGCCTTGATGTAAGGTTCAGTCTCATCACCCTGAGATCATGACCTGAGCTGAAATCAAGAGTCAGACATTTAATGGACTGAGCCATCAGGTGCCACCGTAGTGTCCATTTTAATTAAAAAATACACAAACACACACACACATATATATATATATACACATACATATGCTGAGTGTTGATTGGAATTACTTTGATTCTACATATGAAATTATGAGGAGTCAACATTTTAATAATATATTTTATCAGTGTTATGTTGTTTTCTGCATACAAGTCTTACACATATTTCCTTAGATTCATGTGTAAGAACTTTGTGTTTTTTGGTGATGTAGAAAATTTTTAAATGTGATTTCCACATGTCTATGCTCGTCCATTAAAAATGCACTTTGTTTTTCTATGAGATAGTTGCTTTAAACTTATTAAAATATAAATATAGAAAGAAAATATTGTCCTAAAATGTAGTTTTTGATGAGTTTACTTAGAAGTGACTGTCATGCTATTGAAGAGTGTGTTTACTAAAGCACGTCCTCGTTACAACACCCCTCAACTAAAGTATTTCTCACTCTAATCTGTAATTTTTTTTTAAAGATTTTATTTTTTTATTTGACACAGAGAGAAAGATCAGGTCACAAGTAGGCAGAGAGGCAGGCAGAGAGAGAGGGGGAAGCAGGCTCCCCGCTGAGCAGAGAGCCCGATGTGGGCCTCGATTCCAGGACCCTGAGATCATGACCTGAGCCGAAGGCAGAGGCTTTAACCCACTGAGCCACCCAGGCGCCCTCTAATCTGTAATTAATGAGAACTGGTGTTCTCTTGGGATCTAAGAGCGGTGATAACGTTAGAGAACGTTCCTTCTCTTATCCTGAAGTTCTTTCCCTGTTGAAGGGGGCATCTTCCCCCCAAGATTTAGTGAGATTAAATGGGGATTAAACACAGAGCACTTAGCGCTTCACCCACCTTTGCTGGGTTGAGTATTGGGTTAGCTTCCGGGGTCTGCTGTAACACGTCACCACAAACTCGGTGGTCTAAAACACCCAAGAAATGTGTGCACTCACCTTGTGGAGGCCAGGGGTTCAAAATCAAAATGTCAGTGAGGTTGGTTCCTTTCAGGGGCTCAGTGACAATTCCTTTGCAGGCCTGTCTCCTGGCTCCCGGTGGCCCCGACCATCCTGAGCGATCCTAGCTTGTAGCTACTCTCTTCTCCGGTGTCTGCCCGTCTTCCCTTGGCCTTCGTCTCGGCGTCTCTGTGTCCCAGATCTTTCGCTCCTTTCTCTTACCCCCGAAATCCAGGATGGCCTGGATTAACTTGATTACATCTGCGAAGACCCTCTCTTGAATAAAGTCACATTCCCAGTTACGGAGGGTGAGGCCTTGAAGGCACCTCTTCCTGGACGCTCCGCCAGCACGAATGTCCAGACAGAGACATGTACAGATCAGGGCATGCTTCACAGTAAACATCCAGTCATACACAACCTGGGTAAGACTATAGAAAAGACCCAAATTGGACGTATGATGGTTTTACGTCCGTAGATAATCTGACTTGTGTCTGGATAACTCTCTCTATTCTAGTCTACGTTTTTAGAACCTTTGTTGTCTGACAGTTTTATGTAGGGAAGACCTCTGATCAGTTTTAGGGCACCAGAGTTTTTGCCCATTTTATATCCATGTCAGATTCATCTTTCAGCTTTGAGGTGGGAGGAGTGTTGGTCTTCTGCTTGTTGATTTTGTGCTTTATGAGGCATGTTATTTTCAAAGGTAAAAAAAGGAAAAATTAAGCAAGAAACAGAAATTGCTTTCAGCGTTTATTTGTGTGAATGTTTTTTCTTGCTCTGCTATGAAGGAGGCACGACCAAATGAAGAGCACAAAGTGGAGAAACACCATTTTTATGGCAACGGTTCTGTTGTGATGGTTCTTCCGTAGCCATCTCTGTACCACTTCGGGTCAGCGTGGTTAGCACCTCCAGAGGACACACACTGCGGGAGTAACACATCAGTAGCTATCAGGTCACTTCAGGAAAAACTCTGGAAACGTTTCTCCAAGTAAGAAGTATTCTAAACTGATCACACTAAAGGTGAATTTCAGATTTTAGGAAAAATAAAGTTCTGATGTATTGGACCTTCCTCTTAATTTGTCAAATAGTTCTGACTATTTTTGTTTTACTCTTACTGCAAAAGGTTGGTTCTTAGCACCTGGCTCCAGCTGAGTGCCAGACACTGTATTACCACATTAACCTGTCCTTTCTGTTCCTTCGAACACACTTGAGTTGGGAGGATTATTAGTTCCATCTACAGATAAGGGACCCAAATCTCAATGAACTTTACTCATTTATTCCTTCTGTAAATATTTATTAAGCCAGACACTATGCCAAATGTCAGACATACAACAGTGAACAAGATTGAGCTAGAAACTGGGGCGCCTGGGTGGCTCCGTTGTTTAAGCATCCCACTCTTGATTTTGGCTCAGGTCATGGTCTCAGGGTCCTGGGATGGAGCCTCGTGTCGGGCTCTGCCCTCGGTGGGGAGGTCGGCTTGAGATTCTCTCTTTCTCTCTCCTTCTGCCTCTCCCCCCAAGCACTCACGTTTGTGCATGCTCTCCCTCTCTCAAAAATAAATAAATTAAAAAGAATGAAAACAAAACAAAAAGAATGAGTGAAAAACTGAGAAGAGCCAGGATCCAAACACGTGTCTGTTGACGCTAAAATTTACATTCTTTCTGATAAACACCTCTGCGGAATCTGACACTACTTGCCAGACTCTTGGTGTGTGTGTGTGTGTGTTAAACTTGAATGGATATGTTACTTATATGTTAAATACTATGTGATATATACGTTAATTCCTTATTGGGAAGTCTTTCAAATGAATCCCTGAGTTGTGTTACAGTGGACTAGGGCATCCTTTTCCTGTCAGCGAATTTGCTTTGGAACAGATAGGACATATGCATGAAAAGTCAGGAGTAGTAGCAAGTGGTGTTTGTATTACAAATTTTAAATTAAATAAACTTTTGGGGCCCCTGGGTGCCTCAGTTGGCGAAGCGTCTGCCTTCGGCTCAGGTCATGATCCCAGGGTCCTGGGATCAAGTCCCACATCGGGCTCTCTGCTCAGCAGAGTGTCTGCTTCAACCTCTCCTTCTGCCCCTACTTGTGTTCCCTCTCTTGCTGTCTCTCTCCCTGTCAAATAGACAAATAAAATCTTTTAAAAAATATATACTTTTATGGTCCAGATGCTATTTGCACGTCTTCTAAGAGATTCGTGTTGTGGTTCTGAGTTTAAGGGTGAGACATGGGCTGTGGGAACAGTAAGGTTCTTGCTGCACCTGAGGCCCTGCCCCCCCCTTGCCCGACGCGCCTGCCCCCGCCTGGGCCTTCTCCGACACCTGCTCCTCTCCAAGCCTCTTCCTCTGCTGCCACTTCCTTCGTGTGTGTCTCTAACTTCTACCAGGGGCTTCCTTCACGTTTGAACGTGTTCGGGTGTCTCCCAAGTGAAACCATCTGAGCACACGCTGTCCCTTTCCTCTTCTGTTCCCCCCCCCCCCCCCCTCCCCCCCCCAGCTAGCACCATACGTCTCTTCCTCTAAAACATCTTCCTTTGAAGACGTTCTCCACGCTCCCCGTCCTTGCTTTCTCCTCTGCTGTGCATTCATCACCGCCTGAGTCCCCTCCTCTCATTTCCACTGGTAAGTGCTTTATCCAAGGACTTGGCCTGGCCCTTGTTACCAGTGAAACTTCATCGCCCATGTGTTTATTTTGTTTCTAATGCAACTGAACATTAGTTCACATTTCTGACTCCTTTCTTGTCTGTCTTTGTGTTGCCTGCTCGAGGCTTGTGCCTACTTTCTTGTTACGGTTGACCCATTTCTTTTAAGTGATTTAGTGGGGGAAGGAGCTGATTTCCTCACTCTTTGACCTGCATCCAGGAGAATTCAGAAGTTAAAACACCACCACTGGTAAAGGTCAACAGTGAATGTGAGGCAGACAGGGCTGAACAAGCAAACGATGGTGCCATTTTACCAGAACTGTATTTCCAGAAACAGGAGATTTTCTTCCTCCTTTCTGGTCATCACTGCCCAACAGTAAAGACCCGCTGGTGAGGTAAAGACGCCATCTGTGTGTGGTGGTGTTTGTTGCGAAGCCCCCTGAGGATCGCCTGTCTGGCTCCCACTGTTGGAATGGTAGGCGCTCTGGGCTCCTAGCGCATCGAGCTTGTGAAAAACACCTTGCCTCCTCTTCTGCTAGCCTCTCTGCTTCTTCTGTGACTCATGAGTCTTCTTCCTTCGGAAATGTCTCTGTTCCGCCTCTCGCTGTGCTGTATATCTCTTTTATCTCTGTCTTTTATCTCTGTCTTCACAACCAAGATCGCCCTGCCATTCGGAGGCTTCTGGAATTCGGGGCCATTGTGTCACCCAGTTTTATGGACTCGTGAGATTTTTACACTGAGCGGGTGTCATTTTGTGTCTCAGCATCATAGCTAGTTCTGTTTCTCTGGATTATGCAAGTATCTTCAAAGTCCCACCTTGTTGACTATATGTGCTTCTCGTTCTGTACCTTCTATTGCAAACTATGGAACTGATTTGGCACCAAAAATGTTTATATTTATGTGGATGCAATTTAATTTTATAGATGACTATGATTTTGTTGAAAGATATAAATAATTTATCTTCAATTTATGCCTATTATGACTCTTTAACACATTTTCATAGGAATGGGAAACCCATCAGGAGCATTTTTGTAGTTAGATAATTGCCTTCTAAAAGCTCTTTGAGCAATGATTAGTTTCTGTAGGAATGAATTGCCATCTCATTTAAATTAAGTGAGAAAATAAAATGACCACAAACTTTAAGATACAGATTGATGAAAAAAACAGACACAGCAAAAAGTTAAATTTCAGTTATTTTGCATAGTGTTTTTACCCAACTATCTAACATAGGAGAGAGAAAACAATAATGTCTCCTTGGAGGAAAATTTATACATTGCAAATGGAATCTCTGCTTCTTAGTATTCTTTCTGAAAACTCTTGCAATATAAAAAGGGCCCATTTTTTGTCCTCAAAGGTGTCGTTACGAAATCAAGTTAGAATGCTGTCCCACTTCAGTTCAATGGACTGAGGTTCATAAGAGAAGCTCGCCATTCCAGGTTTCATTATAAGAAAGTATCTGGTCAATTAAATCATAAGCATATAAACCGACTAGTAGAAGAAAGTATGACTTAAAATCATAGCCTGGAAAATTACAGTTAAGAGCAATATTCTGTCTCATAAATTACTTCACTGTGTTTCTGTCAGTGAATAAAAACAGAAATTCTGTGCCAGACATAGTTAGAATAAAGCTCCCACAGAATGGAGACGTCGATTAAAACAGGAGAAAGGAAGATCTTTTCTGAGTTTTTCTACAGACTTCTCAGGACATTTCATAGAAAGGCCACCTGTTCCTCCATCCACGACGTGGGGCAGTTACCAGTTTTAGAAGCATGGTCATGAAAATTCTGAGAATTCACATGGTTGACACCAGGAAGAGATACGACCCCACCTGCCATCTCACCCGTGTTGCATTAGCTCGAGTTGGCCAGGAAAGAAATAAAAAAGACAGCAAACAAACAAACAAAATCAAAGTTTCCTCTATTCCTTTTGCAAATCACTGTGCGGAAATTTACGGAGCACTTTCTGTAGTCTAACTAAGGAATTCCAAGGTTTCCAGCTCATCAGAAATTAGTGAAGATCTAGTATGCCTCCTTAGTAAAGATCAAAATGTCACTTAAGAAAAGTTTCTCAAACAGTGGTGTATTCAGTTTCATGAATGATTCCTTAGAGTAAAATGAACAAAACAGCTCTTTTTTGCTCTTCTCTCTGTAAGTGTTGTCATCAATCCGAACAGGCTGGGTTTTGCTGGATTTCTACTGGGTTCCGCTCAGAACTCGGAGTGGGGGTCCGTGCCATGCTTACAAGCTCACATTGTCATTCAAAAGCTCATTGGCTTCCGCCACAGAAAGGAATGAGATACTGATCCATGTTTCTGAACGTTATGCTAAGCAGGCACAAATGGCCACATTTGTATGATTCTGTTTAGATGAAATATACAAAATCTGCACATCCATAAAGACAAACACAGATTGGGGGTTGCCCGAGGCTAGGAGGATGATGGGGGGTGAGTGCCAGAGCAAGTACCTAGTGTGTACACAGTTTTCTTTTGGGGAGATGACAATGTTTTAGAACTAGGTGGAGGTGGTGGTGGCACCACATTATGACTTTATTTTTATTTTTTTATTGTGTTATATTAGTCACCGTACAGCGCATCATTAGTTTTTGATGCCGTGTTCCATGATTGATTATTTGCATATAACCCCCAGTGCTCCATGCAATCCGTGCCCTCCTTAATACCTGCCACCAGGCTCACCCACCCCCCACTTCCCCCCTCTAAAACCCTCAGCTTGTTTCTCAGAGTCCACAGTCTCTCATGGTTCATCTCCCCCTCTGATTCCCCCCCCCATCATTTTTCCCTTCCCTCTCCTAGTTTCCTCCATGCTGTTTACATTCCATGAGTAAGTGAAACCATATGGTAATTGACTTTCTCTGCTTGACTTACTTCACTCAGCATAATCCCCTCCAGTCCCATTCATGTTGATGCAAAAGTTGGGTATTCATCCTTTCTGATGGCTGCATAATATTCCATTGTATATATGGACCACATCTTCTTTATCCATTTGTCTATTTATCTTTTGGAGGGCATCTCAACTCCTTCCACAGTTTCACTATTGTGGACATTGCTGCTATTGAACATTGGGTACTTTATTAATGGCCACTGAATTATTCACTTCAAAATGGTTAATTTTATGTTATGTGAATTTAACCTCAATTAAAAATGTACACCAAAATATGTTTTTTAAATTTCTTGAAAAAGAAAAAAAAAGCATATGGCTATTTGTGTACTTGTACTATATTTGATTACATTCTGTAGACACAACAGTAGTGTTTATAGTATCTGGCAGGGGGTTTTATTCAATAAATATCAGTAACGAAACTATTTGAGAATTGGGTAATCATTGGGGTTCCCCCCCACCCAGGAATTACCATTGTAGGGGAGGAAATTTTTTTCCATTTCCCCTTCTAGATTCATTGACTTATCTAATAATTGGATATAAGACAGATTAATGAGAAAAACTAATTTAATTTGGTATTTATGGAAGCCCCAAAAAACATGAGACTCAAAGAAGTGATGAAAGCAGGCAACTTTTATACCTTTTTGAAAAGAAAATAATAAATTTGTGAAGACTTGGCAAGACGAAGAAGTTTAGGTGTGCCGTAACAAATTAATAAAGCAGTAACAAGGCTTATTTATACTTAGTTCTCGGGCCTGCGTTCCCTATCTCCGGTGGCAGGGATGCCTTCTACTCTGCCTGCAGAAGGAGGGTGCCTTTTGCATGGGAGATTCAGTTCCTGCTTTCAGGGGTTTAAGGAGGGTCAGAGGGTTTTCTCAGCCTGGGTCTTTCTTAAGTAACTTTAACTCAAAATAACCAGTGTGTCAAAGGGACAGATTTAGGGGTGGCGTAGTCTGCTCCTGTCCCCATCCAACCACTGGAGATTTTCCACCTAGAACTGTACCCTTCTGTCTCGGTTCTCTCCCTGTGTAATTGCTTGTCTTGAATTTTACATCTTCCCAAGAACCTTTGTAGTCTTTTCTACTGCAGTTACTACTGTGATGTTGGAAGCTTGCATTCAGAATAACTCCTATGGTAGAATCATTTCTGAAAATCCATTCCCATGCTGGCTCTGCCCTTAGGCATCATTAATGAAGGTGTCAACTAGAAAGGTCACTAACAGCAGTGCCTGCCGTCACCCCACTGGTCATCTGAGTAGAATTTGATCTATTGCCTTTAATAATTGCCCTGTCCTTGTCAACTAATTCTCAGTTCATGTTGGACGCCTTATGGTCAATACAATTAAAATTAATTTTTCTCATTTTATGGCCGTGAGATGCTCTTCAATACCATACTGGCCATCCCTGAATACCAAACTTTTTTTTTTTTTTGCTACTTCCGGGCACGCACTTCTGTGTAATGATTATGGGAGTTAATGACCATGGTTTCCATAGTAATGGAGAGCCAATTTTTCACCTCTGTATCACCCTGGGTTGGCTCTTCTCTCTCCTGGCTTTAATCTGCACCCTGTTTGGCTGCTCATTAGTGCCGCTAAGGCCCAGAGAAATAGCAAGGAGGGTTTCTCTTCACTCTGCCTGGCTCATGGCCTGTTTTCAGCCTGAAAACTGCGTGAGGGGTGGGGGCTGAGGGCGAGGATTGGTGGTGGAGAATTGCGTGGGTGCGTGGTTTATCCGTCCGTGGGAGCTTCCCCTGATAGACGCCTGCAGCTGCAGGGAGAGTCTCAGTCGGGGCCTGCGGTGCGACCCTCAGCCCCGTTTTTCCCACCGAAGCGGAGCTAGTTTTCTTTAAAATACTGAAACTGGACTCTGCAGTGGGCCGTCAGGACTGGTCTGAAATTCAGTCCCCTTTCTGACTCAGCCTCGTCTTTCTTGCCGCAGAAGGACTCTCGTTCTCCCAGTCTCCCCCCACCCACCCCACCCCCGGCTCATGCTTCGCTGCTGCTGCTGCTTCTCGGGTCCCTGTGCGAATGGAAGGCAGAGCTAACCAGCGGGCTTCACACCGTCCGCTCCGGCAGCCCAGCTGCGGTTGCCTCTGTGCGCTCTGCCTGCCTTCCAGCCCCAAGCCAGGAATTCAGGCGCCCTCGCACACAAGGACCGTGTTTCTTGAATTGCCCTTGTTCGCTCTAGTTTCTTCACTTTCTTCCTCCCACTGGATTATTCCCATCATCACGTACATCTACTCAGCAATTTCCGCAGTAAGACAGACGCCCTCACAGCCCCTTCATCTTTGAAGGTGTTTTTCACCTTCCCTGGAAGAATTCTGTCCTGAGAAAGCTGTGAATCCTACTTCTCCCCATCTCCTTCCTTCCAGCAGACCCCTGGACGTCCTCAGACTAACCTTTCTGTCTCCACCACCCCCACAGCGTCTTCCTGCCAGTGACCACCGCCATCTTGCCAAATGGAGCCACAGATGCTCAGTCCTCTTCCCAACCTCTCCACAGCGTGGGACCCACTGTTCAGGGAACATTTGCTTCATTTGGTTTCTAAAGCTAAACATGATTTCTTTATTTGCCTCCCTATGATACCCATGGGTTTTCATCGAAGTGTCCTGCACATACAGAGTCCAGGAAGCAGTTAGTCTACTCACAGATGTGTACAAGATGATTCATTTGTATCTTGGGAGACTGAAATAAGTCAGTGCTTCTTAATCACTATCAAAGATAATAGCAGATTTACCGTAGCTACGTTCTAGTAAATCATTTCGGCCACCTGTTCGTGAACCTGATACATTCATCTGAGTGGTCACCTTCACTTAGTCTTCATGGCGTTTCCACTAAAGGATGTTGAACCATTCACCTCTTCTCTGAACTTCCTACCGGACTGTTTAGGTGGTTGCCTGATTTTTTAGACCTTCACAAAGCCATTGAAAGTGACAGTGCAAATGGGAATTTGGAAATTCTCCGTGTGCCTTTGTATTACCAGCGATAACCTGAAAGATGTTTAGAATGCTTTTTGGAAAATAAAGCATCTAACAGTATATTGTCACTGTTCTTTTGGAGTTTATGTGAAAGGGCTTTTGAAAAGTAATTTAACTTGAATCACTGTGAAGAGTTGGGAGCCTGGAAAGGATTTTGCATTTTTTCATAAAGCTTCATTACTGAACACTTAGAGAAAAGCAGCAAGAACTGTTTTGGTTTCTTTGTATTAAGGAAGAGACTTTGAGGCCAGACCCTTAAGAGTCATTTTATAATGAGGCTCTGACAGTGGAGACCTTGCCGTATGGGACAGAAACTCCGAGAGCTTCTGGAATAGCAACGAGATGGGTCTCTGTCAATTACTGCTCTGGATACCAAGTGAGGGCGGTTGGCAGTGTTTGAACAGAGAATGTCTTTGTTTCTGTTTTACTCTAACTGTCCATCTGTTGCTTTAACTTCATGCAGTTGTTTCTGATAGAATACTGTTTGGAGCACTGGCTCCAGTATATCTATATAAAATTCTTCTTAATATCAGTTCCTCCTACGTTTTTGGAGAGAGAGGCTAGAAGGGAAGTTATGAGACAGCGGACTGAAGAACGGGCTTGACGGATAGGAAACATTGCCTGGTGGACAGTCCTCCACGCCCCTCCCTCAATCCCCCGAAAGCCACTCTGCTCACAGACTTTATTGTCCTTCTGGGGGCAAAGGTCAAAGTTTCACTTGACCATTTTGCCTTTCTTCACATTATTCGTACTCTGGATGCTAGCGGCTGACCTATTTTCCTGAAAACCTTCTCAGACCTCGGCTTCCATGGCAACGTTACTGTCGGGCTGTCCTCCCTCTCTCGCCTCCTCGCCCCAACTCTGCTCGGCTCTCTGCCGCGCCGGGGTCCTCCCGTGCCTCCTCCCCTCCTCCACCCCGCGCTCAGGAGCTGCTGCGTGGAGGCCTCACCTGCCGCCCGCGAGCTCACCTTCTTCCCGGGAACCGCCCGTCCTCTCCCGCGTCCCAGCGGCCCGCCTGCCTGCCGCCCGTCCTCGCCCCTTGCCCTTGCCCACAGCCCTGCCGGCAGCTCCAGCCAGACGCGGGGGGCCGTCGTTCTTCGTTCGTCGTCCTTTCTGCCGTTTCCGCGCCTCTGCCCGGAGAGCCCCTGCACGTGCACCCCCTGGGATTTGCGCTGAGACTTCACTGCATCCATCCCGACTGTCAACACTGGCATAGCTTCGTTTCGTTGGTGCTTCTGCAGGATAATCCGTGTTCATCAGTATTTGAGATGTGTATTTGAGGACCCCGTGCTCCCATGTTCAGGCCTCAGTTTCGACTCATTTCCTTTCCATATTCTATAGTATAAATACATACCCAGTTCTAAGCAGTCTTGACAATTAGAGCAGCTTTGTCAACTTCAGGGACGTTGTGGATCTTCTTGAAAAAAATGTACAGGTTTCTTTCACTCAATTCTTTTAGTACTTCTTTCACAATGTGGCTTTCTTACGAGTTTTAGAGTGATTAACTCTCCAGTCCAGGCATATTTGAGGAATGCATTTCAATAAGGTCACGTCTCCCGTCCAAGTAGATCAGGACGTTCTATATCCAACACCTGCTTGGACGTGTGCTTGTAACATGGGCCATCCCTCCTTCAGGCCTGTCGCGTCTGCAGCTGGTTTGCAGGTGCCCAGAGTATGTTCGTGCGTCCTAAATCGAAGACCCGCTTCTAACATTTGTAGGGTGACCAACTGCTCTGGTTTGCCCGGGACTGAAGGAATTTCAAGGAGGCTGGACCATTGGTTTTCAAGCCGCAGTGATCTGGTCCCAGCAAACACTAGCTCAACCGTCCTTAGAGTGGAGCAGTTCACAACTTTACCAGATAAAAGCAAGCACCTTAAGGTTTGATTTCTCAGATCACTTCCATTTAAATCTGTACATGTAAATATCAGCCATGTTATTAACCCAGAATGTATTTATTTTAATTATACAAAGATATTCTGTCTCTCTCTCTCTCTGTATATATAATATATATATATTATATATATATTATATATATGTTAGTTATACCTTACATATTTTTACATTAAAAAATTAAATGAAAATTCACACCTGCTCTCCATCAGCTTGTTAATAAGTGTGGGACTTTTCCATGTATTCATTCTTTAAATCTGTATTTGTTAAGTACTGTTGGGTTCATACAAAATACCAAAGACAAGAGATATAGTTATGAACAAGATTATTATCACGTCAGAAAATCCTAATGCTTACTGGATTTTTGTTGGTAATTTGGGCCCCATCCCAGGTTTTCAGAATCCTCAACATTTATATAAGTGCCATCTGTTTGGTATCTCATTGTCCATGAGAACCCCAGTTCTTTTTCCCTAGAGTTCAAGTGTATGACAAATGTTCCATTAAATTGACTCATCTCAGGAGTTAATTTCTTCTGCCTGTGTTGCTGGTTGTTCATGCATTGGGTGAGCCCTACGCCTTTTCATTAGCTTGGGAGAGAAGTATTTGTCTACAATTATCAAACCCTGGTCCAAGACTAAGCCTGTAATAGGAAGGAAGTTGAGCACAGTGTCAGTGTGGGTCAAGGCAGAGACAGACCACAGAGTTCACCTTGAAGTTTGCCCTGAGAATCTGCCACAGATGGCTGGCTGCTTCTGTGCGGTCATTTTTACTGGTACTTAGTTAATTTCCATAGCTTTTTTTTGTTGTTTTACTTAGAGAGCAGTGGGCTGTTTACTGGCATCCATTTCAGCAGAGGCGGCCCTGAACACTGTAGTCTCACCCATTTTATGAAAACTTCTGTACACAGTTTCGTCATCTACAGTCGCCAGAATCCACGTTAGTGACATTTTGTAACGTTTTTGCTGGTAGGTAGGACTCAAATGTGACACATAAAAGAAGGTTGAGTAGTGGAGAGAACTTGGCGTTTCTCAAATCAGAAAGCCCCGAATGTTATTTCAAGAATCTTTTTGTGTCAGAGATAGAGACTGGTTTACTTGTGTGTGTGTGTATATGTGTGTGTGTGTGTGCATGTGCGCACATGCATGTACACACGTGCATGTGTGGATGTATACATGTGGGTGCATATGCATGTGTGTACATATGTGTCTGTGTGTGTGTGCATGTGTGTCTGTATGTGATCTGAAACTGGGTCACAATCTAAAATCCAGATTGTCATCATGAAAAAGTTTTAAGGGCGCCTGGGTGGCTCAGTTGGTTAAGCGACTGCCTTCAGCTCAGGTCATGATCCCGGAGTCCTGGGATCGAGTTCCGCATCGGGCTCCCAGCTCCACGGGGATTCTACTTCTTCCTCTGACCTTCTCCCCTCTCATGCTCTCTCTCATTCTTTCTCTCTCTCAAATAAATAAAATCTTTAAAAAAAATGTTTTAAAAACACGAAGCTTTGGGTATTTGAATATGTCATCATTCTGAGTCCTGAATTTCTCATCTGTTAAATGAGATTACTGGTGACTATTTTGAGGGTTCATTCTAAGGATTGATGGCAGTAATACATGCAAGGTACCTTGCATCGCACCTAATTTACATGATAGGCACGCAGAAGATGTTATCTTTTACTAAAACTAATCCATTAAAATTTAATTGATTAGGATCTATTCAAGTGTACACAGGATTGAGTCAAGATTTAAATCCATAAAACTAATTTTGAAAATACTTTCTGATTCAAAAGACAATGATGTTAAAAATTAACCAAGAAGGTCATTGATTAATTAATTCACTCTGTTTATTGATTTTTCTTTGAGATCATGCTTTTCAGTTCAATAAAAATATTTTTAATTTATTAACCCATTTACTCAAGTCATATTTTTAGAAGCTGGAATATGTCCAAAGGAACATGACAGAAATTCTTAGGTGACTGCAAACTTATGCTATGAGAAATAGTTAAATAATCTGGTGAGAGCTTACAAAAGAGAATACTCAAATGACATTGATTTCATATACTAAAAGGATTATTTCATGCCAGAGAAATTACATTAATTAAATATGTCTTGGAAGAAGGAAGAGTGAAGACAAACTTATTGGAAGTTATGAAGTCATAGAGTTCAGCTCGAAACCAGAACCAGACAGTTATTCTTGAGACTGGTCCTGAACCACCGCAGCTACTTTAGGGGGGATGGGCCTCTGAGAAGGGAGGGTGGGTATGTTTGGATTTGATAGGGTGCTAATCAGCTTTTAGCGTAAAGACCTGATGATTTTTTAGATTGGCTTTTATGGGTTAGATATCCTGATGGGCTCTATATCAAACTTTTTTTTAAAGATTTTATTTATTTGACAGAGAGAGTGAGCACAACAGGGGGAGCGGCAGGCAGAGGGGGAAGGAGAAGTAGGCTCTGCACCGAGCAGGGAGCCCAATGCGGGGCTCCATCCCAGGACCCCGGGATCATGACCTGAGCTGAAGCAGACACTTAACCAACTGAGCCCCCCAGGCGCCCCCCATATCAGACTTCTACATAGAGCAGTCCCATAGGGCACATGCACACCAGACGTGTGTTTGCCATAAATGGGCCTGGAAACAGTCTGGTAAAGCTGCTGAGGAACCTGCACGTTTTTATCTGTGAAGGAATCCTTGTATTTATCAGGTCCGTTTTCATCTAGTGACGGGCATTACATGCTTCTCCCTGGCTTTACTCTGGATTTCTTCCTTCATTTTGCTAGTTACATTTGCTGAGTCCTTAAGCAAAAGTAGAAAAGGAGCCCATCCATTGCTCGTTTTTAGCAGCTTAGGGGATGTAATGAGCCTTGGTGTGAATGCAGACAAGGTTGGGGCACGTGAGCATGGGAGCACCTGCCCAGACGAGCACAGGAGGTGAAGTAATGGCAGCCAGAGGGAGAGAGGTGACGCGTTAGAAAGAAGATGGTGAGCAGACCAAGAAAGGCGTGGAAGGGAGAGGCGATGGTGGCGAAGGACTCCCCCCCTGCCCCTGTAGCTTTTAGGGAGTGGCTTTGAGTGGCTCTCAATTTTGTTGGAACGAGAGGATAACTTAAAGGATGCCCTCGATCATAACATAGTCTTGGTACCTGACAGTGGCTCCCCCTCCAAAGTAATTCACAGACAAGAAATCGGACTTGTATAAAGTGGGACCTGATTCGCCCAAGTCATACAGAGCTAGAATCAGAACATGTGTTTCTTGGCTTTGCACTCTTCTTTCTGATATCAGTCTTGATGGGTTACTGCCCTGAACTGCTCTCTGAGTGTGTGGGCCTCAGGCAGCTGGACCCGTGTGTCAGGGGTGTTAGCCACAGACGGTAATGGTCTGGGATCTTCCAGATCATTGAATGGATCTGACAGCTGAATGAGGGCTCAGACGTCTTCTCATTCAGAGGTTTTCAAATGTTACTTTATCAGGGAAACCCTCAGTTCACATGATATTTCTACAGCAGCGTAATATATAAAGCAGAGATTTTTTTGTTTTTTTAAACAAAGATGATTTAGTTGAAATGAGTATTAGGGCTCTGGACCACTGCCTGCTCCTACTTCCCACTGGCCCCACGGTGACAACCACGAGGCTTCCAAGGTGCGCCATAATTTAAGTCTGCTTGCTGGCCTTTGTTTTATGACCAGGGTTTCTTTGAATGCAGGAGAAAGAGGACATTATTTCAGACTTCCAGGAAAAAAATCTGTATTCTCAAATATGGCAAAAAGAGCCTACAGGGGCAGATTTCAAGGGAGCATGACTCTCGGGGAGTCCAGTGGAGGGGAAGACATGAAATATGAGGAAATCGGCCTTTATACTGTCCCAAACAGGCATTGGTGAGGATTAATCAGCTCCAGTGTAACTGACTCACCATTTCTAAGAACTTTCCCAAAGAAAACAAAACCTGCGAAAACAGGCATATTGCTCTTAATATAAGGGATTGTTAGTGCTGATCTGAAATTGTTTTGTGCAGATGTCTGCTAGGGTCTGCAGTGATGGCTTATCCTAGGGAATCTGCTAAATAGTATCTGGTTTGGACAAGCCACCCCACCCTGTAATCTGGTGGGACAGGGTCTCTAAAGGAAGAGACCAGTTTTGATTCATGCTCTGGAAATCATGCAGAGCGTCCAGAGCCCTCCCGTGATGAGGTCCCGTGATCTCTGCGTAAGGGAAATGGAGGAGGGGGCCAAGATCACGCAATCCCGATTCACATAGGGATGGATCCCGGAAGGTAGTCCCAAAGCCAGGTTTGGTGGTTACTGATGTTTTTAATGATTACATTGCCAGTGAGCTCATGTCTTAGAATCTCCGGGGACCTGAGGCTCCGTCAAGATGGTGGCGTATTCATAACCCATTTCAGTGCTTTTTCCGTCCTAAATCCTTGCCCGAATGCGTAGTAGTGTCCGCTCCTTCCTTGTCTGGAGACCCCTCTTGCCCGGCACTGCACACCAGCTTGGCACACGGGGGCAGCTCTCCCTCGGGCAGAAAGCGCATCTGCGTGCCGGTGGTGCCGATCAGCAGCACGTTTTTCTTCAGGTCGATGGAACACTGGTGTCTCCTGAGCATGTCCAGCCCTAGGAGCATGTCCATCGGCTGCTCCTGCAGGATGCAGAAGGAGCCCTGGAGGAAATCGCCCTCGATCTGAATCTGGGCCAGGTGCACGCGGCCGATGATGCGCTGCGTGCCCACACCCCTGGCGATCCCCGCCCAGCGGCGGTCCACCAGCCGGATGATGTTGCATCTCTCGGCGCACGCCTGGCTCATGATGGTCATCTGCGCCCCGGAGTCCACGAAAGCCTTCAGCGGGTGGCCGTTCACCGTGCAGTTGATGTAGAGCATGACCACTTGTCCGAAGCTCTCGGGAGCCTCCTCCATCGCGATGCTCATGTTCTCCTCGATGTTCTGCTGCCGGATTTCTTCTTCGATTTTGGCCTGAGCCTCCAAATCAAAGGGGTCGGCGGTGAGGAGGCGCAGCCGCTCCTGCTCTCGCAGGGCCCTTTCCCTCTGCTGCTGCGCGAGGACCTGCGAAAAGGCCTCGAGGTCCCCGCTGAGCAGGGCCTCGGCCAGGGGCGGGTTGCGCTCCTTGAGCAGCGACAGGTTGTGCGGGTTGGACCGCAGCAGGCTCCGGATCAGGGCGGGGCTGCCCAGGCCTCGCGCGGACCTCATCTTCTCTCCGCAGCCCAGGCGGTGGGCC
>LNAC01000224.1:1870047-1880126 GCA_002007465.1 Ailurus styani
TCGGCCCACGATTTTGAGCGGCAGGGTGTGTGTGAAGCGGAAAGAACGTGATGGGAGGGGGTTTGTGGAGTCCTACGTGAATTTGGGGAATGTAAACAGTATCCATAGCAAGGATCCTCCCTCCAAAAATACCAAAAGGGAGGGAAGCAAAAGAGAAGGGGAATGGGAAGTATTCGAAGCAGGTGTTCATGATTTTTTTTTCATTTAATTTAAGCAAGAGGTTTCCCACGCCCCGTGAAGGACACTTGGCAGCAGGAGGGCCAGGTAGACGCGTCCTCGTTGATTCAGAGAGACACCGTGGCTAGGAGATGGAGACACGAGGAGAACCAAAGCCCACACAGGGGGGATGGGCGTGGTCCTGAACAGAGTGGGCAGGACGCCCTCAGCCATCGGAGGTGGGCAGTGTGCAGGAAGGGGTTGTGTCTGACACAGAGGGCCTCCGAAATGCAAGGCCCGTTCCCAGCAGGCCATTACCTTCAGTGGGCGTGTGAGATGAGCTTGTGAGGAGACCAGTGGGACGTGGGCTCTGGAGTGAGATGCGTCCCGAAGGCCTCGCTGGGGCCGTTGATGGCTCCCGCTTGGACGCGGGGCCCGGGGCCTCCCCCCACACCCGAGTGGAGGCTGGCCGGGCAGCGAGGTCCTTCCCGGCAGTTGGCGGTGCGTAGGAGTCCTTGAGCGCCGCTGCCCTCCCTCTGAACTTCTCTGAGTGTGTGTGGGGAGCTCCCCTTCCCTGGCTTGCCCTTCCCCGTGCCTTAGTCAACATCCTCAGCCTTGCTTACTTCAAAGTTTGTCAGGAGACTTGCACCGTGAGAGGCTGCCTCAGCCACAAGGGCTTCCTTAGCTTCTGATTCTCACGTGTTTGTCTCAGATACAGGATTGCATCTCACTTAGTGCTCTAATATCATTATATTTCCATACTCATGTTCTTTTCCATTGGAAATGTTGACTAGATGCCCAGTGTGTGTGAAGCATGTGCTAAGTTCCGGGGATGCATGCATGGATCATGTTAAGTGCAGGCTGTGCTCATAGAGGAGCTGTAGTCTAAAAGAGGACATGTACACGTGTGCACACACGTGCGTGCACACACACAAATGCGTATACCTGCACACACGTGCACACACATGCACACACACAAATGTGTATACCTGCACACATGTGCACACACACAAATGCATATACCTGCACACACGTGCACACACGTGCACACACACAAATGTGTATACCTGCACACACATACACGTGCATGCACACAGACGCATACACACGCGCGCACACGCACGCACACATGCACACATGCACAGGTACATGCGTATGCACACATACACATGGGGGGGTTAAAAATACCAAGAAAGTCAGTACACCACAGGAGAAATGAATAATATCCGGAAAGCCAGTGCAGACTGTGGAGAGGGGTCAGGCAGGGAAGGCTTCCTGAGAGTGCGGGCTTGGAGAGATGGCGAGGGGTCAGCCGCGGGGGGCGGACGTGGCGGGCTGAGAAGAGCCGTCCCCAGCTTCACACCCTTAACAGAAAGGCAGCAGCACTGCAGGAGGAGGAGGATTTGATAACATTCTAGGGGGAAAAATCTAGCATTGGGCGCCTGGGTGGCTCAGTGGGTTAGAGCCTCTGCCTTCGGCTCAGGTCATGATCTTAGGGTCCTGGGATCCAGTCCCGTGTCGGGCTCTCTGCTCAACGGGGAGCCTGCTTCCTCCTCTCTCTCTGCCTGCCTCTCTGCCTACTTGTGATCTCTCTCTCTGTGTGTCAAATAAATAAATAAAATCTTTTTTAAAAAATCTAGCATTATAATTTTCCTGTAGAAAATTATGAATTATTTAGAGCAGTTTTTCGCTATTTGTAGAGATGGATGGCACTTTGACTCAAAATATTAAGTTAATAAATATTTTCTAGAGTTCTTGGCATCCCGATGAGTTCCTCAGAGATCAGCCGTGGTGGTGCTGAGCTCGAGAGCAGCTGTGAGGTGAGACCCGTCGCGTCCAGGTGACTCTGCCGGGAGCCCGCCAGGCTCCGAGTCCATGTCCCTTTTCCCTGCCCAGCAACCAGCTTGGCACAGTTTGGTTTTTAAATCTTCAAAAGTTAGGGGGATAAAGCAGGGAATTTGTTTTCTTAAACAGTGGATGCAATTATTTGTGTAGAATAAGATTTTCCTCTTTTTTGGGCAAAGCAAGAATCCAGGGTTCACATCAAAAGAAGCTAACATCTTTTTTTCCCCCCATAATACCATTACTTTGATACTGAACATAATTAAGCTTTATGCAGTCTGTTTTATTAGCTTGCTGTAATTCTGTTGTTGACATTTTGCATTTATGTGCCTTTTACTATTTTTACCGTTTTCTGAGAACACACGGTGGAGAACAAGAAGCCTCAAGGTCTGGCTAGTTAAGTGTCCTCGTTCCCTAGCAGATCACGGAGGCTCTCAGGGTTCGTGGGGGGCCGAGTGTCCTCTAGTGCACTCACCACGCAGGCCTTCCAGCTCTGTTGCAAAACAGCCCGGAATCTGAAACGCCAAACACCGCCTCTGGGGCTGTGTGTATGGTAGGATTCCTTCATTTTGCTCAGCACCGTATGTATAATTATCTTACCTCAGAATTGTAGTTAAAAACTTGCTCTGGTTATGTAATAAACTCAGGGATCCTTGGGAGCATATATAAATACTCCTAAATATAAAATGTTCCCACACTATAAATTCCTGTTGCACAGGCTCCTGAGAAACGGTCTGAATTATCTAGATGTGCAAATCCAGGTAACTGGAGGTTATTATACCTTCTCCAAGGAGTTTCTTTGAAGTATATTCTCTTGCTTTTTCTTCCTTGGTAAGTATAATATGGGAACATAATCGAACCTTTCTTTGATAAGTGAGACCCCTTGCAAGGTCTCGGGGCTATCGCTCAGAAAATCAATTCTCATTGTGCAGCCTAAATACCCAGAAAATAGAAAAGATGACACTGATTTCATGCTGGCCAAGTAAACAGCCCTGAAGTTATTTTTTGGAATAAATAATGCCCTTTATAATTTGCCTCTTTATAAAACCTTAATGCCGCAAAAAAAAACCAGATAATTGATGGTTTCACTTAGCACAGTCAGCTGACAGCTTAAAGTTCCATGCCTTGCTTTGCAGAGCAAATAAATGTCTTTTCTATGAAAAAGGAGTAGCTGCATGAATGTCAGTCTGTAGCATATATAATAATTAAACCACATGAAGCGAATATGTCAGCTTGCTGTGTTTGGATTCCTTCCTTGAAATATGTGCCTGCTATTACTTTAAAAATAAAGCATAATCGAGACATACTAAGACAGGGCAATCTTCACTTGAAATTCTCAAAGGAACTTAGGAAAGATGCAGTTTTCCAAGCTGATGTAGAGGTTAAACTACGAATTCTTCTTCTTGTTCTTCGTTTGCTTTATAATAATACAATAATTATGCCTCCTCTGTTGCAAATGAGTAACATTTATTTCTTCAGATAATTATTTAATAGACATATTGACGATACTCTGATGAAAGTTCAAGCTTTTATTCGCATGTTTGAAGGTTTCCTAGTGGAGAGGTTTAGTGTTGCCCATCTTTGAGACTTAAACACCGTGATAAAACCTCTTAAATAAATGTATAAACAGTATGTAATAGAAGAAACTCATGGGACCTGACAATTTAGTCCGTATCTACCCGCAGGCCACTCAGCTAATGAGTTTTTCTCTATTACAAGGAGACAGAATATGGACAGAACACACACACATACACACACACACATGTTGGGGGAGAGAAGGTCAGCAAATGCACACACAGTCTGGACATGTCTTCAGTCACTTTAAGTGTGCAATTGAAAGATGATGTCATTTTTCCAGCAGGGAGCACTTTTAGGGAGAATTGTATTTATTGCTTTATTTTATAGATTACTGTTCTAACAGTTTATCATGAAAGAGGATGCATTCTAAGTTATATATTGCATGTTGAAAATAATAAAATATCTCTTGATAGCTTTTTTTAAATTGTGTTATGTTAGTCACCATACAATACATCATTAGTTTTTGATGCAGTGTTCCAAGATTCATTGTTTATGTGTAATATTTGGCTTTATAGAGCTTTTGGCTTTGGCTTTACTTTCCAAGTCTAGATATACATGTGTGTGTGATATACATATTACATACAGAACATGTATGTTCTGATTTTGTGCCTTATGGCCCCTTCCAGTATCTTAGTCATATAAGAATTACTCAGGTGCATAGGACACACACCTTATTACTGAAGATTTGTAGGTTACTCATAATTTGTGAAAGAAACACTTATAGAATAAATAAGTTTAATGTAATAAATTAAAGACATTAAAAACAATTTATGGGGACACCTGGGTGGCTCAGTTGGTTAAGCATCTGACTCTTGCTTTCGGTTCAGGTCATGATCACGGGGTCCTGGGATCAAACCGCACATCCAGCTCCCAGCTCAGTGGGGAGTCTGCTTGTCCATCTCCCTCTGCCCCTCCCCTCCTCTTGCTCTCTCTCGCTCTAATAAATATAATCTTTAAAAAATATGATTCCGTGGGTTGATACTTGTTTCTTAACTTCCAGTGTGCCTTAGAAAAAGGATGTTTCCATTTTTAAAATTTTTGCTCTATGGAGAACAACCATGTAGCAAAATAGTAAAAGTAATGATAATGGGGACTTAAGATGTTTTGAATTCAGCTACGACTGAGGAAAACCATTCAAACCACTTTTCAATGTTTACTCTTTCGTAGGAAACTTGTAATCAACACATTTCAAAGACACTGTCGCTATAGTTTAGAAATACCAGTGTGACCTGTGCATAAGTTCACATACACTTTGATAACTTCAACATAAGTTTTCTTTGTCAGAATATTAACACTAATATCATCATTAATTCCTCATTACATTTAGATAATTATTTGTTATCCTGAGAATGAAAAAATTAGCTGGTTCCCTCTCATGTGGTGTTAATAGTCAATCAGCAAAGTATTCCTTAACTTCCAAAAACAATGATGTATATTTGATTAAAGTATCAAAGTAGAGGACAATGCAAAATGTTTTGCAAGTTAGCACCTTTACTATATATTATATTTTTATTTTAAAAATTATACTTTTATCTCATTAAAACTACTGTGTGGGTTGTTTCCTACATTATGTTTTTTGGGTTTGTTTGGTTTTTTTTTTGATGTAAGATATCTTATTTAAACTTGAACCCTACAAAGTTCCTAACAAAGGGCATCAATCATGATGTACAAGCAAGAGTGTTGGAATGACAGGGAAAATAGCCACAACCCTATAGATTGGACAGGTGTCCCCATCAAAGTGTCACTAACATCCTAGATCTTCATGAGTCCTTTCTTCCTGCTATTAGGACAATGCCACTGAAGGTCTGAAACCACTGTTTTATTTGTTTTTTATTTAGTTCTAATTTACTTATGATTTCTCCGCTCTTCCTCTTCATTCTTTGTGCATAGTCATTCCTGGTGGGAAATCAGTGGAGGGCAGTGCTATTCTTTGGAAGTGTCTTGAATTGGCCCCAGTAATTGTCCAGAAGAATATGTAGTTGGAAAATTATAGACTTGTTTGCTATTTACATACTTAGTTAAGCTTCTGTACCATGTGGAGATGAGTTCAGAAACATGTTAATAATTTCTCATAGTAAAGACTTCATGACCGCGCCCTATAAGCAAGTCAGTGGACTAGTGGTTTCCAGGACAGAAGAAGGATGACTTGGAGTCACCTTCCTCTTACAAAGAACAAGGTCCTACAAAGAGAGAGAAGACTCAGGTTCTTTGAATGATTTTAAGTAAGAGAAGTTAGTAAGAGTCATGATAGGTGTGTAAATGAAACGCTGTGTTTGCTTAGAAGAGACAAAGGTTCCATGTTGGGTCATTCAGGGCGTGGTCAGGACCCTGCAGAAGGCTCACTGCACACAGCACCGCTGCCTTGGGCCCAGAAGAAGGATTTGGTCATCATGCACTCTTACCTGCCTGGGTTTGAGGAGCAGCTCTTTCCGTGATCATAGCACTCACCCGACTCCTTTCTCCTCACACAAACATATGTCTTACTGTTCACTGTTGTCCTAATAGACGCTGGAACCAAACAGATGCAGCAGGATAGTAGGATGGGTGCAGTCTCCCTGTCTCCAGCATTCCCATGGGCACCCACACAGACACACACGGAAGAGACGCCCAGGTTTCCTTCCGGTCAGAGTCTTGCTGGGGAAGGGACAGTCTTCGCTCCATGAGGAGCCCTGTGTGGTGCCCAGATTGAACCCAGACTGGGGGTGCCTTCCCCCAGTTCGCCGTCTCCTGCTTTACAGCGAGTGGAAGTTTCCTTCAAGAAGTTGGCATTACGTGGCCTGTCAGTCTTAGCTTGGGTACCTCCCCAGCCTGTGCAGATGTTTCATTAGAAAATGGGTAGAGGCCACCTCAGGAATAGCCATAATTCCCTGTGGTTGCTTTTAGTATAAATGTGTATAATTAGTGGATATCGTACTTTAAAAGTGTTGATGGGACAATGAACACATCTATGAGATGATGCGAAACTTCACGAAATTAATCCGTTTTTACGTTCTCCACACACCTGCACCCCAACCTGTGAGACCTCCAACTACAAAGCACAGAATAATAGCGTGTGCCCCCCTGAGACATGAAGGATCAGAGGCCGCTAGCCACGGGCCATTCCACCTCCAAAGCTAGTGATGTGGCAAGTCACTGTATTTAAGCTGACACCTAGGGTCCAGCTGTCTTTGCAGCAGGGAGGTCCACTAGCTTCCCGACAGGACAAGGATAGAGTGAAAAGGGCCCCAATAAATACAAAAGTCCCTTGTGCCATGGTAGCATGGTCTACTGGATATTTCATGAATTATATGCATGATAGGTGATGTTTCTACAATGGTCTCATGAAAGACAGAATTTCCAGATTGTTGTGTATGTAGCTTTCTCTATTCTAAACAGGCAGCTGACTTAATTGATCGCCGTGGTAATTAGCACGGCTAAAGCCCATCTGTCAATAGGATTTCATTGTATTCCAACCATGAAAATGAGAAACAAAGCCTGATAAACAAGAGCTTCATTAAAAAATAAAAGCCAATAAAAGAGAAATCCACTCACCTTCTGTTTTTCTCAGAAAAATTAAATTTAGCAGCCCAGATACAAGGATTCTTTCTTAGACCATCCTAATGGCATCCAGTACAGAGCATTTTCCTTCCTGTTACTAGAAAGGTCTGGAGGTGTGAGGGTCTCTGTGGGCTGTCTCTGTTCTGAGACGTAAGACTCCCATGCCCGCCCTGTGCCATTACCATTCCCATCCCACTTACGAATATTCTGTTTCACTCAGCTCATAAAAGGTGCTTACCGGCTGATGTGCTCGTGTTTACTCGTATGGGTGAAGTATCTCTGCTGCTCATGCATGGAGCACAAGTCGTCTCTCTCTGGAGACCTCCGGAGGACCAGATCTAATCAGAGACCCAATTTCTGATGGTGAAGAGAAAGAAGATAGGATCATTGATTTTTTTTTCTTTATAAACTGTAAATGAAATGAAACAGCAAGGTCTCAGGCAACCCTAACAAAACTCTTTTTGAGTCTTTTATTTTTCTGCATTTCCTTATTTTTCTTCAAAACAACTTAAGATTCTATGACTTTTGCACAAAGTCTTGGTTTTATTTTATGTTCCTCCTACAGTGCTTTTCGTGTAGAATGGAGAGTCGTGCTGGACCCTCGTGCCTGTGGCTGAGACACGGGACCAAATGTTCTAGGGATAACTCGTAAATTACTGCTTATGCAACATGAAATAAACTGGCGTTCAATTAAAATAAAAATGTGGAGTCCTGCTGGAGACATCGTTTCTGATATTAATGTTGGGCTCTTCAGACTGTTTCTTTATAGAAAAGTTTAGAGCAAACAGGATCATCTGCTCTTGAATTTGCAGCAGAACAGCCTACAAACAAACAGCAACCACCCCAAAGAAAGCCAGTGACCCCTTCATGCTTGAGACGAAATCTGTGTGGTTGGGATAGATGTGAGACACACCTGTCCAGCAAATGACCTCAGCTCTTTCAGCCTTCTCCTTCACAGTCCTAGGTGAGACGATTCCTTTACGGTATGGGATGGCTTCTCTAAAATAACGAGGACCATCCTAGGTACCAGATACCTCAATTAGAGGGGAAATCATGCTCTACTTTTAAAAGGCTTTAAGTGAATCACTTCTTCCAAAGAAAGCTGTGTGTTCTGTTCTTTGAAACTATTGACTCATTCTGCCTCTGTGACCAAAAAGAAGGTCAACAAAACATAGCATCTTCAGAAACGAATATCAAAAAATGAATCAAGATATTCTATCCTTACATAAAACAGCAGTGTTCTGTAACTGCAGTTCTGGAAAAACAGTCTCTCTCTCTCCTCTCTCCGTCTCTCTCTCCCTCTCTCATTCTCTCACTTTCTCACGCACACATTTGCACACACATGAACTGGTTAAGATATACAGACCAGTGAGATAGAAAGCCTCTTGTTGCTTCGAAGTCATAAAAATAGGGTTTATGTCCCCTGAATTTGTCACTTACTATCTGAATGCCCTTGAACAAAGCATTAATTTCTCTGAGCTTCATTATCCTCTTAGGTAAAATGGGGGTGAGGGCAATAATCTCTTTTCCATGGGATTTCCGTGTGGACTTAACAGATAATTTGAATTTGTCTTGTAAATAGAAAAACACTCCACCGAAGTCTGTTCCTGTTTCCTCATGTGAGTAGACACAGTAATTAGCAACCTGGAGAAGTAGGAAGAGAGGATGGAATTTATAAATCCTGAAGGAAATCTGTAGATTGGTTTTATCCGCCTCTTGACTTGGACCGGATGCTCTTGTGTCCTCAGAGCTGCCCCTTCAACCTTGCGCTCTGGGCTGCCCCAGATAGGGGCAAGACCTGATCACCCAATCTGTCTCAAAACCAGGAAGTTAGGCTTCAAGGGTTGACTGAGCAAATCCTTTCATAAGACATTATGTCAACACTTTATTCAATGTCATTTTTAACCATCACAATCTGCAAGGTGTTCTTGTAGGTCGTAGAAAGGAAACAATGAGGCTTGTGCTCATAAGGTGCTTACAGGCTTGTTAAGCAGACAGAACATAGAGGAAAGACAGTGCCTTCACCCTAATTAAGAGTGGGAAAGTGTTGCAGAGTGACTCAAGTTAGTAAAGCTTGTATTGTGTGCAACCAAACTGTTGAGGTGGATTCCGAGAATCTAAGAATCGTCTTTCTCATAGACTATGATTTAGAATCCCTGTTGGGCACAGTTATGTATTAGATGGGACAGTGAGAGGGCCTCATTCCGTAGGGCACCTTCCTCAAGGGCCTTTTAAAAGAAAAAACAAAAAACAAGTTATAGAGCTGAGGAAATCAAACCCTCAAAGTGGATACCCAGAGTCATCTGGACGGCCAACGTAATCGTGAGGCTCCAAGGTGCAAGCCTGGAGGACTTCCTGGCCCAGTTGAGGGCAGCCATCTAAAAGTTCCCTGGAAGAACTGGTATGTTGACAGAGGTCATCGGTCCCGAGGCTACTGGACCATAGATCTGATCTCTCTCCTAGCAGGGCCTTCAAACCTTTTCAGTGGTGCACCTCATTACTTTAAACAAGAAAGTTCACTTACACACTCAATGTTTATATTCATAAACTATTTTTAATGGGGCGCCTGGGTGGTTCCGTGGGTTCCACGTCCAACTCTTGATGTGGGCTCCGGTCATGACCTTGGGGTCATGAGATCAAGCTCCGCATCAGGCTCCATGCTTGGCGGGGGGTATGCTCAAGAGTCTCTCTCTCTCTTGCCTCTGCCCCTCCCCCCAAACTAACTCAATAAATCTTTAAAGACATAAGCTGTTTTTCAGTGGGTGGGTCACAGCACATACAAACAGAGCTTCTGTTCTTTATCCCCCGTCCCGGATGGCCCTACAGGTGCGCGCAGGTGGCTTCGACGCTGTCGGGAGACGGCACAGCGTCGGCGCCCTGGCGGCCGGCCGGGGCCCTGCGGAGAAGCCCGGCGGGGAGGGCGCGCGTGGCCCAGGGCTCTGCCGACCGCTCGTGCCCGGCGGGGT
>LNAC01000224.1:1880367-1912113 GCA_002007465.1 Ailurus styani
CCCCCGATCCTGCGCCGTCGTCTCGCCCGGTCCCGGTGTGGCCGCTGCTCCCGAGCTCCGGGAATGAGCCTGCCCCCTCGCCGGGCCGCGGCAGCGCCTGGACAGGAGCCACAGAGGGTTTGCGGGGGGAGGACCCTCCTCAACACGGTGTTGTCGGCGTGTTTTCGCGATGATCTCATCTGCAGTCTCGTGTCGCGTTGATCTGACAGGAAGCCGATGGACTTAGACTGCACACCGTCCAGTCACAGTCTTGGTACCTGGGTCAGGGCTCAGTGTGCGCCTAGCTTTTACTAATTCGACACATTCTGTAGCAGTCTTCTCCACTGTTGCTCCGAATTGGCTCATTCAGATGCCAGAGGGCCCCGCCAGCCCATCTCGCAGTTGTATGTATGTGGTAGTTACAACACGTAATGAAATGTATCCGGCAGACGGTTGGACATGTCTTAAGGCAGGGGACTTGGGATCTCCGAGGTCCAGGTCCCTACTTTGAAACTTTCAGTTCTGTGCATCCATTTCTTTCCGTTGTGCAGAAGCGCCTGGATGTCGCTATCCTGTTCACTCCCGAGTGATCCACCTGACGTTGATCGGGGGCTTACTTTAAAGCAGCCCCATGTTATGATCCTCGGTAAAGGATCTGTTCCACATTCTGCCCACGACTTCTTGAGATCCACTCTTCAGGAGCGATGACACGGATTTGACACTTATGTGCGCAAATAGGTAATCTGTATGCACATTTTTTGACAGGGGCCTTCTGTGTATCTCTCGTTGTTTTGACAATATTAGCAAACTATTAGACACTGACTTTAGTATCAGTTGTTTGTATGCAATTCAGTCGACTTATTGCGGTTCTTTGAAAAAAATTTGTACTCTGTGGCCAATTTGTTTTACATGTGAAATATGGATAGGAAAACAGCATGAAAAGTTATTCTGTTCCATTTTTCTTTGTATGATATCGCCATGTGGAAATGTATTCTTAGGAGCATACTTGGAGAGTTTAATCCTTTTGATTCACCTCTGTTTATCCTTCAAATTTATAGCCCAAGGTGAAAGATACTTCTTGACCCTAATTGCCAAATTCTGTGTTTTGTGAGACCTTTTTGTTCACTAGGGTCCCAAAGGAAAAGCCCTGTTCACTTGTACGTGGTATGTTTTCCCTAACGGCCTTAGTTAATATGACATATGTTTAAGTTTCTAAGAGCTGGTGGAAAGCAAAGATGTTGAAGACAACTCTGAAATCATATTAACACCAGCCAAAGCGTCCTAGCTCTATGCACCTTTTGTCCTTAGGTTAGCAATGTTTGCATATTAAAATCTGGCTACCGTTAGAGATTCGGGTTGTGGGAATTTCACCGTGAATTTGACTTTCAGATGTATTAGGGAAATAGTCTATAAGAGGATGTCTGCAGCAATTGTGAACATTGTAATAGGCATTCGCCAACCTATGAAATTCCACTTGAGAGTTCACAGTGCCTATCCGACCGGCTCCTTGTGGGAAGAGAAACGCTGAGCGTCTCTGCGGCCAATCTCCAGGCCACATTTACCTAACCCTGACTCTGCGGCTGCATAATTTGTCTCATGGGAAACTTAGGTGACGCTTCTTAACAGTGGATTGCCTTTACATGATATTAAGACTAGACATTAGGAGAAATTGCAAAGAACTTCTAAGAAATTCTAAATTACTAAGAATGGATCAATACTGTCCTTTTTTCATGAGGAAGCAAGAGCTATCAATAAAAGAATAGTCAATACCATCTTTTTTTCCCCTTGTACTTAAAGTCAACACGTCTTAAATGTCGCTCAGTAGGTAGGAGCATTTCTAGAAAGATTATATGAGTCTGTCTTTGGTGAATTGAGTGAGATGAAAGAAACTTTGCCTTAATTGCGAAAGGAAGCTTGAATCTTTTGAGACCAAGAGCTTTCTGAAAAAACAGAATGGCTGACATTCTACCTGAAATGCACTGGAACAAAGAAGTTTGCAGTTCAGAAAGACGTAAATAAAACACTGCTCAGAAGGCATATTTTTATTGCTCATCGTGCAGCTGTTATTTACTAGAGATCCTGCTTATTTAATTATACCTTATTCCGGAAGATATTCAAGGTCATACTTGCGGCAGATTTTTGATCATACACAAAGCTGTCCAAAGTGGAACATTTCACCCTGGGGAGCCCTCCAAAATGGCTGTAGCGACTGTATTAAGTGAGCTGCCACCGAGCTCGGCTCTGGTTGCTAAATTAAAGGAATGTGTCTATGTTTTGTTACTTCAGGCTATAATTGTTCCATAGTTTTCGTTTTTGACCAACTGGAAGTACAAACCAATAGACCTTTGAGAAAATAAAAACAGTTTTTGCATTTTTATATAGCGATTACCCAAATAGTATCCAGGAAACTTTAACGAAATAACAGTCCTGTAAGTTCAGTGTGTGCATACATACCTAAATTTAACTAACTGTTTGTTAAGGTTCAGCTGTGTACACTGCATTTTGCCTTTGGCCCTGTAAAAGCAGAAACCAGGGTAAAATGCTGTTTCATTTTTATTGTTGTAAATTTTAAGGTTATATTTTTTTCCTGCCTCATTGCGTGGTTGGAACTGGAACTGGAGGAATGTGTTCTGGAGGGGTAAGGGGTGTTGGAGGGGTAAGAGGCACTCTTGTTAGTGCTGTAGAAAGTGTGTATTATTGTAATGTCACACTCTAAACAACAATTATGAAAGCATTATTCTGTTACAACAGTTAAATTGCAGCTGTCTCTCTGAGGTCTTGAGTCCGAATACCCAGTCTTGAACACTCTCCTGATGGGATCCATCACGTTAGGACTTGTTAGGAAAATACAGAGGAGACAGGAAATCAGTCGGGTCCACACTGTGGAGTGAGAACTCTACTTTGACTGGGGCCTGACTATTTTAAGGAGACAAACTGTTATTCCTGCCGGCTTCCATGTACCCTCTGATCAGCAGAAGATTCCTCCTCTTTTGTAAGTGGTGAAAATCTGTCCTATCCCAGTTTGAAACTTTCCTCTTTCACTAACAAATTCTGGTATCTGTGTCTTACATTCTGTTTTTGTCTTTTGCTACACTAACTGGGGAAGAAAATAAGGAAGGATGGTCTTTCCCTTGTATCAGAGCCCTGGCTGGGACTCTGCACTTTGTCCTCGCACTACTCATAAACCTAGTTACGGACACTTGGTCCACCACGCCCAGAGCCAGCATCTGAGTAGAGCTGCTCCAACACCATCCCTCTCAGCAGCCCTCTTCACTTGACTCTTGCATACACGTGTTATGTTCCCTGCATATGTTAGTTAGCTATTTGAAGAATAAGCTGTGTAACAACCATCTCCAATCTAAGTGTCTTAAAGCAAGAATTACTTATTCTCACTCATGTGTCAGGAGTCACATGGAGTGTGATAGACCTAGACTGGGCTTGTATGGTGTAGCCTTCTGCATTTGGTTGGATCCACATCTGCTCCCTGTGTCTCTTCTGTTTGTTCTAACAGGCTACCCAATACATGTGCTTCTCATGGCAATTTGCAGAAGCACAGAGGGTTGAATGGAAACATAGGATGACTCCTATGGTCTAGGCTCAGAATTGGTACATCAGCTCTTCCTTCTGCATTCTGTTGTCTCCATCAAATCTTATTCCCACGCCCAGCATCAGTAGGGCAGGAGAATGAAAGCACTGACTCTAGAGGGACTCCTAGAAAGTCATTTGGCAAATAATGAAGACATTGAGGGAGGATGAGTAAGTGGAACTATATGAACAATAATGAAATCAACCATAGTACGTGCTCAAGACTTGATCCCAGGGCCCTTTTCTCTCTCAAAGCGATGTTATGCAAAGAGTTTGTAGAATACTTCTCTAGCATTGATAAGTCTCTCGATTCAGTAGGTCATACTGAGGAGGAACAATCCATGTCGAGTTTTCCCTAGACCACCGCCACTCACATGTAATCCAGGGACCTGCTGTCAGCCCCAGAAAGCCTTTGTTTTTAGTCTACAGTAAGACAAGGAACTTGCATCCAAGGTCGATTAACTACAACCCGAACTGCTCCGTTCACTAAAATTGTTAATTATAGCAAATTTTTGGTAAAGGAAGCTGTATTTTGATTTTCGAATTTTCCCCTGCTCTTCATTACATGGCCGACAGGCACTATAAGTAGCATTACCCTAGAACTTGTCTCGAAAAATGGATCCCCTTAATCCAATATTTTAACCCTTTCCCTAATTCTAGATGATACATAAATCCTCAGAACTGAAGTTAAAACATAATGAATTCAGTACCTTTATATTGGCATGAATAGTCCTGTGTATTTGAAATGGTTCCGTTGGTAGGACAGGTTCGTGCAGGGAATAATGTAATATTAGGATAGGTGGGAGACTTGGCCCTTGTGTAAAGACCCAGGAAGAATGGAGTATGAAATAGGACCACATCCTCCCCCAGACTCTTAAACTATAGTCACTTCCTTAGATCTAAATAGAAAAATTTGTTTTCTGTTGCCTTTTCAGCATACTTTAGGAATAATTTATTGTGTTCCCTGATGTGTGCAAGGTACCTATCCAATTACAGCCATGATAAATAGAATAATTATTTCTGTTATTAATACTTATCTGCTTTGGCCTTCACATTATCTCATTCTTGTTAGGTTGGAACATTTTTCCATTTTTTATTTTCGCTTAGGAGCTATCAATAAATTATCTGAATGTGTTTGGCACATTGAGTGGATAAAATCAGGTCACACATTACAGGGTTTACGTTTTCAGTGTTTTATGTCGACAGTCACAGTCGTGTCAAACTTATTAGGAAAAATTAATGAAATAGCTCCAGGGCCTAACATTTCTAGAACTAGTCCAGGAAAGCCAAATATAAAATATTAACTGTATGTCTCTGTCTCTACATTTTATTACATATGTTACTTCTACTCTCTGAAGCAATAAGTCAGGCTAAGAAACTGCCCACATCCTCTGAACTCCTCAAATATTTGCCGCGAGAATTCATTGTTAATTTACTCCTTTGTGTTATTTTTCTGCACGTCTGCCTAATTAAGTGACATTCCTCTTATATCTGCTTTAGATTTTGTAAAGCATTTCCACTTTTTCCGAGGTGGAAGCCCTTCTCATGGTCCCACAGAGAAGTCAGTGTTATAGCTATTTTTCAGATGAAGAAAATACCTCCTACATTACCTGATTTTTCCCAAAGACACATAGCAAGTAATATCAAACGTTCCATTCAAATGCACTTTTTTTTTAAAAGCTCATTCATGCATCTTAGCCCTTTTACAGTAGGGGTGCAGAGAGAATATGGGTGTCTCACTATCTATCCCTGCTCCATGCTCAGGACTGATAATCATTACACCTGGAGCTCTCTCCCCAGAGCACCTGTGCAGTCTTGGAAACGGTCCAGCGCACTGCTCCGGGGAAAGTCGCATACATGTTTGGAGCTGGCATTCACGATTAAATGTGTTTGATTTTCCATCTCTGTAACTTGCTCTGTTAAGATTTATGTTTTGTCTTTTTTTTTAAGATTTTTTTTTTAATTTGACACAGAGAGAGAGGGAGAGATCACAAGTAGGCAGAGAGGCAGGCAGAGAGAGAGGAGGAAGCAGGCCCCGCGCTGAGCAGAGAGCCAGATGCAGGGCTAGATCCCAGGACCCTGAGATCATGACCTGAGCTGAAGGCAGAGGCTTTGACCCACTGAGCCACCCAGGAGCCCCAGGATTTATGTTTTGTTTTGATTTTTGTATTTATGCCCCATAGCATCTATCGTTGTGCTTTGTACAAAATAATAAATGCTAACTAAATTTTTGTGGTTTACAATCAAATGGGTTTAAGTCATAATGTGGTAGAATTTGGTGGATGACAAAGAAGAGTTTTTCTTTCATTATCATTGAATCATTTATTTCTTATGTATTTCTGGGCCTCATCTTGTGCTACATATTGGAGACCCAAGGTCAAATTCATTCACCAGGCAGAAAAGGGAGGCAGAGAGGGACACAGCAGAGCAGACAGACGCACGAGGGCCGGGGGCCCCTGTGATCTGGTACAGATACTGCTGTCTATATGTCACCCTGGGGAACGGGAGCCACATGGGCACCCCCTGGATTGCCATTCACAGAGAATAGGGTGTCATGGGAGTTGGGCAGACCCTCCTACAGCCCAGCAGGAGCACGTATCAGGGGGTGGCCTGCCGGGTTTGTGAATACTGGCTTCAAAACAGCACACGAGGGGGTGGTTAAGTGTCCAACTCTTGATCTAAGATCATGTCTTGATCCACAGTCATGAGTTCAAACCCCACATTGGACTCCATGCTAGCTGTGGAACCTACTTAAAAAAAGAAAAGAAAAGAAAATCTAAAACGAACCAACTCAGTCAACAAATGGACTAATTGCTTAACCTCTTATGTGGCTATCCATAGAATTATCTTGCGTTGAGAATATTCTGAATTTCATTCCTTTGTCCAATATATATTGAAAGGCTTTCATTATCTCCCTCTGGGTTCTGAAACAATAGTGAATGAGACCCAGTCTTCATTTTCCAGAAGCTTCCGGTCGGGAAAATGGACAGGAAGAGAGTGAGTATTTCAGGCAAAGTCAATAAAAGAGCACATGTTAAGTTTTCTGTCACAATATCTGACCTAAGAAATGTTATTCCCCCCCCAACCATATATCATCATAAGGTACTCTTGATTATTTTTTAATTAAAAAACCCTTCAGTACCACAGTTATTCACCAGGGAGAACAGCAGTCATCACTGTGCTCATTTTCAAGTCTTTCTAGAGGTATAAATGTCAGCGACACACAAACAGGCCCGTTGAGCAAGCGCCAAGGTGCACTTCTTTTCTTGGCGGCTCTCATGGTTATAGCCATAGAAGGTGTTGGCTCTTCCTCATAGAAATTAGTGTCCTGGTCTTTGTACGAAGATAAAGATGGAGAAAGTATCCGTTGAGTCAGTATTTGCGAGACACATGTCAGGAACCCACGGAGAAGCCTTCAGGTGAGAGAACATATCAAGACTTCCACACTTTTTTAAATCCACGTCAATCACAAGTAGAGGTCAGACCTTCCTATCTGAGTCTCCTGCATTTATCTCTATCTGCTGGATGCTTGACAGGAAAAACCATGAAGAGATGGTAATAGGTAGTTCTAAAGACACAGACATCTGGGGGTTGAAAAAGAGAACTTCTCCTCACAAAATTCTAATATGACCGATATTTCGTAAGCACCACTGCATGCCAACTGTGGAAGGAAAGATTTTCCTGCCAACCTCCCTTCACCTCACAGCTGATACACACCCTCTCCAGAGGAAGAACCGTGTCACGTCCATTTTTTCAGTCCAGCAGGGGTTATGGTGCCCCGTCTCTGTTGAAGTAGTGTACACTCAGGAGGTGTTGGCTGGATATATATTTCAAGAGGCCTTTTAAACCTCGGTAAAAACACAAACACACTTGTAAACTCACTGCCAGTGGTGGCCACTCCTCTTCCTTCCCTGCACCTTTCTTCTTCCTCACAGAACCCTGGTGGGTGGACAGGAGTATCAGGAGAGGCCCAGCCTCCGCTGGCCTGGGAGCGTGTTGCGTGCGCATCTGAAGGAAAGCCTGCCTCCTGGAGGGTGTGAGGGTTCCAGAGCGGTTTCTGCTCTCTTAAAACAAGATTCATGAATGAAAGCCATTTCTTGGCCACTGCCTCCGACCATGTGAGGAGGAAATGGCTAGAGCTTTTGTAGAAGCTCTCTCAGATTTTTTTTTTTAAGATTTTATTTATTTGACAGAGAGAGAGATCACAAGTAGGCAGAGAGGCAGGCAGAGAGAGGAGGAAGCAGGCTCCCCGCTGAGCCCAATGCAGGGCTCATTCCCAGGACCCTGAGATCATGAGCTGAAGGCAGAGACTTACCCACTGAGCCCCCCAGGCGCCCCAGCTCTGTCAGATTTTGAGACCAGCCCACATGCCCGGGCTAGCCGAGGGGAGAGGTGGGAGCCCGTGCTGACATCTCAACGTCTTGAATGAACCCACCCTTCCAGTCCGAGATGACACATTTTCTTTATTGTCCATCCATTTTTTTTGTTTGTTTGTTCATCTGTTAGTTGCAGCCTAAATGAGCTTCTAGACTTGAGCTTCTGTGACTTGATCACAACGTGCAGTGAGAGCAAAGGGCGCCTCCCCGTGGGCCGAATTTCAGAAGGCTTCTGTCAGCAGATATTTCTTGACAGCTCTGTACTCTTCAAAAATTGATAAATTGAGAGAGAATGTATTTCTATGGCGATTTCTGGACTCTGTAGGACACACATAGAACGAATAGTAAAGACCAGCTGGTATTCAGTGTCGTTTCCATGTGAGCACTGTATGTGCACGAGAGCATGGTCTTTGGGTCCCTGTGTTTAACCAAAAGTGAAAATAGAGAAAATCACATGCAAAACGTACGTGATATCATAAGTTGGTGAAACATGACATTCTGAATACTCTAATGCATATTCATACACTGGTACTTTTTTAAAAGATTTTATTTATTTATTTTAGAGAGAGTGTGTGTGTTTGTGAGTTCGGGTGGGGCAGAGCGAGAGAGGGAATCTCAAGCAGACTACCTGCTGAGTGCAGAGCCGGACTCGGGGCTCAATCTCATGACCCTGAGATCATGACCTGACCTGAAATCAAGAGTCTTAACCTACTGAGCCACCCAGGTGCCCCAATACACTGGTGGTTTTCAATTTATTCAGGTGTCTCACTTCCTAAAACCCTATTTTGTTCTGTGTGTGTGTGTGTGTGTGTGTGTGTGTGTGCGCACGCGTGCACGCGCGTGTGTATTTAGTTATATTTATATATAGGTCTAATGTAGAGGCAGTATTATATTAGTTAGAAAACTGTGCTTTCGAATGTGCTATTTTATTTAAGGAAAATGCTAAATATATCATTTTCCTTTGTGCACAGGTGCTTTAAAGTGCTTTTTAAAAAAATATTCCTGATGCAGAGGCAATGCCATCTTTTCTTTTTTTATTTGAAGTATCAAAAGAGATGGCCTGTAGTAGTTCTTCCCTCTGAAACTGCTATTTTTCTAAGATTAACCTTAAAAAAGTATAGCTTTGTTCACACCTGAGACCCCTTGAGAATAAACAAAGTCCATATTTCTTTTTCAGGCAGTAGCCTGTCAATCCAAGAAACAAACAGAGCTGTTTTTCAGTGGCGGCTTCTCCTGCCATCTGGTCTCTGCAGCAGTCTCACAGAGGATTAGTCACCGTGGCTCAATTTAAAAGTTAGAATTTTATTATGTTTCAGAAGAAAATCTAGTAAAGTTTAAAAGCAATTACTCATGGCTTATGAATGAAATAAAAAATACCATTATAAGAGTTCAGAGCAACAGATCCAATGGCAATATTCTTGAAGCCTTAAGCTGATGGGAGTGGAAAGTTCTATCTTTTCTTCTCCTTTGCAAAAACAATTGTAACAGAGGAATCTGGAACTGGCGTCAGATTTAGGGTGAACACATAAACCCAGTGCAGAGTCTGAAAGTAACTCCTGATTCCTACCAGGCGCTCCCGGAGATCTGAGTAAATGCTTTAGGAGTGATGGACCACTTTGGATCTTGTCCCAGAAAATAGCTTCAGATTCTTTCCTGCTAGCTGTATAAGAGACTAGCTTATTAATATGTGCGCTCCAGGGAAGGCAGACAGATGCCGGTATATATCACTCATCATTTTTTCCAAGTCGTCTTCCAGTTTTCTAGGGTGAAGCATGTCTATTTGAGTTCCCAGATAGATTCCTTTTAACTACGTATGGACACACCATTATTATTCTCAATACTCATTAAATGCTGGTGTGAATTGTCCTCTCTGAAAGGCCACACCCTTTTCTCTATGTCATCTGGAAAAGTGATTCTAGATGACTGTAAGAATGGTCCAGCAAGAGAGCGAACCTGCCTTACAGTGACGTATGTTTCATATGCCCAGGGTATACTGCAAGTATCTTAGTAATCATTAAAGGACACTCTGGGTTAGGGAATTTACAAGTGTCTAGTTTGGCAGTCTGACTCTATCATAAATAGATGATAGATAGATAGAGTGACTCCAAATATAAGACCATGTCTCAATTATTTCACTTAGTTTTTCCTATCAAAGATACTGTTATTTGCTACTAGGTTTTTGCTTTAAAATGAAGACAACAGAGAGTAAATAAGGTAATCTTATTTGAGATGAAAAACAGTCTCTTCTATCAACTGTCAACTCATGCAATTCTCTTATCTGTCCACTTATTTACTCTTGTAACAGACATTCAGTTAATATCCCCTCGATCCTGGGCACTGTGCCTGGCGCTGAGGACCATAGGTGAGCTGGTCTCTGTGTGGTGAGCAGCACTAGACTGACTGGGCATGTAAAGGGTGGAGATGAGGAGTAGAATAAAACCCAGAATATTAACTCATCTGTCCAGTTCTCCCCCTTGATCTGCAGAACTGGTTACAGAAATCTGATGTCTACTGTTTAAAAGTAGTTGATACAACTAAAGTAAGTCAGTAAATAAAGAACAGAACAAAATTTGTCTCTGTCATGCATTTAAGGGATTTTCTGTTTCTGGATGTGTGGTAATAATGAAGACCAATGCATAAGGTTCCTTCGCGTTCCAAACAGACCAGTAAACATGAAGCACATTGTAGTACTTGAGACATATTGAGTAAATATTAGCTTTTTGTGAAAATTATTAATCTAACATTTACAGATATTCTGAAGAACATGTAAATAAGGTGCTACACAGATTTAATTTGCCCAGAGATTTCTTTGACCTAGATAGGAAAACCACCCAATTTTTCTGTTACTCCCAAGCAAATATTCAATCAAGCAAGGATCAGTTGTGTACGTACTGTGAATAATACAGCTACCTAGCACTTTGTAGTCTTGTTGAACAGGTGAGAGGAAACGGAAGTGTGGAGTACTGAGGGGACCTAGAGTTTGAGTCAGTGGTAGAGTGAGCGATGCAAACAAGGGTAGTTTCTGGGCCCATAACAGACGTTGTTGCTGATTTCCATTCCCCTGTAAAATAGACTCGGGCTCAGAATCCCAAGTTAGTATTGCAGGAGGTCATCACCATTCAAGTCTACCCACTGGGTTAATAAAACCCATTTGCCATTTCTAACAAGATGAGTTCTAAAGGTCAAGCTCCCTTATTCAAATGTATTTTTCTGGTGACTCACCAACATTTTTCTTCCTCCGTAGTCATCAGGGGTTCATCTATGAATTCACTGCCCCAATGATTTCCCTCCCTAACATCTCTCCCACCACCTCTGCAATGATTTATCATAAAAGAACAGTAGGATGTTATCCAGTATATGGATAGTTTCTGCTACTGATTAAAAAACAAAGACACGGGCGCCTGGGTGGCTCAGTGGGTTAAAGCCGCTGCCTTCGGCTCAGGTCATGATCCCAGGGTCCTGGGATCGAGGCCCACATCGGGCTCTCTGCTCGCCAGGGAGCCTGCTTCCTCCTCTCTCTCTGCCTGCCTCTCTGCCTACTTGTGATCTGATCTCTCTCTCTGTGTCAAATAAATAAATAAAATCTTAAAAAAAAAAAAATAAAAATAAAAAAAATAAAAAAAAATAAAAAACAAAGACACAAGTCAAGCCTTCACTTCGATGTGGGGGAAGCAAGTAGGCCATTATGGTCATCACCAGACCTGCTCATCACTTTCAGGTAGCTGTCCTGCTGGAAATTGGGTCTCACCTAGCTTCGGCCAGGGATATGCAAACCGGAGCATTTAGAAAACCAGTGGGTCCCCACGTGAGAAAGCAGGAAGCAGAGTCCCACCAACCCAAAGTAGATGGACATGCAGTTTATGAGCAAGAACTAAACCTTTGTTGTGAAAAGCACTGATATTTAGACTGGTGTCATTCAGCCTCTCCCTACTACTGCCACTCTATGGCCATACATAGGACAAGGTGGAGAAGGCTCACCAGATCAGGTGACAATGCTGAAGAGACTTGTTGGCATGAGACCGACAAGCAAATAGAAGACTGGCTTCATTCTAAAGCACCATCCATTATAAAACCCAACATGGCTCCAACATGGCTTTAGGAATAGCTTTTGTGGAGAAAACACATCTGCTTTGAGAACACATCAAACTTTTTTTTAATAACATGGTAATAGCATGAATTCATCCATAAAAATATAAACTCTTATTTCATTATCCGAGTGGAAGTCCAAGTTCAAGCCTTTTTTCAGCTGAGTCTCAAAAGCCTTCAAAGAAGGCTTCAAAGACACTCAGAATGGAGACATAGCACCAAGGTAACATGACCTTTTTCATGACTCTGTGTGTGTGTGTGTGTGTGTGTGCGTTCTTGATTTGCTTAGCTTAGGACTTTTGGGCCTCAAAAATTTTTAAGAAAGATTGAGGAGTACTGGGAATCCATTTGCGTTTTCTGTTTAATTGTCATACCATTTTTGGCTTATGGGAGTTACGAGTCACACAGCAGACAATTGATTCTCTTGAAAGCTACCGGCTTTTGACAGGTATATGTTTATCACCATCACAATGTATGAATTATTTGCATTAATATCTCCTAGCTTTGACAATTCTTTGACCTATTCTGAGATATATAGTAATTTCCTCTGCCTTTATTTTATTGTCTGAGGTAGGAAGGGAATTTGTTTCCTTAAAGCTCAATGACAAGTCAAAATTTAGCTTTATAGACTTGTATGTCTCTTCTGGGCTTTGGTCCTGGAAAGCACTGGATTATTTCTTTACAAGAGAATATGGATGGGATATCATGTCTTCATTTTTTATCGTATTTATATTTTTCATTTCTTTTCGTATACTCATTTATATGCACAAAGACATTTTTATTTTAGTGCTCCATTTTAATGCAGAAATGCACTTTAAATTACCATTAGATATCCAAATATAAATTATAATTCAGCCATACATAGGGCTACCAATGAAAATATTCGAGTTTGAAATCTGATGACTAGTTATCTCTTAAGCATGACTAAATTTAGACGGACAAAACTCTGCCCTAACTTGCTGCATTTCCTAACAGCTGGACACTTACCTTTACCAGTAATCATATAATATTTCCCTATTTTGAAATATTAATATGTAAAAAAAGCATTCTGGAATTCAGTGACATTCAGTATTGAAAAATAACTCAATTTATAAAGAGCACTGAGGCCATGTAGCTTAATAAACATGTAAATATAATTATAGATATCCATGATGTGTTCATGTCTATTACATGAGAGATAATTAATGTACATAGCAAATAGAGAGATAGGTGTATCCAAACCACAAATTAGAAGCCATGTGATCCTTACATGAACTGCCAGTTAGTTTTCTCTTGGATTAGATGAATCTTTAGTCAGATGTGATTGGGGAAATGCTCTGTCTTCATCACACGAATCAAGTTTTTAATCATGGGGATATTTCAAAATCACCTTCGTTGTTCCACACTCTTCAAATTCCGCGGCAGTTTTGTTGGACTGATGACTTCTTCCTGAAACTTACCCTGTAAACTAACTTCAGAAAATTCTTGCCCTCTGTGAAGACTCCAAGTTCATGTTTTCATCTTCCTTGATGATGTTTGTCAGAATATTAGTTTTTGCATAATCGGTGTCTTCTAGGAAAAAGGCAAGATCTAGTTTTCCTTGGGCATGACTTTTCCTTCTATTTTGTCTTTCATCTTTCTGTATCTCTGAGCTGTGTTCTCAGTGATTAAAGCAGATCTTTCTGTCATTATGATGGTCTTGTTTTCTAGGTGTTAAGTTAGTATAATTGAAAAGGTCTTTCTTTGATTCTGTAATACTTCCTGTCATGCCACTCAACACTGCCCTTCCCCACCTGCCACAGTTCTGTTATTGATTCATTTTTTCATGTCTTCCACATGTAAACAACATCACAACACAAAAAGATTAGAGTAGAAGAAAAGAGACTTATTAGAGAGTTAACGAATATGAATTATCCTAATGAGATAAAATATAGCATAGATTTTGGGGGCTATTTTTATTTTTACCCCTCTGAATTTTCTAAATATAGACCAAAGCTAATTTTCATTTTAATAGAATTTTACAATCATTTCTGTAGTATACCTATAAAATAGAAGCTATTTTGAAGGAAAGTGTATATATTGGTCCCCCACCCCCTATTTGCGGTTTTACCTTCCCCATCTCAGTTACCCTGGGTCATCCGGAGTCTGGAACGGGTGATCTTCCTTCTGATGTATAGGCGAAGGGTCAGGAGTAGCTTCCCGCCCCGTCCCCGCGCCGCATGGTTCCCCTAGCTCCATTTCATCCCTCCCAGCATCACCAGAAGTATGGGTGCGGTCAGAGGTTGTGAGAGAGCGCACCTACACGTGACTGTCATCGCCCGATGTCGTTACAGGGGCTGGAGGTTAGTCTTAGTCACTGTTGTTGATCCCTCATTGTGTCTCATTTATAAATTAAGCTTTCTCAGAGGTGTGCGTGTATTGAGAAAACATAGTGTACATAGCGTTCAGTGGTTTCAGGAGTTCACGGGGGTCTTGGAGAGATTGTTCCATGGATGGAAGGGGCTCCTGTAATTCCTCAGTGTTCTGCCTTAACACAACAAAACCTTGTACATTAAGAGATCCAGTGAGAGAAGGAATAGTGACTACCAGTCCAGTACTTTGAGCATCACTGCCTTCCCGGTGACCATTTCTGGCAAATGCTCAAAAAGAATTTACGGTACTTTTTCTTTTTCTCTTTGGATAGACTCAAATTTTTTTTTAAGATTTTTTATTTATTTATTTGACACACAGAGAGAGAGAAAGAGATCACAAGTAGGCAGAGAGGCAGGCAGAGAGAGGAGGAAGCAGGCTCCCCGCTGAGCAGGGAGCCTGTTGCAGGACTCGATCCCAGGACCCTGAGATCATGACCTGAGCCGAAGGCAGAGGCTTTAACCCACTGAGCCACCCAGGTGCCCTAGGCTCAAATTCTTAAAGAAGAATAATTTTTTAGCTGAGGGAATTATCAAGTGATTACCTTCCAAAAACACTCTCCAAGTGGTTACTCTGAGGAAGTTTGTTTATGAAACAGTAACACTTTGTGCCAAGAGGAACTGTAATTAAAAAAAAATAGCAATAATACATAACTGGCAGGCAACCAATTCTCTCCTCCCTGAATCTTCATAAAGAGAAAAGTTTTTGTATGACGACTGGGGTCCTTAGAAAAATCTCTGCTGGAGAATTCTAAATAAATGTCTCATATGTAATCAGCTTTGATCTGGAGTTGCTTAAACGCAGAATGAGCACAGGTAACTTGTTTGAGAGCTGACAGGGGATTTGGAAAGACTAGTCACATGCCAGGTGTTAACCAAAATTTCTTTAATGAAGATGGCCCCACCAACAGTCCTGGGAAGAATTCAGTTCATTGATTGCAAGCTTTGGTGCCGTGGGAAACACGGAGAGGGAAAAATGTTGAAAATGTTCCCATACTGATTTTTAAATGAACGTTTTTAACAAAGTCTAATTTTCACCTGTAGCAGTTCACATGGTGTGACTCCATCCCTGTGCTTCTTAAGTTAGACAATTTCCCATAAATTATCTCCTAATTAAATTCAATTTCATCCCAATTGTGTGTGTTAGGACCTGTTCTACAAACTGACCTAATTCATTTTAAAATTAGAGACTCCCTGCCCTACCCTCTTTTATATTCCAGTCCTCTCCCTTGCTTCTTGTTTGCATCTTCAACGATGCGCTGAGCTGTGTCTTACTAATGAAGGTACTACTTTGCAGCCTAGGAAAGTTTTCAATACTGTGCTATTAGCCATGGAGGGAGGGTGCAAAGATAATTTCACTTTGCTTTGTAGTGATACTAAGAATAACACATCAGGCAAGGCACAGACCTGACCCCTGGTTAGTCTTACTAAGTTTACGCTTCTAAATTAGAGGTGTGCCCCTGATGGGAACCTCTAGTCAGTCACCTGACTCTCTGGTGCTCCACAGAGCTGAGCCCCCTTACCACGGCAAACCCCCTGCTTTTATTCCAGGGTTCTCCTCTTCTTCCTCGGTCCCAGGTTTTCCAAGTGTAGTACCGCCTGGCCGTCATGAACCTGGTGGTAACAGATTTGGATGGAAATAGTACAGAACAGGAGGAAGGATCATTTCAGTGGAATTCTCCCCCAAATAATCCTTTAATGTTGACGCCAAATGTATCCCCCCCGATGTCAGGGCCACTGGCGACATCAAAACCACATTTCTTAGACATAAAATATTTGGGGGACGCCTGGGTGGCTCCGTGGGTGGAGCGTCTGACTCTTGGTTTCAGCGGGGGTCGTGAGATCAAGCCCCGTGTCGGGCTCCCTGCTCCGTGCTTGAGATTTTCTCTTTCCCTCTGCTTCTGCTCTTCCCCCCACTTCCTCTCCCTCTCAAAATAAATAAGTCTTTAAAAAAAAGAAAGTATTTGGGCATTTTTCAACTTTATTTCTGATAAAGCTGCCTTTTTTGTTGTTGTTGTCTTACTCGAAGATACTTTCAGGTTTTAAGAACCCTGAATACGCATTATTTGCAGTAACCGTCTATCCGAGTGTATGTTCAACAGATATAATTTTGGGGTCTCCGATTGCCCAGACCAGCAAGGTGCTGGAGTCACAAGGGATAGTCCTTTTCCTCAAGAATGTAATATTCTGCATTTGACTTCTTCTTTTTACTTTCCTATGAAACTTTCAAAGAAATAATGAAGCACCTTTGAATATCTTCAGTTTTTATCTCCTGTACCTAACCAGGCTCGCTTAGCTTTAAAAAGCGCTAAACAGAGAATACATTGTTCCCACATTAGTTTTATTTAAATTCTTCCATAATGTGTTCAGCACAAATCTATGTGCAAAGCAGTGAGCTGTGTGCCCAGGATATTTTCTAGTTTATAAGAAGTAAAGATTTTCCTAAATGTGTGTTTGAACAACTTGTTGTACTTATGCATTTACACTCTTCTTTTAGGCAACAGAACATAACTTTGTCTAACTTCTTTGTTACATGGAAAAGTGTCAATCCCATTGACGATCTAGGATTTCAAATTCCATTGTCCCATCTTTGCTCACCTTTGAGCACTTAGTCATGGGCAACCCACTGGCACCCCTGTCCCCTTGCAAGAAAATGGGTGAGGTGTCATGTCCCTCGGACCTGAACAGAATCTTGAGTGTCACATGACTCAGCCCCCTGAAGTATCAGTTTAAGAAACAGAAGCCAGAAGGATGACATGGTGGGTCCAGTGCTCTTGTGTGTCATCGTGGAGGGAAGCCACCGGGACCAGAATTTGGCACAGCTGAACTGAAAACTCTTACACACACCAGCCTCCAATCCTCTGGCTTGCAGCGCATCACTTTAACTTCTCTGGGTTGGTTTCATTACCTGTTCAAGTAACAAAACAAAATTTAATTTAAAAAAAAAAAACAGAAGGAGAGTGGTGATATTTACTGCCTCCTCTTTTGCTACATAAACTTACATTGATGATGGACTTACAGAATTGGATTCTCATCAACTGTACTGCTCCCTCCCCAAGTTAAGTATTCTTACTGTGGTTGTTTAGCAGCGGAAGTGGGGCTGCCTGGTTTATATATCATTCACATGTAGTCCTGGAAAAGGTTGTTTCTATGATATACTGTATAATTATGGCACAGTCGTTTTGTCAATGACATTTTGTAATAGATCCCTTTGCGTGTTAGGAATTTTCTGACTCCAGTGACCATTCTTTGCTTTCATGCCTCTCAGTCATGCTGCTGGCTCCCGGATGTCTTACGGGGACAGTGGGACAAATGGTTGTATGCCCATCCTGTCCCACTGCATTTGTGCGAGGTGGCCCAGTCTGTAATGGGATCATCGTGGACCAAGTATTTTAATCCTATTTAACCACCCAGCATCTGGGCTTTGCCTTTTATGTTGTCGTAGGTAATATCGTGATCTGAGAAGAAATAAAAGTATTGCCATTATTCGTGATTCCATTTGCTCTTAAGCATTCTGTTATGTGACAGTGGATTACCACGGGTGTCCGTCAGGATCAGGAATGACTGTTCAGGAATGACACAGAGGAATCTGGATAAAGGGGGGGACAGCCAGGTGCTCTGTGTCAAAGTCAATAAGACAGGTAGCCTCTCACCGTAGGGTCACGGGCACCAGAAAGGATGACTTGGAAGAGGTTCCAAGGTCAAAGACAGGAAAGTGAGTCTGAAACAGGTCATCAGCTGGGGAGGTAGATGAAACTTTGAACTTGAGGTGTAGAGTCCCAGCAAGGAGGTGGAGGAACCAGGTAAGTCAGGAAGAGCAGGGAAGACGGTGGAACCTGGGAGGCGTTCAGCCAGGTGGGCGGTTCTCCCCTCCCTGTAGGCCGTGGAAGAATCACCGGCAGGGCCCTATTAAAACAAATCTGCTTCAGTAGGACTGGGGCGGGGCCCAGTAATTTGCATTTCTGGCCAGCTCCCCAGTGATGTTAATGAGTCTGATTTGCGAGACAGACCTGGAGAACCACTGTTCTAGATGAATCCCAGATGAGTGATGGGGCCTAAGGTGTCTTTCCATGAGCTCCTTTGATACTTGCTTGGAGGAGCTGAGTTTGTTTAAAGGGTTGGGGACAGAATAGACAAATACAACATTTGGCTTTGGTTTTTTCTTTTCATTTTAATTGGCTTTAAAATAAAAGATCAAATGCATAACTCAGAGCTTGTGAAGATGTAAACTTCCTTCTGAATTAGAATGTAAAGTAAGAACTTACATTCTTGCCATATAAACACGCACACGGTATACACTGCTGAGCGAAGGAACTCCATCAGAGAAGGACAGTGATCCTACGGTCTCACTCCTGCGGGGACTTGAGGAGCGCAGGGGAGGGCGGGAAAAGTAAAACAAGAAGAAATCAGAGAGGGAGGAAAACTGTAAGAGACTCAACTCTAGGGAACAGACTGAGGGTTGCTGGAGCGGAGGGGGGGTGCTGGGGGAACTGGGTGCCTGGCATGAAGGAGGGCACGTGGTGTGATGAGCCCTGGGTGTCACGTACAGCTGATGAACCACGGACTTCCACCTCTGAAACCAATAATACACTCTATGTTAATTGAATTTTAAATCTTAAAAAAGGAAAGAAAGAAATTATCCTCTATGCACAATGATGTATTTCACAGATTCGTAGTTTAGCAAATAGGACAACGCTCTGGGTACAGGCGCGTGCTCTGAAGACGGACTGTCTAGGGTCACATCGTGATCCCACCGCCAGCTCTGTGCCCTCAGGTCCCCAGCTCCTTAAACTCTCTAAGCTTCCTTTGTAAAGGGGGAACAGTTACTAATTAGACCGGCTTCCGGTGAAGAGTCAGTGAAGTGGCTTATTTACACTTACGGGACTGCCTGGCACGTCATTATTGCTCCATAAACCTTAGCCACTATTGGACACCGAGGTGAAGGCTGTCATTCACAGGCGTGACTTTCCAGATAACCCCCGGTAGTAATCGCGGGTCACACCGGATAGTTGCTGTCCGCACTGTCACTCATCATAACTCTTCCGCTAAGAATAGCCCCGAGTTGACACTAAGTTATAAATTATATGTAAACAGTGTGATTCAAAGTCAAGGTGGGTTACAGATAGCGAAGAATCTAAAATTGCCTCAGATGAGTCCCTAAACTATCTCTGAAACTAGTAACACACGGTATGGTAATCGATTGATTTTAAATTAAAAAAAAAAAAGGTCAGATAAAGAAATAAATAGACTTGCCCCAAGCACAGTGCAGCCTGAGAAGGAAGGACACCTTGCGCGGCCACCGGGGTTAAAAGCATCACGTCTGGGACCCGATGGCTGGCTTAGTACTTTGACTCCACCTTTACCCGCTCTGTGACGTGAGATAAATGATTTGACCTCTCTGGGCCTCGGAGTCTTCCTCCGCAGAGTGGTGATGAGAGTCCCTATCTCAGCGGGCTGTTAGAGACGCTCGCGTGCACGCGGGGCTGCGCAGAAAGAGTTTACCCTCAGCGGGAAACACGCGAGGTGCCCGGAGCTCTGCCCGGCACGAAGCAAGCACCGCCTGAGCGACGGCTGCTGGTCACGTCTGCGTGTGTGTGTGTGTGTGTGTGTTTTGGCAGCATTTTGATTTTTAAATAAATCACGAAACTTGAGGGGAAAAAAAATTTTTTTTTGCCTTCAGGTTAATAGAGTTCAGTACAGTGCCATAGAGATCTGTGGTGAATTCCTAAAACTGGAAACCAGTTTTGTCCTAACCCAGCTATGTAAGAAGAAAAGCCTCCCGCTCCGCCCCACTACAGCTTTCTTAGAAATATAACAGGCATTTCGGGGTGCCTGGGTGGCTCAGGCGTTAGCGTCTGCCTTCGTTCAGGTCTGGGATCGAGTCCCGCATCGGGCTCCCCGCTCAGCGGAGATTCTGCTTCTCCCTCTCCCTCTGCCTGCCGCTCCCCCTGCTTGTGCTCGCTTGCTCGCTCTCTCTCTCTCTCTCAAACAAATAAAATTTTAAAAAATGTGTATATATATATGTGTATATATATATGTATATATATAAAATAGGCATTTCATGTATAACCCCAATTAGTACTTTGAAGACAATCTAGCCTTTGACGATGTTCTCGTGAAAAAGTCCCTTTCTTGCAGAACTCTGTACAGCGTGTCATGGACTTGGCCACGGCCACGTTCTGTGGCCTTTTCTCCGTGCATTGTCCCCTGGTCTGGCTCCTGCATTGGACAGTACTGACCGCTGAAGTTTTGCACCTGCCCCTTTCCTAGGCAGTTGGTGTAGACACACACTGCTGTGGGTCCCTGCTCCTGATCTCCCCAGAGCCCAAGTCCCAGGAGGGCTGTGTTCCCAAGGCTCCTCTTCACCGTCTGGACCCTCGCCACACCTCTGCTGTGTCCCCGGGCGGGTCTCGGTCCCCCGCCTAGGAGCTGCTCCCCCGGCAGGGGCTCTTCCCCGTTCATCTTCTTCAGCGCCCCCAAGCCTTCGCCCTTGGCAGAGCCTTCCTGTGCCCACTTCTGTCAAGTGCAGTACTTCTGCCTGGTGGTCAGCCGTGTCTGTCCGTTACCCGTAGAGCCCACAGGTCCCCCCACCTGCCCTGGGTCCCACCTGGGCCTGCTTGGACTCTGCTCCAGATCCGGTTGTTTGCAGACGTCTTCACAGGATCCCATACACACGCTCGTGTTCACCCCAGCCCTGTAGCTCTGGAGGTCTCCGCGCGACCATGGCCTTGCTCTGGGTGCTTCCCCTTCCTCCGCGCGTGGCTTACGTAAGCGCGCGAGGTGTGCGTTGGCTTTGCTTCTCAGCTCCAAGACACAGGGCCTGCTCTTCAGGCATTCTGAAATTCGAGCCAAACGTAACACAGCGTCTGGAATCCTAAAATCACACAACCACTGATCACTACCCCCGAAAGAGACCAGACAGAAAACGTGCGCTCAGAGTCCTTATTCGATAAATGAGCAATGTGAACACCTCAGATGCATGTTTTTAAATGTAATGGTTATATATTTAGGGTTATGGGTACCTTCTATTCATGGCAAATGGTTATCTAGTTGTTATTTACATTGATATGAAGTTTTATTTTACAACTGATTTGCTTTCGATTAAAAATATTAATGTAGAGGGGCGCCTGGGTGGCTCAGTCAGTTAAGCATCTGACTCTTGATTTCGGCTCTTGAATTATTGATCTCAGTTGCATGAGATCGAGCCCCACATCGGGTTCTGCTCAGCAGGGAGTCTGCTCGGAGTCTCTCTCACTCTCCTCCTGTCCCTCCCTCCCACCCACTTGCGTGTGCACGCTTGCTCGCTCTCTCAAAAAAAATTTAGAGAAATATTAAGCAAATAATAGTACTCAAGGTAAGGAAATAGGGCAGCAATTGTAAAGGTAAAACTCTGGTGACAGAAGGTTAAAGACACTGCAAAACTGTGTTTTAGAGCCTGCACCTAATAATCGATTGTTGATTGACTGGCTGATAGTTCACCTCCCTCTTCCTGGCAAACAGCCCTCACTCATTTCCTGTTAGCCTTCTATGACAAAGTGAGCAGACAGGTAATTCTCAGGCTCCATCTCATCACAAGGTCCAGGGAAGAGAGGAGGGAAGGGTCAGGCAAGGTACATGTTTGCTGGCAGCTGGGAGGCTGGAGGCCCCCGAGCTGGAGCTGTCCCTTGTGTCCTGTTTCTAGAGACCATCTCCCATCAGCCCCCTGTGCTCCTCCAGCACTCTCTTTGCCACACAGAATCGAACTAGGCAAGTGCAACACGTTGAGCACTGAGCAAGTAAATACTACATACATATATGGTAATTCCTGTCCACTCAAGAACATTCGTGAAAGGGAGAGAAACTTTGCGTGTTACGTGCTTCTTCCCTCTTCCTTCCTCTGTTATGTGGGAAGCTTTGCCAGCCACCCTGGGCAGCCCCACCTTCCGGTGGTTTCCACCAGCAATTTAAGTCTCCCTGACCAGGCTCACTGAATTACAGGGCCTCAGAGTAAACGCTCTGCAGGAGAAGGCAAATAGACTGAGGCAGGAGACTCACTAATGGCAAGGTCTGAGCAGCCAAAACCTAAAATGCAAAGAGCTCTGGATATTGGGAAGGATATAGGACAGAGCTACGCAGGTGAGGTCGGAGTTCACAGGTGAAGGGCACAGCGCCTGCGAAGACTGCACTTCAGACACCAGCTGAAGATTGGGGGGGTACCAGTCAATCCATACTTCCTACCAGCTGGCTGCAGATCAGGGTCCCCCATAAACCCAGGGGGTTTGATAACCATGAATAGCAAAGACCCTTCTGACACCTGGGAAATTCTAAGGGGTTAGGAGTTCCCTCAGGAACCCCAGACAAAGACCAGACAAGTTCTTTATAATACAGCACACAGAAACTAGAATAAAAATCAGGCCTTTTAGGTGCCTGGATGGCTCAGTCGGTGAAGCGTCTGCCTTCGGCTCAGGTCATGATCCCGGGGTCCCTGGATCGAGTCCCACGTGGGGCTCCCTGCTCAGTGGAGAGTCTGCTTCTCCCTTGACCCCTCCCCTTGCTCGTGCTCACTCTCTGTCTCAAATAAACAAATAAAATCTTAAAAAAAAAAAAATCAGGTCTTTAAGTCACCAAAAGCTAAGGCAAAGAAATAATGATTTTTATGATGGAAAAACCATTGGAAAGTATTGTGTGAATTACAAATAAGTGGTCACTAAGCCCCGTGAGATTCTTTTATGTGTTTCACTCACTTGTCTGTTCATGCAGCAATATTTATTGAGTCTGACCTGTGCTCCTCAGTGAAGCTATGCTGTCACACTGTCAGGGTAAAGAGAAAAAGAAAAGAAAAAAAAATTGTTGTTTTTTTTTTTTTACATGGAAGCAGGGAAGGAAGAACTCTTTGAAATTATTTATTTTCCTACAGAGCTCAATGACCCCGAGTTCTGGGATAATTGTTCACTTGCCTTGTCCCAGGTTACGTTAAAGGAGCTCTCAGAGTAGAAAGTATTTCGCGGCCGCGTGGGCCTGGGGAGGGGGGGGCGTCAGGGAAGGAGGGCGGGTGTCACTTGTTGGGCCCGGAGGCTGCCGACCGGCCTTCTGCGGTTCAGCAAAACCGAGTTGTGCTTGAACATGTGCTGTTTCTAAACTGTTCTTTGTTTGCTCTCCTGTAATTGGACAACATACTAATTTCTACCAGTTGTGACTACTAACAGAGAGCAATCACCTCACAGACTTGTACCGAAGAGACGAGACCATCCAGGTGACGGGGACTGGCCACGTGCAGAGCCCTCGCTTCCCCAGCAGCTACCCCAGGAACCTGCTGCTGACCTGGCGCCTCCGGGCCCGGGGCAACACCCGGATCCAGCTGGCCTTCGACCCGCAGTTCGGACTGGAGGAGGCCGAGAACGACATCTGCAGGTGAGCCGGGGGACGCCCCTTTCAGGCGCCCGCTGCCGGGGCAGGCGGCACGGTGTCGGGCCTCCACCAGGCTGCCCCCCGCGCCCTGCCGCGCCCCTTCATTCCGCCCCGCCGCCGGGTCCCCGCCGGCCGCCCATGCACAGGGCCCGCTGCCCTGCGGCCTGGCCCAGACCCACAGGCCCGCGACAGCCCCGAAGGCCGCCCGAGCGCCGTGCGAGCCAGCAGACGCATCGGGGTCCCCCGACCCCCGCCGGGGGCTGCCGGCACCCCCGCGCGGGCCTGAGCTCCCCCGCCTGGGAGAGGGCGCGGGCGACGACCTGTGCCAGGAAGAACCGGCAGCCCCAGGGCCTGGGAGCAACCCCCACGGGCTGTCTCCTGTCCTGCGGGGTCAGCAGTCGACCAAAACCGGGCTGGATGATCTTCTCCCTTCCAGGCCTATTTATCAGAGAAACCCCTGGCTGTCCCCGAACTGTGGGCTCCCAGCACCGTGGTCACCTAATTAGCACGAATGATGCGGGGAGGGCTCTGTTTCCTTCCCGCACCTTCTGGTGCAGGCTCCTTCTCCGTTGCCGTGTCCTGCTCAGAAATCCTTCTTTCAGCAGCTTTATCTCCCTCCGACGCGTAAAAAGAGGCTGCCTCGATTTTGGCTGTCCTTCGTTGCGTGTTTACGAGGCTTTTGTTATGTGGCTGTTGTTTTTTTCAAGAACAGCAGCAGTGACGTTTCTCTCCAGGACCACAGAGGGTAATGTAAGCCGGAAAGCAGAGACAAATACAGGCCGCAGAGCCCGTTAACACTTACCGAGAGAAGCCACTCCAGCAGGCCTCCTGTCTTTGCAACCTTGACAGGGAGAACATGTTTTCTGTGCTGGGAAAAGAGATGGTGGGAGACAGAGACATGGGGGTTTTTTTGGAGATTGTCAAGGGTGATGATGACCCAGACGGGAAGCGGGTCTTGGCAGCTGAGCTGGGGTTTTGACCCTGGCCTTGAAAATAGAAGACACGGGTGGTTTCCTTTCTGGACCCCTCATCAAAATCCAGTTGCTTCTCCAAGTTTATGGAGGCAGGTAGAGGAGTAGGGGTGGAAAAGGGGAGAGGAAGACCGAAAAGAGACAGATCACAGCCTCAGACCCTCCCAAAGAACTAAAGTGATGCTCTCTTGACTTCCTCCAGAGTAAAAATTGCACTGCTGCTGTATTTTCAAAAAAAAAAAGAAAGTGACCTATGGTGGTATTAACAAAGTTCCAAGTATACTCATGCTTTGTGCAGTAACTGTGATTTACACATATTGTATATAAAATGAAATGCCATTGATTTCTACCATCTGTTCCAAAGCCTCCTTGATGTTTACACTGTAATATTTTATTGCTTGAATAATGATTCTTTGTGAGTGCTTTTCACCTTCCAAGCACCGTATAAACATTAAGTAATTAATTTACATAGCACCCAAGAGATACCCAGCCAGTAAATTTGTATAAACCTCTTATTTTGTTCATAAGGAAACTGAGGCAAAGGACTTAAGGGCCTCTCAGGTCACTTGAATGAAAGGTAGTCACGATACCAATATTGGATACATTGGGTAGGTGATAAGTTGGGTAAGTGGGTGCTAAGTTCCCCCACTCCTGCGGTTACCCTGCCCGATCCAGTAAGAGCTCTACGGTGGATTTTCTTCACATTCACCTGTGATGTTTCTCACGCTGATTCCTTTTGGCCGTCGGAACAGAATACCCACAGTGCGTTGAGACAGCGGCCGCTGCTCGCCCTGAGTGCTTGTCCTCTGCCTTGTGACTTTAGCAGCCCATGTCACCTGGGGGGAGGTAGGGACAGATGCCCAGAACTGAAACTCAGGTAGTTCAGCTCACCAGGTAAACTGTCCCGAGATTTGGGGTGTCTGAAAATCAGGGAGATGATCCCTAGAAGACGAACACTCTGTCCCTGAAGACGTTCTACTGCATGATGGAAAGGTTACATGGAACATTCAGAGAGGGACTGTCCCCTGTCCTTAACCTTGGCATTCAGTGTTTCTCTGCCCAACGTCAGACTGAAACTGGTCTTCAGCTCATTCACACCATGGTTTATCCAGCCCGGCCATTTCCAGTAACGGCTGGGGCACCTCCTTCCCGGAAGTCGTCATGCTTTTCACTATGATGATGTCCTGTTTTATGATATGATCCTCCCAAAAGACAGCTCCCAAAGAGAGAAAATAGGGACTTGTTTTTTTTACCGTGTATTTTCTACAACGGGGTGATGTCATGTCATGCTGATTCTGTGTGCCGTACCGATCCAGGTTATTTGTTAAGGAAGCCCTGAATGTGGTGGATCAATTCCAAGTGGAAATTTGTTTGAAAAACCTTATATAGTAAATACTTGGACATAGAATTACAGATATTCTCCGAAAATAGGACAATAGATGATGATAGATTATAGTTACTAGTTTTCCTAGGAAAACACTTATAAGGCACACGCTCAGACCGTGGCCCATTTTGGCTAAACGTGCATAAGGGTTCTTTGAGATTATTGAAGTTTGAATTTGAAAAACTTCATCCAACAAACTAGGTTTCCTTTCAAAATTTCGATGGGCTTTAATTTTCATTTTAGCCCGTAAGTCACGAGAAGTCACATGTATTAGTTTTCATTTCTGAGTGGAAGTATGAATTTCAAAGTCTATTCTAACCAAAATATGTTTATTTATGTCCCGTTGAAACTAGGTATGATTTTGTGGAAGTCGAAGATGTATCTGAAACCAGTACCATAATTAGAGGCCGGTGGTGTGGACACAAGGAGGTTCCTCCAAGGATAACATCGAGAACAAACCAAATAAAAATAACATTCAAGTCCGATGACTACTTCGTGGCTAAACCTGGATTCAAGATTTATTATTCTTTTGTGGTAAGTAGCCCAAACCACCCTGTGATTAAAAGCAGACACTGGTTTCATGAAGTACAGAGATATTGTCTGTGATGAAATGCAGTGGTATGAGGGTGAACTTTATTAATTCTCAGTGGTGTGCTGTGTTCCTGCTTCACGGCCAACATGGTAAAGCTTTCTTCGGTAAGGAACACCATTTTGGATCGATGAAGTCAACCCTTGGGCCCACAGTTTTTGAAAGGAAGCATGGTAATTAGAAAAAGTAAAATAGTTGTGAGTAAAGCAGTATTACCTTTGATTCAGCCGAAGTAGGATAAATGTACGGCCAAAAGAAAAGGCATTTGAAAGCTGACCATCTTTGGTTCAAAACGTTGTCTGTGTAATCCCAGCCACGGAGAAGAGTCTGCATGGCTTTAGTTTAAATTCTGATCCAAAGTGGGGAAGGGTCTATGCTGTGATCATAGAGCCTCAGAGTTAGCAAGCCCCTTGAAGATCGTAAAGCCTGAGTCCGGACCCTGGAGTTGCACAAAGTTGCACTTGTGTTTCTCTGTGATCACACCTCTCCTTCAACACGCCGGCCGCCATTCCCAACTCTACGTGGTTCTGACTGGAAATTGCTCAGCCTCTCATTGAGTCAGAATCTCCATCGTCGTTAATTCTGGTTGTTGGGTCGCACGCCGCCAGGTGTCTGCTTCACTCACACGCTCATTAATAGGACACTGGAAAGTTCCTGCTCGTTGTCCGACGCTCTGCTAGGTGCCGTGGCCATAAAGGTGGGCAGGACGGACAGGTTTCTTGAGGCCCTGCAGGTGATAATCTGGTAGGGAGGACAGTCAGCTACAAAGCCATGGAGAGTGGGAATGATGAGTAAGACACAGAAGTGCTGGGCTCTGTGGGTTAAGCTCAGGGAGGCGGCGGGATAGTTTTGCCGATTCACTCTCTTAGATTATCCATGACTCCTTCATGTTCGTAGCATGATGCCTTTTCTTTTCCCACAAACACATTTTATTCCCATTCAGCTTGACTCTGTCCTTTTCAAAGGATGGATGTCAAAATAGAACACAGCACCATGAATGGAGTCAGTTTGTGGTTTTGCTCCCCTCTTGTGTTAAATTTAGAATGGGGAAAGAAACCTTGCTTTTTATATCTGATGTGGGTGGTTGTTTTTTGTTTTTTTTTTATTTTTGCATTATAGTGAGTTATTAAACACTAAGTGAATCCTACATCAGAATAAATGGGAAAATAGCATGAGGTGCCCCTGGTTCCGGTTTTAATTTGAAAATAATCCATCAAGCAAGATTTATGTTATTGCAAACACCCTGTGCTGCTCAGCATTGAAATTGAAGTGTGAACTTTTGGTTTCTGCATTTCTTTCTTTTCATGCGTCCAGTGGTGCCTCTCTTCTCTGCTGTTCGTGGACGAAGCAGGCTCGGCATGTTGGAATGACGATGGATAGGCTTAGGGCAGGACCTTTTTTCCCTTAAAATACCAAGCACTATTCCTGATAGTGGAGATACTTTATGTAGAACTTTGGTTACGACTAAATTGAATGGTCCATAGTCAGTTAGAAATACCCTAACTCTCACACAGGGACTCTAAGGCGAAAGAACTTCTTTTTTTTTTTCTTTGTAGAACAGAGTACAGGTATGGATTTCGGGAAGGATGAATTCTCCTGTTGGAGGGGTCTTGGGGTTTTGGTTCAGGCACGTCACTCACTAGCCAGTGGTAAGTGGCCTGTCGAACTGCCTCTGGGGTCGGCATGGAAATAGGCATGTTTCCCTTACTCGTCCACCTTCACCAGGATGCTCCACTGGGGGTTTAGGGAACGAAGACAGTTACCACTCCTTTGTGTATTTCCCTGCCGACCGCGTCGTGTGCGTTCATTGGGAATAGCTCAGGGCTCCCTTTTCTGCTCCTCAAGGCTTCTGGCACTAAATGTGATCCCCTGGAGAGGAAGTGCTTTGGTGGCTGAATCCCAACAGGTGGAATGAGCTTCCCTCCAGGTGTGTACAGACTGTCGATCCGTGTGGCTTTGGATAAAACGTCCATTTGATTCTTGCTCAACAGGGATAGAAGACCACTATGGCTCGAGCCATGTACTGGGAAGATCATTTTATTTGTGTTTAAGTTGTTCTTGCAGAGACTCCAAAGCAGTGTTTATGAAGTCAAACTCTACAGAGACTGGGCTCAAAGCCTAAAGTTGGCCACCCATAAGCTAATATGGAGACAGGGGCATTGAAAATGGCAGACCCCCTTGAAGTGTTATCTAAATTATTATATTTACAATGTTACGCAGACCCGCAAAACCTCTGAGAGTTGGAGGCAGCTGTTCTGCAAACCCTACCTTCAGGCGTGGTAGGTTCTAGGGGCATTTGAGCCTGAGAACAGTTCCTGAGGAGGTGGAGTGCGCTGGGAAGGCGGCAAGCAGCCATCCCGATAGGCCACGACCACCTCCCTTCTCGTCTCTCCCTTTTCACGTCTCTGCTTCCCACGGAACACCTTTCTTCCCCACACCTCAGTGACTCTGCAGGTGTGCAGGGATGTTCTCTGGGGCTGGAAGTAACAGGTGCCCAGGACCACAAGAGCCCTGTGCACGGAGATCAGACCAGCGTGGTCTCGGCTCATCTTGTGTTTGGAATACCAAGTCCAGTGTACATCTTCAGTATTTTTCATTCCAGAGTGTGGGAGACGAATGGTTACCGTCGGGATCACTTATTTTTGGTTAGGAGTGGTTCGTGTATTACAATTTGGTTTGCTCTGCTTGGAATTCAATCTTCTACCTTTTTCTACGGCACCTGTCACAGTCTGTCTTAGAGCAAAGCAATGCAGCCTCATGGGATCCGTTTCGCTGTAAAGGTCCCTTTGGGTTGAATAAGGTTTCCCTATTTACTAATGGTCTGATATTAAACAAGCCTCCTACCCTTTGCTCTTACATCTGTAAAAGGAGGGTAATGATTGGAGTTGGCGTGTGGTTTTTAGATGATAACACACACTCAGGGGTCAATAATAATGGCACCAGTGATCCTAACCTTTACCACTACTAATTGTGTGTATATCTGTCTCTTCCAGATTAATGATGTTAAAGATAATTCAACCGAGTAAATTTTACAGATTTTGTTGGTTTTATTCAATGATTCACTCATCAGGCAAGATCCAATCTAGAAGACAGGAAGGGGCTCCGAGGAGCTATGCAAATAGAAAGACTTTTATGGGCAGAAGTGGGCAGGAACAAGGACGTTATACTAAGCAAAAAAACTGAGTTCGTTACTAAAAGGTTACTCTTCCTTGGAAGACAACAGGGGTCTCTCAGAGAGATTGTATAACTAGTGTTGATCAGGAGACTCTTGATTGATGGGTTTAAGATGCTGTTTTTGGGAAAACCAGTATTATAATTAAGTCTCAGTTTGGTAACATAGGGCTTAGCATACATGACTGCATTTTAAGCCTGCTGGGTTAATTTCAGCAATGGTAATGAACTCTTCAAGGGTCAGACACGTGTATTCCTGTGTCTTCTACACACACCTTCTACACAGCCAGCTACTGTAGTTGTTGAGTTGACTCTATCCTGATAAAATATGATTCAATAGAACTTCCTAATTTCATTTTTTGCTTTCTGCTCAGTCTTCTTTCCCTCATTTTTACTCTAGTGAGGAGAACAGGTAGACTTCAGAAGGCATAATTGTTTTCAAATATTTGTTAGCCAGATGTGATTGTGTAAATAAATGAGGCTCTCCCACCTCAAATCCAGTTTGTTGGGGAATGAATGGGTGGGTTGTCAGGAATCTGTTTTTGAAGGCCACTGAATAGGTTATTGGAAAGGTATCCAAATACAAGGCTCTCAGTGGATGGTTTTCAGAGAAATCAACAACCATGGGTGTGAATTTCAGCTCTGCGGATCACTGGAGTTTTTCATTTGTAAAATGAAGGTAATACTGTCAGACATTACATAGTCGCAGACATTAAATGAGAGAACTTTTGTAAACTGCCTAGAACTTACTAATCACCTAAATGTCTGCCGTTCTTCTTGTCACTGGTATTATTGGTGACATATCAGGTGACAAGTGAGCTCCTCAGTCCTGTACAAACAGCCCAGGTGTCAGTGAGGGGCGCACAGCTGTGTATGCACCTCTAACCATAATCCCTTCCCTCCATCCAAGGTAGAAACATTTTATTGTACATCATAACAAACACGAAAACTTTTGTTTGTGTGCATGTGAGTGTGTGTGTTTGTGTGTGTGCGTGTGTACACGTAAGTGTTTGACGTAAGGTACATTTTTTAAATTCAAAAACAAAAATATTAAGTCATCTTAAAGCTATTCTAAAGCTTTCTTTTTTATTAACAAATTGCAGGTTATTTCATAACTTGAAATTTGCTAGTACCTCTTACAAACAATTAAAAAGCAACTTTATCAGACCAGTTGCTTAACTATATATCTCTGTAGTTTGAATTAATTTCAAGTGGTACATTAAGGTTTCCTTTGAGATTGAAACTCTGCATGAATCATGGTTTTTTATTATAAATAATATATTATAAATAATATAATTATAAATAATTACTTCAAAAAGCAAAGGGAGAAGGGAAAGAAGAGGAGGAAGAGGAGAAAAAGGAGGAATGAAACGATGGAGCTGAATAAGATGGGATTCTCAATTTGCAACAACTTTCGCAGATTCTAATTTTGTTCAACTAAAACTTACCAGTTGGTTGAACAAAAACAAATGAATGGTGAGGGCAATTCATCCTTATTCCCCGAAGTGGAATTCTCAGACAAAGCTGGAGAGTGAAGAACCCCATTTACTTTCTTTGTAAAATGTGTGAAAAGTCTTAATCTGCACAGTCAGATAAAAATTACTGGACGTTGTGAACACGCATTGGGGCTCTGGCCACACAGCAGGACTGTGTGTAGAGCCAAGGACAGTCAGGGTCCCGGAGGTGATCACACATTGGCTGTCTCCCGCACTTTCTTCCTTACAGATCTATCCTGGTGGGGCTTTGGCAGGTGTAAAGTCTGTGCAAGGGAGCTCTCTCTCTCTCTCTCTCTCTCTCTCTCTCTCTCTCTCTCTCTCTCTCTCTCTCTCTT